>JAQISU010000147.1:1297500-1897500 GCA_029339505.1 Unio delphinus
TGCCCCCAACCCCTCTTTTTACATTCATTTTTTTTTTTACAGAAAGGATGTATTTTTAATATTTTCCTGTGACAAGACAGCTAAAAAAAATCAGTATGTGCCTTACACATGAATAAAGTTCACTAGTACTGTAAAAAATTAGCATGCTTTTCATCACCCCTCAACCATCTAGATTTTTAGATATTTACCTCTGTAGCAGACACATGTAAATACGCAAGCCAAGTCCGCGGCTCATTTGAAGCCAAAGTTACGCATTTGATCTCCAGTTCTAGTCTAACTGTGACAGGCAGTCACCAACAAGTCAACTAGTTTCCAAGCCTAACTCAAAGTAAATCTAGACCACATTACATATTTAGCTTATAAGTGGCAGTAGATAGTTTCGTAAAATAGCTCTAGTGAAATTTCTTAACTTAAGGTTATGGTGTGACTTTTAAGCTATCATTGTTTAATAATGAAAGACATGGATATATTTGTGAATTAGGCATTAGGGGCAGCAGCAGAGAGGGTGAGCAGACCTCGATTTTATATTTTATAAGGACCCATTTTCTAACCTAAGACTTCTTACAAAAACAAAAAAGACAAAAACAACAACAAAAAAACCCAACAAAATAAAAAAAAAATCATAAACAATAAACCGAAGCCTCCAACTAACCGAGAGAGTCAATCTTGGGGTTAGTTACTTTTGTTACTGTTTTTTGTCGTCGTATCTTTGCTTGTTTTTATTATTTGCGCGATGTTTACCCGTGACATCTTATCGAGGTCACACCCTCTAGCTGCTGTGAATTAGATCATTATTATATGTCAGTAATATGACATCAGAATCTTATACAACTAGATTAGCTCGAGAGCGACTAGAAGCAATTAATAAAGTTCTACCAGTCTGTCTGTGATTGTGTAAGACAAAAATTACATGCGCGTTAGGAATCTCAAGTTGAAATTGCAGAAGGCTCAGACCAATTATTTAGGCCTGTAACAAAAGTTTCAGAGAGAGTTGCAGAAGCTACTGATGGTCTCTTCCATCAGTAAAACCAACTGCTGAACAAACTGAGCAAAAAGAAGAAAGAACTAAGAAAACATTTTTTAAAATAAAAATTCCAGTTGATATAGTCGTTGCACAATTACAACCGCAAGCGGCCGCTGCTAACCCTTCCAATAAAGAAATACCTTAAGAAAAAGAACCGAATGAAAAATTAACTAATGAGACATGCAATTAAAAAATACGATAATCCGACTGATCTAACTGATTTTGAGTTTTAAAGTTTTTGTTATGAAGAAAAATACTTAAAACCCGAAAATAATAGACCTTTAGGCAGAGACGCCTGCTATAGGTGGATATATCGCATAAAATATGACAAATGTCGCGTTTAAAATAAAGATCCAATATTTATGATGTACATAAATAAAATACACGAATATGAAAGTGCTCAGCAACAATACAGCTCACATTATCAACTCGCTCCGCCTTTTCAGCAAATAGATCAATTACAATGTCCTCCAAGAATAAAAGAAACAAAACCTTCTACAAAAGAAAGGGAAACTTTTTGTGATGGACCTGACACTGGTGCTACTGGAAGTGGTATTTCTACCGGAAGTGGTCTTGTTACCTGCCCTAATAATGTTCTTCCCGACATAGCACGATTAAGTTCTCATAGGAGAAAAACGAGCTGTAAATAACTCAACAGAAATAATTAATGAAGCCGCTGATATTCATCGACGATTATTTCAAGGCGAACCTGAAGATTACCTTGAACAGCACAAGAAGAAGCACAACAGAACAAATATTAAATTTCAGAGTTCTGCGTGAAAAGTACTCAACATCAACAAAACATCTATCATGTGTTCATAGATTACAAAAACACTTTTGATAGAGTGTGGCATAAGGAATTGTGGGCCGCAATGAAGAAGTACAATATGGGTCAACATTTGACCAATACTATAAAGCAGCTGTACGCCAAGGCTACCCGTGCAGTAATTGCTCAAGGTTCTGTGGGGGACTAGTTCAAGACAACAGTTATTGTGCGTCAAGGCTGTCTCCTGTCACCCACGCTTTTCAACATCTTCGAGCGCATCATGAAAACCACTGTAGGACAGTCAGCATCGGAGTGCCTAACTTTCACCAACCTCTGCGTTGCAGACAACATTGATCAGCTGGCAGTCAGTGAAGACGAGTTTGCCACCTTAGTGAAGAACCTGGATGAAACATCTTCCAGATTTGACATGGAGATACGAGCTGAAAAGACAACGCTGTTAACAAATAAACAGTGGCAAACAAGTCTCAGCCAAGATTAAAGTCAAAGGACAGGAACTGGAAACAGTGAGCCAGTTAAAATATATTGGCCCCATAATCACCGAAGAGGGATCGAAAGCAGACATTTTTTCACGAGCATCACAAACAACGGAAATTATATCAATGCTAAGAACCATCTGGAGAGACACGAATATCTGTCTGAAAACTAAAATCAGACTATTGAGAGCACTAGTCATCTTAATATTTCTGTATTCATGTCAGACCTGGACAGCAGAATTACAACGAAGAATCCATACACTTGAAATGAGATGCTACAGAACCATCCTTGGCATCTCTTATATGGACCACATCACAAATGAAGAAGTGCATAACACCATCATGAAGACCTCCTCACCATTGTCAAAAAGAGAAAGCTGAAATGGTATGGCCATGTCACTAGAGCCAACAGTCTATCTACAACAGTACTGCAGGGCAGCGTCCAGGGTGAGAGAAGGAGAGGTAGACAGAGAAAAAAGTGGACTGACAACATCACTGAATGGACCAGGAAACGTTTAGCCGAGACACATGTATTGGCACATGATAGAGACAAGTGGAGGGAACTGGTCAGATTTTGAGCAGAACAGTGCCTCAACGACCACACTAGGTAACAAGACTGATGATGATGAGGATGGTGATTTCAAGGTGGTATCATGGATATTAGCATTTAATGGGAACTTATCGATGAACTCGTTAATAACTACCATAATGACTAGTTCTCTGATTAGATATATAGATAATAAATAAGATGATCATACATCAACGACACCGTGGACCTGTAATGGTCAGAGAAACAAATTCACGATTACCAGTCTTTAAAACATCTTACGGTGATAGTTTTGGTAATGTTATTCAAGGGCTATTTGCATGAATGGGTCGCAAAAATAGATACAATCGTAAAACAATTATCAATAAATGTTATTAGTGCTATTAGTGAAAACGCTACTGGTGATATTGGTAATATTGCCGGAAAGGCGTTTTCTGCAGCCAAGGATAGACTAGGACGATTAATACGACTAAAGCCACCATAAGTAAAATTAATATCTACTGAAAATATGTCCGCGAATGTCAGAACAATAATAAAACCAAGCCGCGGATAAAATAATAACAGCCATGATGAATTAAGTAGAACAAAGTATAAATACTACCTTTATCGGAGGTAGGTTTCGTAGGCGACGTTGATTTAGATCGAGACATATATAATAATGTTTAAAGATATATCTGACCAAGTATTCGACATTGACTCTCCGATTCTCAAAGATGAATCTTTACGTGATTATCAATTGTATTGTTATGAAACAAGACAGCCAAATCATCAACGAGGCACAATTGGACTACACGTTCGGGATACAAGTTGCTATGTTTTACCAGCTGAAGCATTTGTTATCGAAGTAGAAAGTGGGAATTATAAAAACAGATAATACAGAATATGATGGTTAATGTCGGTTTTGTTAACAACGGGATTATACACTGTTTTTTATCGGTTCATATATGATTGATGGAATAAATATTGAATCGATTCAAAAAGCTGTTGATGTCGCTACAATGATAATAGCCTAGCTAGATATTTTGTTGATTATACAAGATCAGCTGGTTCGACAATGCTGTTTCACAAAAATGATTCTAATAATCCTGATGACAGTCAATATGTTGTGAGACGACCAAATGACCGTGATAATTCTGCTGCTGATATTAATGTTTAAGATATGATCATTCATGTTAATTAGAAGTACAATTTCGCATTTTAAACGCGCTGATCAATGTTGTCAGGTAATCTAGACATTTTTCATCTGCAATTCCACTATCACAAATTTTCGGTTTTTGCAGAAATATTAGATAGGTTTTTTTCGTAGCCAAGCAAACAGTTGTACTCGTAAGAAAATGTGATGATAATGATGCTATATGGCGACATGGAGGCGATGCTTGTAAAGTATCAAAGCTCTTATTGTGGATGCCAGCAATGACCCCATCAATCACTGAAGAAAACGAACTATACTCATTTATGGATGCAGGCAATAAATCCTTACTATCATGGCTAACAACAACAATATAAAGTTTTCAAAGTAATATTAACGGTATATTTACATGACATATAGCATCACATCAAAGTGTTTCTGCACCACGGCATAGTTACATGACATATATCATCACATCAAAGTGGTTCTGCACCACGGCATATTTACATGACATATAGCATCACATCAAAGTGTTTCTGCACCACGGCATATTTACATGACATATAGCATCACATCAAAGTGTTTCTGCACCACGGCATAGTTACATGACATATATCATCACATCAAAGTGGTTCTGCACCACAGCATATTTACATGGCATATAGCATCACACGGTATATTTTTATTGTGCTGCAAAACGTTAATCGGTTAGACTCGCAATATATAGAGGATATTTGCTTGAAACGAGTGAATAACGGATATATTTCATCGAGTGGATGAAAATACAAGAGTTTTTTTTATCCAAGAGATGAAATGTATCCGTTATTCACTCGTTTCAAGCGAAATTCTTTTTATTTTATGCTCACATACGTTGGCTACCTCAAGTTTGTGACACAGTGAAAGAGCAGATTTCTTATGGTAATATCAGCTGTTTGGGAGACAAGCTCCCCACTCCTCCACAAATGCCCCATAGGGCTGGCGACTCTGATCGCCTCTGTCAACTAAAATCCAGCTCCTGGCCTTCGCGCGTGGCTTAGCTTCTAAGTCCGGCGGACCATGTTTTCACTGACAGGAGAAGGGGTGAAGGCGGCCACTGGTGCCTTTAAACCAGTCGCTTCGGGTAGATGGGGCTCGTAAACCTTGGATGGTAGCTCATCTAGGAGAAGGAAAACTCTGACCCCAAACCTCCGCTGCCTTGCGGCTATACCCACTCACGGGAAGGCTAAGGGAGTAAACCCCGACAGAAAATCCGGAGACGGAGTCCCTAAGGCGGTCTGACGTTGACTTCAACGTCATTTCGGCAACTCCTGCGACGCTGTTGGTGCCAAGCTGTAGCGACATTTGTCGTTCCCTTGGGTCCACCAGCTGTGTGGAGAGGGGGGATCTGCTGCATGGGCAACAACTGATTCTCCATTCTAGACTGCCCAGGCTTTGTAGCTCCACTGGAGAGGACACTCCAGCGTCGTCTTAAGGCGTCGGCACAACACGGGAAGCAGCAGTCTACCGGTTATAAGTCATAGCTCGATTGGCGTAGAACTTGGCGCCAGGGGCTGCTTTCGACGGTGGGAGAGATCGCCATGTCTCATTGGAAGCTACCGTCCGCCTCAAGCTGGGCAGCCCCCAGTCAATAAGGTGCTTCCCGCCATGGCCTGCCTGCTTCACTGGGTGCGTAGAGCTTAGAGAACCATCTCGACAAGCAGGCCCAAAAACTCTGCACCAAGCAAGATACAAAGAGGAAACAAGAAGACTCCAGCTCTTCGTTTTGCAAGCTGGAACATCAGAACCTTGTGCCCTGGACTCACTACTGACCTGCAGAAGATCAACGACGCACGGAAGACTGCCGTCATTGACAAAGAACTCTCCCGACTGAATGTCGACATTGCCTGTCTTCAAGAGACCCGACTGGCCGACAGCGGCACTATCAGGGAAGCCAACTACACCTTCTTCTGGCAAGGAAAACCATCAGACGAACCCAGGCAGCATGGTGTCGGCTTCACTGTAAAGAACACCCTCGTCGCCTTCATTGAGCCTCCATCATCAGGCACTGAGAGGATCCTTGCCCTCCGGCTATCAAAATCCTCAGGCCCAGCCAACATCTTCAGCGTGTATGCCCCAACCCTCTTATTAAACCCAGAAGTAAAAAGACCAGTTCTACGAGGCTCTGGATCAATCAATATCAAATATACCCAGTACCGAGGGCCTCTACCTACTAGGAGACTTCAATGCGCGAGTGGGAGCAAACTACGAGGCATGGCCCACCTGTCTCGGCCCGCACGGAAGGGGCAAAATCAACGAGAATGGCCAGCGACTGCTGGACATGTGCTGCACTCACAGCTTATGTGTGACCAACACCTTCTTCAAATGCAAGGAGATCCACCAGGTATCATGGAGACACCCACGTTCCCGCCACTGGCACCAGCTAGATCTAGTCATCACCAGGCGCGCGGAACTAGCCAGCGTCCTTCTCACCCGCAGCTACCACAGTGTCGACTGCGACACGGACCACTCTCTTGTGGCCAGCAAGGTGCGAATAATACATACCCAAGAAACTGCACAACGCCAATAAGAATGGTCGCCCACGCATCAACACCTGCTGTGCAAGAAATCCAGAGAAGACACAGCAGTTCATCTGCAAACTTCACGAGGCTCTCACCAAAGAGACACCTGATGACACCATCGACTCCAAGTGGTCCCACCTCCGAGACGCTGTGTACAACTCAGCCATTACTGCCTATGGGAAGAAAGAGCACAAAAACACAGACTGGTATGAGGCCAGCTGGGAGGAGATGGAACCCGTGACTGAGGCGAAGAGGAAAGCCCTCCTGGCTTACAAGGCTGCGCCTCGCCTTGGTACATTACAGGTCTTCAGGTGCAGGACGCAGACTCCTCTCCCACCATCGCCATTGATGGGTACAACCTGGAAGTTGTTGAGGATTACACATACCTTGGGTCCACCATCTCCAACTCGCTCTCCGTTGATACTGGCGGTGAAAGTAAATTATCGTTGACGGAACACCATCGTAAAAAATTAAATGATGCTAAACATGACAAAACTGGAATAAAAATTGCTTTATCCGCGGGTTCTATTTCAGATATAATCAAATCAGGTGGTATATTTCCACTCATCGTGACAATACTAATAATATTAATCACAGCCGCGGATTCTGCTACCTGAGGGTTATCACAATTTTTTTTATAGAAACTACTGGCGATGTTATTGACAATCATATAGTAAGAAAAAACTAGCTAATTATAAACAAAATGACAACAACAACAAAAATCGCGACTTTGATACTGATGCCGAATTTATCAATACGTTGAAACAACAACATAATAATACGGTTGTGGCAGTATTCAAATAATGATCAAAGACATTTTACCATAGATATAAAATATATTATTCTTGGTCATACACGTGAAAATACGATGTTGACGTGTCTTGAGCGTAATTGACGTCGAGGTGCTAGTTAAGTAACCGCGGTGGTTATGGTGTATCATCAGGTATTCCTTGTAATTGTTCATTTACAAATCCATGCTGAAAATGTTATGTGTAGTAACACTCCAAATAGGATCAGTCGCTCTTTTTTTAAACCACCATCAAGTGTACCCAGTTTATATAAATACATCACAACTATATTACACAATACTGGTTGTTTTGAAAATTCATGTCATTGTATTTGTATATATTATTTTGTAATTGCATTAATAGGTTTCATGCTGGCTGTTCGAGTATTTGCATTATTTATCGCATTTATCACACTCGGTAATCTTGCAACCCATTCGTATCCTGAATTATTTCCTTCGCATACTGATATCCAAATAAGCGATCAGCATGTGTTCAATTAATCCGTTCAACGATTGCCTGAACACGATTAATCGCTTTATGTCCTCGTCTGATTTTAACATTATGTTGTTTTTTGTATTCAATGACGATACTACACCCAGCAGTTCCTTGCTAGGATCGACCTGTAATATTTGTGGCCATCGCAAGGGTCCTCTTTGATAAGTTCGTTCAAAAGCTATTACAACTTCTGTTGCTGTCTTTGTTGATAACGGTTTTGCTTATACATATCTACCTGCAACGTCAACGAAAGTCAATGCCTATGTGACGTCTACCAATTTTGATAGAATCATGTGGTAAAAATAAAATATCTACTTTTATCATTAGGAACGCTAACATCGAAATGTGCGTACTGGATTCGTTTAGGCGATGGTATATAAATTTGCTATATTGCCTAACGTACTAACCACGGTGCAGCAGTAGAACGTTTGACACCTGCATCAGAGTGTTTACTAATCGCTGCTGGAAGTCGTTGTATCATCTCCATTACTTTAACGTGTTCATTGCTGCAACAAATTGTTCACGCAAAACCGAATTTGTTAAACGTTTGAACCACAGGTGCTCGACGCGAGCTTGATGTGAAATAAAAAAAAGAATAATCTAAAGGAAATAAATATTGAAGAGTGATTAAAATACCTTAGATTACCCCATGACCCATTTTGACATATGACCCTTTCTATCACACTATATACAAAAAGAAGGTTCGTAACTTCCAAATACTTGGTTGCACCCATGACCCTCGATTTCACTCTGCTATTTCCGTATTTAAAAGCACATCTCTCTCTCTCTCTCTCTCTCTCTCTCTCTCTCTCTCTCTCTCTCTCTCTCTCTCTCTCTCTCTCTCTCTCTCTCTCTCTCTGGCTTTTTTAAATGGTGGTGTATCTTTAGTATGCATACCTTGCCATACACACCACATTTTGATGCATCTTTATTTGCTGTAGTATGTTACCTATTTTTTTCCAAGGCTATATCTGCTTCTAGTGTTAGTCCCCAGTCAATGGTGATTATTCACTCCAGTTTGTAATTAGAGCTCTAGATTTTTTTTTAAACCTATTTTATGACAATTAGAATATCATCCATTTTCTTGAATTTTCTTCTATGTGTCGCACTTGGGAGCTGAATGTTTCTTTATTTTAGTTTTTTGGCATTTCTACCATCACTTGTGTCTTGTTTTCATCTGTCCAATATTTTTATCCTCCAGTAATAATTGGTGTTAGGATAGGTATTTCCTAGCAACTGGTTGTCTTGGTTTATTTTTTTGTATTTTATCTGCATTTTTCTGAGACTAACAATGCAAGATGAACTGTTGTTCCTCATTTGTCCTTGCTCTTCTTTGTTCTTCCTGTTGATTGCTTGGTAACCTTTGGGTGTCTTTATCTACGTTATTACTATTGTTGTTTATGCTATAATCATTGTTACCATCACGGCTGGGGCCCTGAGTGGCACCCTAAACAACAACAGCCATCACGGGTCTTATTGCCATGATCGTTTCTGTTACCTTTTACTGTTGTTCATTACTGATACTTTGTTTAGTTTTTTTTTTTTCTCTCTCTCTCTCTCTCTCTCTCTCTCTCTCTCTCTCTCTCTCTCTCTCTCTCTCTCTCTCTCTGTGTTTGTGTGTGATTTGGGTTTTTAACGTAGCTTTAACAATGTTTCAGCCATATTGCTACGATGTCTGCAATGTGACAGTTTATAGTAAAGTCAAGAACTGGGGCATGAAGCCGACGACATGTAGCACCATGTCACATGATTATGACGCCAGGCAGACGAGTCATAACACGAACCTTTTAATGTTGAGAGCCTAGCGAGTTAGTTGTTTGTAACATGTTTATAAGTGATTGGTAAGACTCAGCCAGGGGTTAGAAACCTCGATTTCCTGCATCCGAAGCGGAAGCTCTAACCACTAGGCTACCAGAGCGAAGAAACACCACTCGCAACAAAAACAACAACGACACAACATATAACTGCATCAACACCTACTGTAATCAACATGCATAAACAGTCTAAAATACGTCTAACTACGACTACTACTAATACAACACCGGGAAACATTATAGTGATAGTAGTCCCAACACCAGAAACAATAAAGCAGCAACAGCAACATGGAGGAAAAAAAACAGTGAAGGCTCCAAAGGAGGAGATATAGACACAAAAGCGAATGCACGAAGGAAATAGATGACAAAAGCAGCAGCAGCAACGATAGCTACTACAACAACATGGCCAACACCAGCGTAGATTAAACAGCAGTTAATTATCAGCCTGGCGAAAGAGGATAGACCAAGCATAGCAGCCATATAAGAGACGAACAATCTCCAAAAATTATCTACCAGTTCCTGTTCCCGCTTTCTGTTGTGTAACCCCAGCCCTTTTAGGTCTTAGCCATTTGCCTCATATTGTGTTTCAATTTGACACGAAACATTGATCAAGAAAAAACGAACTGGTACTTCATTCATCATTACTTAAATGTAAAAATAAGCGAGAAAAGAAATTTTTTTTAAGAGCTGGCCGCGTTGAACAGGAAGAAGAATTCCAGTTATCTCCCTTTCACCCTTTCCAGCTCAACAAGTTAAAAATCCGGCCGTTAATTTAGATAATCTGGTGCAAATTCCTAATAAATCGTCAACCTTTGTGTCAACTATCCCAGAGATACAACTGCGTATTGCATTATTCAGTGACGAATAAGTAGGTCCACCGGAAAAGCGCACAGAAGCAGTTAATTTTATCAACGATCGGAATAACGATGTCTCCTTCCTGACAAAAATATGGCTAAAAAATCAGGCGATGAGCCGAAGTGCGCGGATCTAACACCCATCGGTTACTCTATCAAGTCGTTCCATCGCCACTCTCACAGAAGTAGAATTCCTGTCATCACAAACAAATTTCCACGGTAAAAGGTCTTAAACACAGCACAACCTTCAATTTCTGCCACATATCGTTTGAACTAGAACTGGAACATGTGAACTTGATCCAATTCTAACACTAATGCTGCTTGAGTGTTAAGATTCGATAATACCTTCACTAACTGATGTTATGAGTACATCTCTTTCATCCAGGGAATTCCAATCGTTTTTAAAATCTGACATTCTAAAGCCTCTGCTGAAGAAACCAACACTCGACCATAACGATTTAATGAACTACTGCCCAGTTTCTTCCGTTCATATATAAAAAAAACGTTAGAAAATGTTGTATCTCATCTGAATCCAAGCAGTCTTTTTAGGAATGTACAGTCTGCATATCGTTCTTGCCACAGAACTGAAACTACTCTTCTGAAAGTAGTTAATGACATTATTTTTTCCTTTGGATAGTGGAAAGATTACAGTCCTCACCCACCTTGATTTGTCTGCTGCATTTGACACAATAGACCATGATATTGTTATTCCGGATACAATATATATTACTTCACTGTCTCCAGCAAGTATTTGGCTTTCACAATACGGCCTTAATGTGGTTCAAGTCCTACGTAGTCAACAGGATACAAATTGTATCTGCAAATGGAATATACTCCAGCCCAATTGATGTATGTTGTGACGTTTCACAGGGGTCTGTTCCTGGTCGCTTCATTCTGTACACTCAGCCGCTCTCAAGTGTCATAGATCATCATCCAGTGTCTCACAAAATGTACGCTTAGGAAACCCAAATATACAAATCTAGCCACCCAAATGAAGTTGATACTATCATCCAAGGAGTAGAGAGGTGTACTTCTGGTGTGAAATCATGGATGATATGTAACAAGCTACAGATAAAGGATAATAAAACTGAGGCCATTCTGATCACAACAAACAGACTTTCTCATTCACATCCTTTACCTCAAACAAAAAAAATCAGCAACACCAATATTAAATTCATAGTCATTATAAAACCTAGGTGTTACTCTGGACAGAACTCTCACATTTAACCAACATGTCATCAACATTAGCAAGGCTGCATATCTTGAGTTGAGACGCATCAGCTCCATTCGCAAATATATTTCAGTTGATGCCACTAAAACACTTGTGTGTTCATTGGTACTTTCAAGACTGGACTACTGTTGCTCAATTAATTGTGGTTCGTCTCAATATCTATTTCATAAACTTAAAAAAACACAGCTGCTCGGATAATCTTTAGAGTGCCTCGATCAGAGCATACCTCCCCGTTGCTGTGTACCCTATACTAGCTATCTATTCGAACCGGAATCAAACACAAAACTTGTTCTCCGTACAACGTTTCACTGACGGACTCTAGTCCAACATACCTAACTTGTATGTTGAACAGCTCTCGGAAAATGCTTTCTCTCAACTCCACAAACCACGAATGTTCTCTTGTAAAGTATCCATTCAGTGTTCTCCTAGAAACAGAAATCATTATGTCTTGGCCAATAACCTCGTTTATATTTGTGCCAGAAGTAGTGTCCTCCTATATTCAGTCTTCATTTACTTTAGAAAGTGCATAGTTTAAAAATGGAGAAATTATGTTTAGTTTGCTTTTCACTTGTATTTTGACCAACTCCCGGCAAAGCGTTCTCTCAACTCTACATGCAAACCATAAATGTTCTCTTGTAAAGTATCTATCTTGAGATTACTAAGGTCACACTAAAGGTATGTCAGAGACCATCGAGCATGTTCCAGGTAAGCGGAATCTTTCTGTTCCCAATCGTAAAGTGACACACCACAAATGAAGCACGTGGCTTTATTCCCTTCGTCCAAGTAGACAAATCCGGCTCTGGCTAATTCTTCGGGGGTTGATCCTGACAGATATTTTGGCCATTTTTCTTTGAAGGAATGGAATTGACTTTCAAAGTCACAGTATTCAGGCAAACGCCCAGGGAACGGATATTCGTCTTACACGAGTTCATTTCGATGAGTGTTCTGTGAAATCCGCAAAAGTTTACTTAGGGCTGCATGACATCCGTAGGGTGATATGTGCATGGTCTCAAGCGGAGATGGACATCCAGTACAGAGTCCACAATAACGTGTGGCATTGCTTTAACATCCATCAGGTTTACCACGCACAGCATCACTTTCCATGGTCGGTACGGTGGTAGTAGTCATGACAAGGTTCTCATGATGTCCTGCTCAATCGATGAGGTCACAGCGAACAGCATCCATGCAATCGCATGGTATAGCATCGCACTCCACTTGCTTGAGGATCCCCGATCTTGAATGATGTCTGTTTAAAAGTATTCGTCGTTTTCGCTTGGTACTTGAAGTTACAATGAACTATCGATCTTGAACAGTATCCCATTTTATATGTTGATCAATATCGACATGACCGTACGGTAAAGTGAAGTCATTGGGAAGACTAACTCTCTTCTGGTACACGACTTGATAGACTTTTTCCAAAAGCCGACTGACGATTTAGTGTGTGGGTAAACGTACAATCTTGTGCGGTTCGTGGGTGGTCACTTTAAAGGTTTAATCCTGTCCAGACTGAAATGCTACCTTTAGCATGTCAAAGTTCACCACTCGACTGGTGCGATAATTGAGAGTCAATCCTTTCACTTTACATTCGGTGTGCACTTATCCTTGCCGGTTTCGGTATTCGAAGCCGTGCTTTTTAAAGGCGCCACTTGAAATATTTAGAATAATGTCGGTGGTCTTCTGAAGTGTGGTACCAGGAAGGATAGCCGCTGACTTCTTTTTCAGTTTCAAAAAGACATCTATGTAGTCTGCGAAAATACCTGTATGTGTCTCGTCGCCCTTTTGTTATTGTTGTGTCATGGGAATGTTCTAAATTTTGTACACTTCTAACAGATGGAATCACTGGTCTAAACCTTTGAAGAATTCCATGTTGACCCACGTTTCTGTCAAGGCGTGTTTTTCTTGGGTGTGCTGAGAAGGTTGGTCTTGGTTGAACGTTTCAGCACAAGTACAACACAAAGGAAACATCAGTTTCCCTTGGCAATGGTGAGGTAAAACGGGATGGTACAAGTCCATGGGAGGTAAGGTTTTGCACTTGATCATATTGTCGAATGTTATCCAGGTCAATATGTTCCTTCATCAATTCCGAGTGCCCTACGGAAAAGTGACGATATTGCACGATGCGTTTAAATTCAGGATCGGTTTTCGAACGGTGATCGAATTTATGTTACCCCATTTCCACCACTTGGTATCATTGCTGTTCTAACTTCAAGCATCGCTGACATGTGGTCTCGTACAATCCTTCCATTGCTCGTTGTAAAAGCAGAATTTTGGTGTCACGTTGAGGTTAGCAGATTGGATATCCGTGAAATCAGCATCCGTTAAACTCGTACATGATTTGAGGGTTTTCTAAATCCCACCCATTCACCGAATACGTTCCGATGGTCTTTTCGCCTACTCCGTTGCGGCCGTGTTGGATCCATTTGTTTTCCTTGTCGCACAAGTAATGTAGCCAGCGTAGAGCTTTGACCGAGTATTGACGTTTGCCAAAGTTCGTCGTTTGAGGTCTGATGACAGCCAGGGTGTTTTCAGGCATGAATCGTTTTCGGTACACTAACAAACACGCTTAGGCAATGATGCAAGCTTCTTTCAAAAGGATCGATCCCTCCATGAATAATTCGTGAAATTTTGTCCACAGCATCGGCGTAAAATGTCTATGTCAAATCGACAATACTTTAACATTTCTTCTTTTAAGTCAAAGGGGCTAGAAGCGTGAGTCTGATACCAAGCGTAGAAAGTTTCTCGTTGTTCGGTGCGCGTGTTCGTAGTAGTGCTCCTGATGTAACTGGGGTAGAACGGCATTTTCATTGTCATCAGTATTGAAAAAGTGCAGAAAATAACTTTGGCTATTTCTGGCATTCCAAACAGTTTAGGTATGCGACTCAAAGGCATAGCTAAGTATCTCATTGAATCTTTAAACTGCACTTTTCCTACTTGCATGGAAATGATTTTGGCACAGTTTAAAGTCACTTTAGGACGTTCGGTACTTTGTTCCGTATAGTATCTAAGTAGAAATTGCGCATCGTATCCCGAGAAATTGTGAGCCATTACCATGGCATGGCAATGACAACCTCGGTAACGTTCGATGTCTTCTTGACTCCACGTCTCGACGATGGGGTTTAAGATGCATTGAGCAAAATGAATACAACGTGCTCGACTCTCGAAATATTTTTTTCAAGTCATCCAGGAATCTTGCTACAGTGAGGGCAATGATTATAGATAGGTTCTTGGATGCACTTCTTGCTAGCTCGGTGAGCCACACATAAATTGGGAATATGAATACCAGTCAATCGCATGCATTCGAAATAACAAAAGATACAATTCCCTTTCTTCTGGTCATCATCTTCCTCTTGATGTTTGGAATTGTATTTTTGAATGAAGCATTCGTGTTCCAAGTCCACGATTTGGTGACAAATGTGACATAGTTTCTGTCCTGAATATACGTGTACCTGGACATTATTGGTACGAATGCTTTGTCAACAAGTAGGACACAATCTCAGAAGCAGACAAGCACTTTTCTGCTGTGAACATTGTGTCTTCGAATGATATTGGTAACAGACAGGACTGAGAAACGTGCGCTGACATGGTATGCAATGTACTCGTTCTTGTCCTTCATCCGGAGTTGAGAGGCTAAACATCCCTCACATTTTGATCCACAATGCTTGTGTTGTATTCATTTGTTATAACCATAGTCACATGTCTCAATAATAAATATATCCGAGGAATCATGCAATACTGGTGATGGTATCAAAATGCTCATCGTGATGATAGACGTGAATATATTTTCCGTGTTTGAAATCGTTGCCTCGAAACAAAAGAGATCCACGCACTTCTTGAGGGTGCACTTTCAAGGTATAACATGGAACCAAGACGTCTTGTAATGTTTTCATTTCTGGAATGCCGCAGGGAGTGTCTTTGGCTATCCCCGGTCCGATTGTTGAATAGTTTTCCAGGCTGTTTTCCATTCTGCCGTGTCGTTCTTGTCGGCATACGTTCGTTCCACGACGATGGCACGGGTTAAACACATTTGGTCTTGAGGTTTGTTAATTCCGACGAGACTCGTTTTGGTGCTGAGAAGGTTGTCGACCATAAACACCTTTAGCGTCTTGTCCCTTGGGGATTTGAAACGTGGGTCATGAAAAATGTCGATTTTCCATCGGTGATGTGAAACTTGTCATTGGATTGTTGCACGTGTTGGATCTTGTCGATGACTTTGGTAGGTGTCAATTCTGCTGGGCTGCTAAACTTTATCCAAACGGGAGATTTAAAATTATCGTGCTAAATGGAAAGTCTTAAACCATCGTCTTCTTTGGGTTGACATTGTTGTTTCAGCATAGTTAACAAAGAATCCAACACCTCGGTAATGAACCCTTCTGCATTCTCCAAAGGTACGTTGGACTTGAAACTTCACCGCGTACGTATATATAAAGTGTCATAAAGTGTCATTGTCTAACCTACCACTATTCATTTCAATCTCAAATTGACCAGAACGATCGAAGACGGACTACTATCTTCCGCGATACAAGTAAAGATAATTGCCATATCTGTATGACGAAAGGACATTGGGCTACAAAATGTTCAGACCGCAAAAAGCAAAACCAGTGGAAGAAGAGACATGTCAAGATACCTGTTATCATTGTAAAGAGAAAGGACATTGGTCTCCAAACTGCCCGTAGAAAGAACAGGAACAGGTAGAAGGGGGAGAGGGATTCCAAAACAGGAAAAAAACAGAGGTACCCTCCCCAAATGAAGAACCCCGATACGTTCAGAAAGAGAGGAACAGAAACGAGACGAAACTGAGGAAGAAGAGAAGGAATAACCTGTGACAGTGAAGAAATGTAAAAAAAAAAACAAAAAAAAAACAAAAAAAACCAGAGAGAATGTACAAAACAACACAGGAGAAATCAATGAATTTGTTAAAATTGTATTGTGTTGTGATATTGGATTGTAACATTTGAACCAGAATAGATCAGAGAGAAAAAAACGTGTCTCTTGGTTTTGATATGTTAGAATAAGGACCTACAGTCACACACTCATGCACGGAAATCATAAAAGGGGATTTTAAGTTTTAATTTCGATTTTGGCAAAATGAATACTATATCTTTTGGACAGAAGTGAGTGGCCCTGATTAGGACCGTTCGGTGTTTGTTTCCTTAATGCAAACAAACTCAGGAACGGGACGAAATCAGCTTTAACTGTCTTAAGTCTTTGCACAGTCAAGGCCTACTTCTGGAATAGTTCCTGTCGATGACAGTAACAGGATTTGGCTGCTTGGCTCGGGAAGGTCTTTTTCTCTTGCGCAGTGTTAAAGAAGTATGATAGATTTGTTTCAGGCTCCTTAACTCAGCCAAAATGTGTAAAAGTACCGTTACCGTTTGACTTCCAATGTCTTCCTTCTCTCCTAAACCTTGTTTCTTTAGTACTACTGCTGCTTCTTCTTTCCTGTCGTTTCCTTCCTGCTTCTTCTTTTTGCTGTTGCTGTTCAAGCAGAAAAGCTTGTTCTGCTTTTTTCTGTTGCTGTAAAAAAATTCTCCAATTCTTCTCTTTGTCTTTGTTTAAAATCCTTGACATGTGGTAAATATAGTGAAGGTGGCGAAGGTACCGGTACCCGACCCAATTCTTGCGAAGACGAGAGAAGATCCAAGAAATTACAATTAAGATTGGACTCTTCTGGAAGTTAATTTGTGTTGACTTTGTAGCCACTGCTATATCATAGCTTCTCGTCTCCTTGGCTGGTGTATCACAATTCATTGTCTAATATATGTACAATGAAGCTAACATTTTTGTAATTTGAAATGAATTTACTAATCCTTGATCCTGAGTTGTCTCACAGTTTCTTGTGAACATTGTTCATCATGTGTCCTATAATCTAAAACAAAATGTACCTTAATAAAGAACATTTATCACTTATACTGACGGCTATTAACTGACCTTCTAAAAAATATTAGTCATGATACGACTGCAAATGTTTTGAACATGACAATACCACCACTACCCAAAAAAAAGTCGCTATACAAGTTCTACCACTTGTAGAGATTTTTTTTAATTAACTGGGAATAAACCTCATCATGTTTGTAAATATCTATATGTCTGATTCACACATTAGTCTGAATATATATATATATATATATATATATATATATATATATTCTAAATCTAACAGAATCCGCTCCGGTGGCCTAGTGGTTAGAGCGTCCACCGCATGAGCGGGTGGTTTTCGATTCCCGGCCGAGTCATACCAGAGACTTACAAAAAATGGCAATATTATGCCTAGTCTGCCTGGTGTCAAGATAATGTGACTGGGTGGGACATCATGCTACATGGCGGCGGCATGATGACCCAGCGCTAGACATCATTATAAACTGCATCACTGCAGATATCATAGCGATATGACTGAAAAATTGTTCAAGCTACGTCAAAATCCTAATCAAACAAAACAAACAAAACTAAACATCACCGTCGGAGAACATTTTAAACCGAGAACAGAAGAATCAGAAAATATAGCTAAAAAGTTAGTTGCAACTACAATACATCAAAATCAACATATGATTTCAAGAAGAAAAACTCAGACAACTGAGAAAGCACCAGCAGTAAAGGAAAATGATGACCGAATAAAATAGAAATAAAGATAAACATAGAAGAATTTAGTAGTAGTTGCAGGGTTTAATGCCATTTTCAGCACACGATAGGCTATATACATGATGGCCAGTATTAAAGGTGGAGGAAGAACCCCGCATTAGCTAAATATGAGACTTGAACCCACGCAGACAGAGGTCAGATTGCAGTGATCCGTAAAGGACCACTCGTGGCCCACGCAACATAGAAGATAAAAAAATCCGCAATCACATGAATACACCAAAGACTAATACAGAAACAACATCCACAACTTCCTAAGTTACACCATCGTCAACATACGCAGATACAGCCAAGGCGGAAAATGTTCAAAAAATGCTCAAGGGAAATGACCAGCAAATGAGAGACATATATCAAACATTAAAGCCAAAAAACAGGACCATAGAAACCACCCGCCCAAAATCAGCTTCAAGACAAAATATGAAGGACATATAACCAAACCAAGAATGAAATTTAAACACAAATTTCATCCCAAGGAGTTAACCATTTTTATCACAAGTACAAACACACAACTCACCAACATAGCAATATATGTATTGTCTGCATTAAGAGTTCTTTAAGGTTGGTAAAGAATAATAAGAACCAAAGCCAACTATATCATTTGGCAAAACTAATGGAAATTAGACAAAATAGGACCAATAAAGTGACTGCAGACATCCCACTGTTAACACAGGAAATACAAACATTGAAAAGACATCATTTCATCAATCTCAACCGGAAACAATTAAATCTAAGATCCTCCAACTAGAAGGAATATAAACAATATATAAAACAAACAGAACCCTGATACTATGGAACTGATGTCTCCAAAGCACTCTGCTTAATCAATAAGAACGTATATGAATCTAACATAGTAATATTGAAATTCACCCACCCACCCCCATTAGTAAGGTTAGGCCTACATGGCAAATCATACCAACAAGAACCAAGATTATGCAGTAGGTGGAATGTAGAGATAATCCTACAGGGATATGCCTTATCACTGGCAAAAATGAGACAACTGCATTAGGTCCTCACCAGCAAAAGTCATGTGATTGACCTTCACCACAAGTGAACTTGAGATAGTTGATATCATGACAGCTAACATACAGCAAAGTAAAGGAAACAGTTGTTCCTTTTATTGGGTTTAACTGCAATTTTTAGCACAAGACATGCTATACATGGTGGCCAGTATTAATGGTGCCAAGGAAACGACCAATCCTTCGGAGAAGAGTACCAACACCATAAACACCAACTCAGCGACATCAATGGATGATCCAGTTCCAAACAACCAAACTTATAAGGAAGACAAGGAAAGAGAGAAACTAAACAAAGTATCAGTAATGAACAACAGTAAAAGGCAACAGAAACGATCATGGCAATAAGACCCGTGATGGCTGTTGTTGCTTAGGGTGCCACTCGGGGCCCCAGCTGTGATGGTAACAATGATTATAGCATAAACAACAATAGTAATAACGTAGATAAAAACACCCAAAGGTTACCAAGCAATCAACAGGAAGAGCAAAGAAGAGCAAGGACAAATGAGGAACAACAGTTCATCTTGCATTGTTAGTCTCAGAAAAATGCAGATAAAATACAAAAAAATAAACCAAGAAAACCAGTTCCTAGGAAATACCTATCCTAACACCAATTATTACTGGAGGGATAAAAATATTGGACAGATGAAAACAAGACACAAGTAATGGTAGAAATGCCAAAAAACTAAAATGAAGAAACATTCAGCTCCCAAGTGCGACACATAGAAGAAAATCCAAGAAAATGAATGATATTCTGATTGTCATAAAATAGGTTTAAAAAAAAAAATCTAGAGCTCTAATTACAAACTGGA
This sequence comes from Unio delphinus, assembly GCA_029339505.1. Taxonomy (NCBI): domain Eukaryota; kingdom Metazoa; phylum Mollusca; class Bivalvia; order Unionida; family Unionidae; genus Unio; species Unio delphinus. The sequence goes on from JAQISU010000147.1 coordinate 1,317,659, forward strand.
GTGAATAATCACCATTGACTGGGGACTAACACTAGAAGCAGATATAGCCTTGGAAAAAAATAGGTAACATACTACAGCAAATAAAGATGCATCAAAATGTGGTGTGTATGGCAAGGTATGCATACTAAAGATACACCACCATTTAAAAAAGCCAGAGAGAGAGAGAGAGAGAGAGAGAGAGAGAGAGAGAGAGAGAGAGAGAGAGAGAGAGAATGAGAGAGAGAGAGAGATGCAAAGCAAAATTATTAATAGATAGCTGAATGGAGAAACTTTAATACAGGGCCTTGCTTCTTCAAACTAGTAAAGCAGGGCCTGAAAAGAACTACTTAACCCAACAAAAACAAAGAATGGAATAAAATTATGAATCGTTTAATGTGGCTGGACTAATTAACTACAACTTCACACAGATACAAAGTTAAATTGATAATATTGATGTAGAAATATTTACATACATGATGAACAATGAAAATTCAATGAAATGAAACGAAACCTCAAATGGGAAGCACATTCAGACCCTTCATCATAGGAACAGAGTACCATGCGAAACTAGAACTGATAATACAGTCATCTTGTTTAAGATTTTATTTTGTTCTAAAATGAATATACAATTTTAAAAAATGACAAGTGACAGAACTCTTGTTGGTTAGCATATATTTTGATAAGCAGTTATTCTGAATTTCATACCAATGACAAATTCATGATCATTTTTTTATCCAAATGTTGCCCCTTCAACAACATCATCAAAATCATAAGCAGCATGTCCTAAGGAAATTGAAGTATTATGGCACCTACAATATTCAATTTTAAATTGAGATATTCTATTCTCCTTTCTAAACTGACAAATTTGTGTAGCATTTTCCTGATACTGAGGCAGCAAATACACAAAATATTTACCACCCATAAAATATTAACAACTAATGTTTTAATCAAAGAAAAGTGAATAATGAGACCCAATGTCCCAAAACTGATCTACCTTTCATCCACTAATATGCTGAACATAACAGAAAATAAAGGTCTTTTAAAATGCATTTGTTTTCACAACACTCGTCTGTTTTTGGACTGATGAACACCGATATTTACATAAAAGAGACTGCTCTGATAGTGAGCATGCCACCACTGTAGTTTCCTGCTTCAACAAAGTTCAAGTTTAGATTTGTAGAATAAAGCTGGATCACTTGTAATTCTATACAAATGGCAATGAAAAAACAAAAAACAACCAACAGATTTTCACAAACTTGCATCACATTTTCATTGGGAACAATAATTACTACATATGAAATAGGCAAAAAATAAAACACTTTGTCACATTCATCTAGACAAACATGCAAATTCTTAACAGGAACATCACTGACATTATAATTATATGTAACATGTGATCTTATTTTTGGTTTTTAAATCTTATATTTTAATCACAATATCAAGCCACATAATTCACACCTTCATGATCGACAAAGTTGTAAGTCCCTCAGAAACAAAAGTACAATACCCAATATGATATATACCTGCCATGTGATAAACTATTTTATCTTTAATATTGGTCAGATGCTAAGGTACTAAAATATTCAAGGACACGGTGAACAAAGTATTCAATGCTACTGCCAAGCAAAATTTAATGAAAGAAGCCATTACAATGGTCAACAACAATGGCATGCATTTTGACAGTCTCATCATAGTATGTTCTAAGAGTTATGGACATCAACATATTAGCATTTCTAAGCGTTTGAATCTATTTCAGGTTTGTGATTTAAAGCCATTTATTTTGTAATTGTTTTCATTCAGCTTCTGAGACCTTGGCCTTTGACACGAAACTTAATACGTGCCATTCTCATCTTAAATGTGGTTCACCCACAAAATTTATTAATGTTTCAAAGCATGGGACCGGAGTTATTTTTGTGAACTGACCCTAACTGGATATATTTACCTAAAATCGTGTATTTATTGTCTCAACATCTAAACTGAGCTTCGTGGTTTTGTGAAAGTCATTTTCCCATCTTTTGGTCTATCTGACCTCTGACCTGATGTTGGGACAGAAACTGACCTCATCCCACTTAACCAGAGACTTCAGGTTTTGCACATTATACATAACCTGGTGCTTATGTGTCCTCCACTGTTTGTGGCAGCAAGATGAAAATATGGCTACAAACCACAAAATGTACGTCTGAATGAACAAGAGAACTTAGAGGGGGTCATCATCAGTACAGTTGTATTTCATTCCAGCACTAAAATGCAACAACATAATTAACAGCATGGGTAGAATTCCATGTTGTTAGCTCTGCAACTCATAATTTAATCCTTATGGACAAAGAATAAATTGATAAGGATAGTATGAAACTAAAAACCAAGCAAATTTCTTTAAATAAACATACATACAAATTAAACATAAAAATTGCCTCAAATATAATAACTCTTATATATACTACAATAGTACATTTAAAAATATACTCCACGGTGTCGGTCAGTACATGTCCCTTTATAAAGATCCATCCAATGTTATGGGTTATCCAATCAAATTTGAGGTTGAAGGATTTGCAGACATCGGAAATCACCAGACAGTGATAAACAACTCTCAGCATATTTGATGCACAACTCCATTTTTAAAAAATAGAAGATTGGATATAAGATCGGCACCCTTTTCATCTAAGGCAAACTGGACACCATTAGCAGACTTTTGATGGGTACCCAATTCTTATATGACCATCCAATTAGGAGATTAGTGACAATATGTTCATTATGGCAACATTATTTGAGGTCAGATGAGCACCATTTGTTTCCCATTCAGGTCTCAGAATAATTCTGTTGACTTCTCATTAAGGTGGAGTAGCAATATCAAGATTTTCATAGTAGCTACCATGGTGGTCATATCAGTGCCAATTTTATTTGAGAGTAAACCAGACATCTTGAGAAGTTTTCAGTGAAAACCACATCTTGATACTGCTATCCGTTTAGGTTCAGTAGTAATAACATTTACAAGATGGCTGCTGTGGTGGCCATGATGGATGTCGGGCCGTCACATTTTATTTATGGCCATCATGAATAAATTCTTATGCAAATCCCTTGCCTATATGAACGTCCGCTTTGAAAGAATATCAACAAGATTTTCGAAATAGCTGCCATGGTAACCATATTGGGCAACATATTGGCAGTTTTGATTTACAACCTAAATGGTCTGGGATGAACATGTGCATTGCGGCAATCTTCCAAGTAAGTGATTAGAAGCAAATTTGTGCAACTGGGTAGATGGAAAGTTCATTTCATGATCTATCTATCCAGACATATGACCAGTAGATTCTTTGTTAAATGGATAGATGGAAAGGTCATTTCAGGATTTATTTATCCAGACATATGACCAGTAGATTCTTTGTGCAAAATGAGACCAATAAGCGGGCATCAAGACATTTTCCTACGACTGTTTGATGTGGGTGGTTAGTTCTGCTTAAAATGGCCAACTGTTTTCTCTGCCACTGTGACTATGAACTACATGTAAATCATGAGATCTCTTGCACGTCTTGTTTATCTTCTAAAACAGGCCTTTTATTCTTTGCGAAATACAACATTCAACTTCAGAAAACTTGTAGCATTGTAGTTTAATTAATGGCTCTAGTTGATATAATGTTTATCCAGAGACAACCACACTGAAAGTTAAACTGATACACGAGGTATTCATTTATTATTAAAAACTAGAGATGAAAAAAATAAGAAGGATGAACACAGTAAATTCTTTAAAACTCTTGTTGCAGTGAAATGGTTATGGAAACAGGTCCACTTTTAAATAACTAGTAAAACATAGTTTCTGCTCTCTCACACACTCACATCATTCACAATATAATACAATTTTGACAACAAAGATACTTACCATGATGCATCATGAAAACCTTTTTTTGGCCTCGATTTTGTACTAATATGGTACAAATACAATAATCAACAACTAAATTTTTGGGTACATACTGACAACAATCAATAGCAAAATGTACATGATTACAAATTGCAAGGAAATTTGCCTTTAGCTGTGTACAAGAAATCTGTATCATTCTTTTTTGTCAATAGTGTAAACCTACTTTAATAATCCCACTGATGCAATGTTTTATTGTTCATTTTCTAGTCGAAACAGGGTTGCTATAAACAAGAGGCAAACTAATCCACCCCACCCCCCAAATAAAAGATGGCAAAGGGATGGTGACAACAAATTGTACTTTATGGCTATGCCATAGGAAACTTGAACATAAATAGTGACCACATATAAACACAAGATAGGAAACTGGGTCCTGGTCTGGTGGGGTTTAATGACATTTTCTGCACTCAATATGCTATAATTTGAAGTCAGTATATTGGGTGGACCAAGAACCAACAACCCAAATGAAGCTACTAGCAACCTTTTCATGTACCAACTAATCTGCAAACTCACAAAGATATGTTGAATGATCTGTAAAGGTGAGTGCCTTGAAAAATTTGGACACCATATGGCCCATTTGTCTAGGTCTGAGCAATTGACAGTGCAATGTGCTTTTACTAATTGATGCCTGAAAAAGTATACCCATTATGGTCATCAGATTTTCTCCTTGTTAAGTTTTATCAAGAAGAAATACTGCAAATATATTTTTCAATTAGGAGTCATAACATAATCAATATACACTGAGATTTGTAGTCTTGTAAAATTATCTTTTTAAAAAATAAACAATGTTTCCTTTTATGGGCCATTGAGACAAATACAAATGATGAAGCAAATTGATTGTTAAAATGAAGGACCAAGCTCATGAATATTAACTAAACTATTCATTTTTTTAAAAAAAACTATTCACTGATATGTACATGAGTGACAGTGTTCAATCCAGCCGCTTTCAGCCACTTGTTCTTCTCCAAGTTTTCGAACCTATGGCATTTGTTTGGAAACAGGACAATACCCTTCCAACTACATGCATTATAATTTGTTTTCTTGCAAATGAATAATTACATTTAACAAATATTATTAATGTAAACAGTACGGTGCTTATTTATTAATCAAATAAAATACATACAAGCAAGACTGAAACATTGTAATTGAAGCAATGCCACAGACTTTCCCCTTTCTAACCAGTAGGCTTGATAAACTACTGGTCGCTGTTATATAAATGCTCATACCACACCCAAAATGTTTCATGTGCTGTGCGTCATTTACTGCTTTTTTAACAGGACAGAGCAGGCAAGATGTTAATCTTAGGTAAATCAACACACAGACATTTACATGCAGTAAGCTAAACTATGCTGTCGACAACTGTAAATGTTGCAGCCTCGTCTTCAAATACAAAAAGTTTAACAATTCCAGTAAAAAATCAATAAAAGCCAAGAATGTACTTGGCTCTAAGAAAATTTAAAGAATTGAAAATGCCCAACAAAATTTTCAGCCTTCAAATGAATACGACTGTTCAGCAATAACTAATAGCTGAAAATACGTAAAATCACTGGACTTGGATAAAACCATATTTAATGGTGTTCTCTACTGTTATTTCATGGGACTAGTATATTTTCATTACCTCTTACCCTCACCCCCTTACGGTAGCAGATATGACAATCTGCAATACACACATCAATCCAAAGTAGTCTGTCAACACTGACAATTATCACAACAACCATGATTGATCAGAGAACTTTTATCAACCTTTAAATGCTACCTTCTCTCATTTATTATTACTCTATTAACTCTTTAATACACTTTACAAGGTCAGTGAAGAGTAAACATGGAATTAATACACTCTCATGTAAAAAGCATCTCTGGACCAAAATATGTGATATTGAAAATCCAATAGCAAAGCATGTACAAGAACTATTCAAATTTTACATGTCCTGCAATTTCCATAACAAAAACATGTCAAACAAAACAATCTGAATAGTTAATAAGGCCTGACGGTTATAGTCCTTGATCAATGATCACTAGTGACAAAAAATAATTTGGACCAACATGTAATTCTGGGTTAAATGTTGTAAAGATTCTGTTCAATATTCATTCCTTCTTACGCACTTTACGTTTTGTGAAACTGGTCCTGCAACATACCAATCGGACTTTCGAAGATCCAACACTGGATCAGATGTAATGTAACTGAGTATAAAAATTTCCAAGACTGCAATTAGGAATATTTTACAAGTCTATCATAAAAGTGATTGCTGCAACATAATTTTCATTTAAAAACAATGGAATTTTTTATTTTAAAATATCCTTTGTTGCAAATCAAACTCACTGGATCAATTTACAAGTGGAAAGAAACAAAATTCTTGACAGATTGAGAAATAAAATATTTTTTTTTTTTTTAAAAAACAACCTCTTTTCCTTCATCATATCAAAATTTTACAACAATGGAGATCAGCCATTGATACTTTCACTGAACTGTTTCAAATATCTTGAATGAGAGCACACAATAAAAACCTCATGATGCTGGATTCTTATGAACTAGAAAAATATTGGTCCTTGATTAGAAAATCCTTGATCAACTTTCATTTGTTTCATTTGAGATGACATGCTTCCCATACTAAGACCACCTGGCCTTGGTGTCCCATGCTGAGGATTTCCAACAGCTACACCAAGACTCCTGCTGATTCCTGTTGCCATGCCAACAGCAGACCCATCCTGGGATGAAGCACTGCTTGGCTTGTTGTAAAATCTATCATAGTAGCTTGAATACATAGTACTGTAGCTGGATTTTTGAGCTGCACTGCCTTGAGATGATGACAGCATTCTGTCTCTATAGTCTGCCACATCATAATCATATCCATTGGAAGTTTCCCTGCCATGACCTAAAGGACCAACTGCAAGGGATCTATCTGCTGGTGGTGGTGATCTGTAAGACAGAGTTGTAAAGATAAATGTATACAATAGCTGTTGAATGCATGTTAAGACCGGTATCAAATCGTAAAAAATATACAAAAATGTATTAGCTAAATAGTGAAGACAGGCATATACCCCATCATAAAGGATCTTGTCCGCTTAGTCTGCATCTGACCTAATTTTGCCAAGGCAAGTTACTTTGAACTTGTCATGCAGAAAGTTTGCTAATCCACAACTTTTGTATATTTGTAAAAATGAATAGTATCTTTTTTCTCAATGATTGGGCAAGTTAAAAAATTAGGGCTATTTTAACACCTTGCAAGCTACACTACACAGCTGTTTCCAACATTATTATGCAATTTCAATGATTCTTTCCTAGATGTGCAGCATACATTAAAATTTTAATGTTATTTACCAAAATTTTTACATAACACCACAATGGGCTTCTCGTCTTAATCAAGCCAATAATCCACTTAAATTCAGAAGAATCAAACTGATTTTCCTGTAAGTTTTATTCCTGTGCTTGTTGAATCCTCTATTATTCCTTTTATCTTTAATATCTGCCTGCCCACCATCAAAAAAACTTGTTAATGTCTTTGCCCATTGCTCATACAATTATTAGTTATATTAATCTATGATTTCTCCAAATAAATCCAGGTTAAAGAGAGAAAAAAACAGCTGCTATTTATTACAGAAACCAGCAATGCATTATTTTACAGACATGTTGGTCTTTCATCTTTTTAAAAAGCTGAAATTTTTTAAACATGGGGATTGAGGTTCCACCCCCAAAAGTGCCAATGATTCGAGAGTGGCAAAAAAAAAAAAAAAAAACGCATTTTACTCGTAAAAATCTGCTCCTGGTGCAACTTATGATTATAATTTTAAAAGACATCTGAACAACTAATAAACTTTACTAAAATTATTTCACAATCTTTATTATCAAATGAATCTGTTCTCCAATACTACTAATGCTGAAGTTATTGCATGTCAGTGTTCACAGCATAACTAAGTCACAATAATTTGCCAAATTTTGAAGCAAATAAATTACACTTCTCTTTTCATAACAAATCTGTAGAATAAACACCCAAACACATCAACTATAAACCGTGGAACCACAATATAATGCACCCCAAAATAACGCAGTCGTGGCATGGCTCCCCAAATTTTGCATAATCGATCGCACATGAAAAGAATTTATTATCATTTTGGGGAAGAGATCGCATATAAAGTTGAATATAATATGATTGTGGTGTGGTTCCTGAAATTACAAATATGTTATTTTTCTCGTACCAGGAATTTTTAAAATTCAAGTATGAGAAATGGTGTATAAAATGTTTAATATCATTTTGGGGAAGATTTTATGTATGAATTTTAATATAATAAGATTGTGGTGTAACTTCTGAAATTTAACAATTTTACCAGGTTCTTGAAGTGTTATGCCAAAATAAATATTATGCAGTCTTTGTGACTGTCTTCAAGTAATTCTGTATATAATTATTGTTCAAACAATAGCCGACATGTGTTTCGTCTTTAATTGCATATACAACCAAGCCACAAACAATGCGGTGGTTGATAAAAGTTTCTCAGTTTAAAAAACATCAATCAATGAAAGCCACCATGTTTTCTGGGCTTGGTGTTATTAGACACAATCAGTTGACCAGTAAATAATGTCTGCTTTATTAGATGGAGATTGAGAGGGTATAAAACTGTACACGCGTTCAGCTTATAAACAATAATATAAGTGACTCGTGACCGCTGCAGGCCTACTGCACTTAGTTATCTAGTTTTTACACGTGTATGGGATTTGCTTATGAACTGGTTATTTCCTTCCTTTAAAAAAAAAATTATTTAACCGTATTGGAAAAGCAAATTCACAAATGCAAGTCGTTCTCTGCACTTTGCGCAAATAAAGTTTACGATTTTGTAGAAGAGATCGTGTATGAATTCTAATGATATATAGCCTAAAATATATAATCTATCCATTATTTTGAATAAATTATTACTTAATTCCATTTACTACTCCTTCAATAATACCCCCAATTTGTTTTTACATTAGACATAAATACACATATATGTCAATGCAGTGTTTTCTGATCAAGTAAAATACTGTAAAGCCCAGCAATAACACAACCCCACATTAAGGTCATATAATTTTTGGGACTCAATTATCATGTTATAGCGAGGTTACACAAATAATCACAAACATTCACTTGTGTTTGACAATGGATACAACCTGTTGATATGCCAGTCGAGCTCTTTGCCAAAGATTTCTTTAGCCTTCCTTTGTTGTCACCATGGAATTTTGGCTTAATGTGCAATCGTTTTTTTTTTCTTTCTCAATTTGAGCCATTTTCCTTTCAAGCTGGTCTTTGTATTGGAAACATGCGTTGCGCATATTTTGACAATACTCTGTTCTCTTTTGCAAGGTACCTTTCTTATGTTAATTGAACTTTTTCCAGATGCCTTGTAAGTTTCAATTTTTCTGTATGCAGCTTACTGTTCTTTCAAACTCTTCTGACCATAACACCACAATTCACATCTTTCCTAGAGAGATCACAAAATGCCAGTCCTCTTGCTTTCAGTGTTATTATAAATTGACCAACTAAATTTTTGTAAACGCCCTGCTTCGGCATTTCGAATTTCCATGTTTTATTAAAAACCTTTATCGAAACTTTTCGCATCACGGTCTCTATCAACTTTATTTTTCTATCCCATCAGTTTCCATTACATTAAAGTTTACTGGATGAATTTAAGCCTTTGACCAATCAGAAGACCCTTTACACGAGTCGTTGTGGAATGGGTCCGGTCAGGGCGTAATAAAAAATAAAAAAAAGGACTATATCAAGAAAATTCTGATTTAAGAGAAAAGCAGAATTCCAATGGAGAAAAATCAAGTCTGATTTTACTATTAACTTAAAATGCTAAAAAGATTTTGTGTGAAGAAGTGACCATTGAATGGTTTTTACTTTTGCATAAAAGCCAATTTTGTTTAAAATGAGGTTGGACGCAAAGGGACTTTTTATGAGCATTTTATAACATGAGAACAACACTGTTGTGTGATGAATATTTCATTCTCTAATGGACCTGACAATAGTTAAAGGTCCTCGTGGGCAAAAAAAAAACAACAACAACAATACAAATCTATCAATGTTATAAGGTCAAAACATGACCTTTAGATAAAGCACCAAAATGTGTGCCAAGTTCAAAAGACAAACAGAAATTGCACACTGCATGTTTGATCTCAAAAGTTTTCCTAGAACAGAGATACAAAAGAATACACAAAGTGAATCAATATCCTACCCATTTTTAAAATAAGACTTACCTCCTGTAATAATCAGGGGGAGGTCTGTGTAAACTCCGCTCAGCATAATAAGGATCATCAAGATGGGAAAGTAACCTGCTACGTTCATAGCGATCATAATAATCTCTAAGGTCATCATAACGATCTATTGGGAGTGGGGGATAACGTGGTAGGGAATAACGTTCTCGTAATCTGTCATCTGGATGTGGTGGTAGGCGTCTGTCTTCAGCGTAAAGTGGAGGATAACGATCATCAGGAAGAGGTAGCCTCTCCCCTACCCTTGATGGGGGGTAATATCTGTCGTAGTAATCATAAGGGGATCTGTAGTAGGGGTGGTAGGGAGGAGGTGGTGGGTATCTATCTCTTTGGTTAGAACTGGCTCCTCTCCCATGCCCACCAGAATCACGACCCCTTCCTCGACCACTGCCTCTCCTGTCAATTAAAAAATGTTTATAACTGTCTTTTCATTAAAGTTATATTGATAGAAAGAAAAATGAAGAAGAAAAAAACTTCACATACAAAAGTTCTGCAGAATGCAGAACACACTGGTTGACTTGCTGTTACAAAATGCGATATGGTTTTTTCATCCTACCATACTTTGCAGATAAACAGGTTGTCTTGTATAGCGCGCTGTAATGGTACTGTAAATGTGATTTTTCGTCATGTTACGTGAAGCTTTTTATTGCTCGCGCGGCACATGTGAATTAATATATTATTGCGCGTTCCTGTATAAATATCATGTAGGAGATATTGAAGGGCACAGTGAATATTAGAGGGAAGCTCTAGACAAATTCAGCTGTTGGGCAGATTCCAGTGAAATTTAGAGCCAGAGTTGGGTGAGTCGCATGTGTTTTTTTTCCAGTCCACTCTTTTTTACTATTCATATTAATTATTCAGTTTTGTGAAAACACGTTCGTTGTATTATGTAGTCACATCGTTTATTGTATATGGTTTATATTTAATGTGGGAGCGAGTTATTTCATCTAGTCGCTATCACGACTAATTTCAAAAACATATTACTTATGTATTAGTGTCCTTGTATTACTTGTTTTTATTTTGTATAGCATTACTATGTCATACTTCGTACCTATCGTATATTCTTTTAGTAGTTTCAATAAAACCCATTCCAATTAAATTAGACTATTGGAAAGGTGTGTTTATTTTTTTCATGTTCAGCTCGCAGGTGATGAGCAGCCAGATGGGTTTATGAATTCCATGAAGTCTGGCGTGTCAATGCTACTATGACCCACCAATATAGTGCCGACGTACGGGTATAAATGTGGAGGGGAAAGCGACCGTGCCAGAGAGAGAAGGCCATGTCAACGTGTATTTAGTGATGTAGTATTTTAACTACATGAGAAACACAACAAGTAGTGTATTGACTACATATAATTTATAACAGTAGTGTTTTGACTACATAAGTATTGTATATGAAAGTATACTAGAGTCATTTGTATGCATGAAATTTATATGGGTTTGCTATTTCTTTTGACTACCTGGATTTGATGTAGTCAACTTGTATTTCATGTTTTATTGTTATTTTGTCTTTCTGTGTGTTGTTATCACATCATTAGTATTTGTGTTTAATATAATCATTTTTTCCCCGAATGTGTTTGTTGTTTCTCTAAAACCCTGCCCGCTCTCAAAGGGTTGGCTTGACAACGTTACACTTGCCTGATAACTAGTACTATTGCTGTCTAGCAGTCTTACATAATTATGGCCAGGTTTAAAACTTGTCTGCCATGTCAGAGCATCTGACACTTTCCTAATTGGCACTAAATAATATAGCATCTGACACTTTCCTAATTGGCACTAGAGCTGTACCGATGTCACTTTTTGCCGATTATGCAGATACCGCATATAGCCGATTACACCGCTCCCTCGATAACTCGCGCCCTGATAACTCGCGAACCCGCTTATAACGCGGTGTCTGGCGTGGATCCCGTTTTTTTTTTTAAAGAAAATATTTTTTAAAAATGAAGAAAATCGTGATCAGAACTGGTGAATGAAACCTTGATATATTGCCCGTTTTATCGTCGAAAATGACGGTTAGTGCCCGAAAAGTTAGAATCAACATCGTGAAATTTTCAGGTTTTAATAAGGAATCACATATCTTGTTAGATTTTATCGGAAAAAATATTTTCTCAGTTCACTGCAAATAATAATACTGTATATGTATAGGGAAAATTAGTGTTTTAATCTTTTCATTGTGTTGCAGTGTAAGCAGTATAATCGTTGCATGTTCTCTTCTATTCAAACATGAAAAAAGTCAATTGACCGTCACATCGATGCCCGCGAGCACATCTGTGAGAACCTAATTAACTGCCGCTGCGTTTTGATCGACGACTTGGGGAAGTGTTTGTTGCATTGTAAAACTCAATTAAAATAGACCTGCTTTGTTTTCTAAGGCGGTCTTTTGTATCAAATCAGGTAAAAGACGTACATTACAAAAGTTCAAAGGAATGCAAATCCTACATGCATAAACTCTTGTGGTCAATATCGTGTCTCAACATCAATCAAATTAGTTGGACCAATCGAACATGGTTTCAAATAGTATGTACTTATTGTCATTAAAGTATATATTAATCAGTAATTTATCCTAATCATTTGTAAATGTGATCATGGAGAGCAAGGGAATCAAGCGAAAGGCGTACTCGGTGAACGAAAAGCTTACTGTTATAGAGAAGGTTCGTAATGGTGAATCAAGATCAAAAGTTTGTAGTGAACTTAACCTTGCCGAGTCGACACTCAGAGGCTGGCTCAAGGATGAGCAGAAATTTCGGGATTATTTGCATGAAGTTGATTCTGATGATGGATTTAAACGGAAACGGGCACGCACTGCAAATGACACAGAATTAGATGAAGCTGTGTACACCTGGTTCACACAACAACGTGAACAAAGTGTTCAGATTTCGGGAACAATTCTCAAGGTCCAGGCAGAGAAAATGGCAAAAACTATGGATACTGAATCAGATTTCGTGGCAAGCCATGGATGGCTTTGGAGATTCCAGCGCCGACATGGAATAAAACAAAATTCTTTGCCGGGAGAGATACGCTCAGCAAATCAGGCGGCCGCATCTAGTTATCCCAACCAACTCCGAGAGATACTGACCCGTGATGGATATACAGACGACCAAGTTTATAATTGTGATGAGGCTGGTCTATGCTATCGGATGATTTAAATATTTTTTTATACATTTTTTTTTACATGTCTGACGTTTAGACCCATTAAATTCATGGTTGGTAATGGTTTATCTTTGCAAATTTCTTTTTTTACATTTTACTCTATCTATCTATCTAATCAATCTATCTATGTATCTATTCAGTGATAGCAGAATTTTATGTTTTAGATCAACACAAGTTTCGACGTCGTTTTTCGATATGTATGTTATCTTTTTTGATAAAATAAATCTTGATTCATTTTGAACAAACAATACAACTAGAATGTATCCAAATCAACACAAAAAAGCAGTGACGTAATACACAATGTGTTTAGCGATACACATGTTAAGAGTACTGGTACCTCGTGGAATAATGTTTGTTTATACAATCTTTTCAAGATATTTTATCCAGAAATTAAAGGTAATTTATAAAGAAAAACGACCAACACCTTTATAAAGAAATATTTATTCACAGTTATTTTCAGCACGATGATAAATCGAGTATTTAACAATGCACCCCCCCCCTTTGCCTCTGTCGATCTTCCATCTCTTTATTAGTTTTTTTAATAGGTCCCTCGGTAACTCGCGTCCTCGCTTATAGTGCGGCCGATGTTTTTGGACCCCGTTGTGCGCGAGTTATCGAGGGAGTGGTGTATCAAAATTGCCGATACCGATTATGAGACTGATTATTTGATTATCATATTATGTACTCAGGTATAAGCCGACAAATTTAGAAAACAATAAAGGCCTGGAATGGGGGGGGGGGGGGGGGGGCTTATCCGTGGGCCAATGTCAAAACTTTACAGGTTTTAGGTGTTTTTGTTGTCTATTGTAACGGCAGTACATCTTGGGACAAAAATATCCGTGTTCTAAGACATAGGCATGTTAAAAAAAGTAACTTTCGGTGACCCGAAAATTATTAAACTTTTATAAAGTACTATTTATTATTGATTTTGTTATTATTTTGCATGTGCATATTTTCTGATTTTCACAACACGAAATTACATAAAGGTAAAATACAGCCTTCATAATTCGCGGGTCGGTCGAGTTTACCAGGGAGACCATATACTATAATGTACAGTACTTACGCAGAGCCGATATTAATAATCCAATCTATTCTGGCTCTTGAAACAATGTGTCCAAATAAATTACTACTCTGTTGTCCACAGACCGTGGGGGTGGGCGATTTTTTTTTTTTTGCAAACAGGAAAGTTTCGCGGCACAATAAATATGTTCTAATCACTATGTCAATTGAGGCAATGCTTTTGAGTTTATTGCCGACTTTCTATGAGCAAAGGTCGTCGGCTTGCTTTGACGACAACAAATACTCGTTATTGTTGCGGCAACATCAGATAATTGTAACACATTGATATAGAATTGTTTTATTTGTTTAGTATATGTCGGTGCTTTAAAGGTACAGTAAAACCTGTTATGACTTATGAGAGACCGCCCCTTCTGCCAGATGGTGGCTTGGTGAAACACTAACAAAAGAAATAAAAAAATAATTTTAAAAAATCCGGAATTGATTCTCACTTACTAGTACTAAAGACAATGAGTTCGTTCACCCTCCAGGCATTACGGATTAACTGAAAGACAGACGACGTACTCAAACCTACACTGAAGCCCTTTCAAACAATTTCTCACTGGGACATAAGGACTATCGGTGTTTTGTGAGTTTTCATAAAGATATAGAAAAAACACAAACCTCAAAATTGACTGTGTATATATCCATCATTACTCCCTTTGATGTTAATCTTACTGGCTATGACTTTGGCACTACAATGGCGGTTAGCGACATGTACTTTAGTATGGTTTACTGCAGTTTACAAATGTTACCGGACGCTGGAGTTGAAAATTTCGCACAACTGGCAGCAAGATAAATTCTTTTTAAATACTTTATTAGAGCAATCTCTTTGTTACAAAAGATTAATTGATGGCTCGATGTGTTTATCTTGATATATGGTTATTCGACTATACAGTAGTGTTAGTTAATGAGCAACTTGTTTGCATACTGCATTTATCCCGAGCTCTAGTGTTACAAAGGATTAAGTTACGGTCAGTCAAAACGCGACTGTATATACAACTTTGATCAGGAAAAATTGGTTATTTAAAAAAATTATTTGCATCGGCACCGATTATTTTTGCCGATACCCGATTATGCTAATAATCGGCCCGATTACGCATACGGGCGATTAATCGGTACAGCTCTAATTGGCACTAAATAATACAGCATCTGACACTTTCCTAATTGGCACCAGATAATACAGCATCTGACACTTTCCTAATTGGCACTAGATAATACAGCATCTGACACTTTCCTAATTGGCACTAAATAATACAGCATCTGACACTTTCCTAAGCGGCACTAGATAATACTGCATCTGACACTTTTAGTGCAGCAACGGCTAGATTTTCATAACAGCCAAATCAGATGTACAAGATGCATCCTTTTCATATAGGTATCATAAAAGTTCTACTGGGGAAAAAAAAGAAGAAACATTTGGGTGGAAAACAGACAACACTCAAATTGGTTACCATGGTAATAACCTTGATGGGCAATGTGTATTATTTTCATTTAGGATCATCTATATACCATAAAAACTCGGCTGATGTATACTGTATGTCAAAATGACATCCTTCTAAAAGCAGTGGTAAAAAAAACATTTTAAGATGTCGTTCCAACACCATTTTAATTCAGGACCAATAAGATCTTCCAAGTCTTACGACTTTTCATTAGGAAGGGTGGTATTTTCAGGATGGCTACCATGGTGGACATAATGGATGTTAGATCATAAGATATTTTGTAAAAATCCCATGTTACAGTGCTTCGATTTTATGGAGTGCAATCCATCACTCTCCCCAATCTAATTGTTCAATCAAAGATTTCCTGATGTTTTCTGAGTGAATATTTTGTCACAGATTTCATTTAATTTGCCTTTCAAAAAACTCATTACAGGCTCCACCATTCTGAAATATAAAGTCACATGTTGTAAACCCTACCAGGAGAGCCATTTCCAGCTCTGCACTTTAAGAAACAAAAGCCCTGATGTTAGAATAACAATTCATTCAGGACGAGTAGCAATAACTTGATTTTCAATACAGCCATTCTGTATGGAGCACCATCTTTTTTTTATTTTGGACCAACCAGACCAGGGGTCTCAGTCTTGAATCACTATGAAGATGAATGACACGAGGACTAGTACATTAGCGTGAAAGAGCACATCACTAGAGACAAAATAGACCACTGAAAGCATGTACATGTAAAGTTTCATGGCAATCCTCTAGTAGATAACAAACCTATACAAAAGGACGGACAAGGACCATCCCATACTCTTTTCTGGCATATAATCAGTAAAGTTAAAAGCTGACTCTATGCTTAAATAATAATAATAATAATAATAATAATAATAATAATAATAATAATAATGATAAATTTTATTAATAATAAGGACTTTGCATTGCACATAATCTAAAGAAGCTCTAAACGCTTTACAACATATATAATGATATGGCAACAACTAAAAAACAAACAAAAACCTAACCAAACATCAAGAATATAGAAAACATACATACATATGTAAGAAACATTGGGTCTGTATGTTGTTCTTACAGTCGAACAAGGACTTATATTTGATACACAGACACTGTAAAAGATGTTTATTTAGGAACTCTTACATTTTAATTATTACTTTGTCTCCTAAGAAAATTTAAAATTAAATGCATACATTCTCTCTCAACTTGCATTATTTTGGAAAATGTTAATCCAGAAAACTTGCCAAACAAAATTGTTAAAAATATCATAGCATATGAATTATATTAAGGGACATACATTTTGCCACCTCCTCCTCCTCCTCCTCTACTGCCTCCTTGTTTTGAAGAACCTGTTGATTTCTAAAGAAAAAAAAATTGTCGGAATCATGTGAGGAATATTAATAGTAAATTTTTTTTTACTTAATATAAAACTTTTGAGATTCTGGAAAATGCATTTAAAGGCTTGGTATTCGAAACATGCAGTGACGGTAAATATTATGTTCAAATGTTTTGTAAAGTAGACATAAATCTTATTTACACTAATTCAGTTGCACATACTTCAGTTCCAAACCCTACACAGCTCAATTATTATCCCACCACAAGAATCAAATTTACATATTATGTCTAATGGTGACATTAGGGCTATTCCATTTAAACCTACCACTACCCCACGGACGGCAAAATAAACTTCCATGCATGGTCATCAATAAACAATAATCACTTCTGTGCCATATCATATCAAAAGAAAAAATGCTTCTATTGGTGGTGCCTTTTATTATTTTAATATTTTTCTATAATGCCACCGTTGTGTTTGTTGTCTCTTCTGTACCCAACCCCCACATTGCAGATTACACGTAATTCGTGGGATTTTAGGAAAAGAAAAGCTAAATCAACAATTTCTGATGGATTGTAACGGAAATCCGGAAATAATGGGAATGTGGATATCCGGAAGTCTTCGGAAATATTTGTATGACAAGTATGTGCTTCCGAAAAAATACAACCTTGAAATACACCAAATTGTGCACTTTCTCATGTGACCTTTTAAGCTAAACTGTACATAACAATAATTTTGGTACCTATGTTTTGCTCAGGCATTCAACTTTGGATGCATACTAAAACTTTGAGAATTTATCGATACAGCTGCAAACCCACCTCCCTCCCCCCCATTTACACTAGTATTTTGAACATTGTCTATGTAAGCCGGAAACGGACTGGTTCCCAGCATTTTGTTCTTATCTTATTACTCACTGTAGGTTTGCCATTGGCTGGTCAAATACAGTTTGGTACTCACCATAAATAATGCACAGTTACTTGAATCTGCTGTGAGTTTTAAGATAAAAGACCAATTCCAACCAGTTAATGTAAACTTTTATAGAAAAGTCATGAGTTTTGAAATATTCTCTCTAAAACAATGATATCTCTGCGTTCTCAATTTGAAGACAGCAAAGTTTAGATATGAAAAAATAAATTTTTAAAATTGGACACATTATTCACAAATCACTGTTTATGGTTCTACAAATGTCAACCTTTTTTTCAGGTGTAATATTTGACTAATTAAAACAAGATACAACAATAATGCCTGGGAAAGACAACAACCGTATGTATGTATGTATGTATGTATATATATATATATATATATATATATATATATATATATATATACACACACACACACACACACACATATAGTATGGTAATGTTTTTGTTTTGTGAAGTTTGTTTGAACATATAAACATGTAAAAACTTCAAATGGGTTGGCAGAGTATCCAATGATACTGTGTGGAAAAGGTGATATGAGACTTGTCATCTTTATATAAGACAATTAAAGCTGCATGTTTGCAATCTGTTGGGGAACATTTTCCATGTTTATAGAAAATATAAGTTATTCAGGCATCTTGTGGTTTTAATATTTCTTTAATCCATTCATATAAAATACATATTATCTTGTCTAACTTGAAAATAATATTTTAAACTTACATGTATGGCCCTGCTATCCAATTTCATATATAATTTCTTTGTGCTATTATTTAGGTGATTATAAACAGATTAAACCATGAAAATATTGGGGTTTTAATCCAAATAAACTGTCATGGCAATGTTTCATCCTTAAACTTGAATACCATAAATACCCGGTTGATCAAAAATGAACAACTCGTTTTATTATTACTATTCACAAAATGATTTTTATTTATCATATTATCTTTAATTATAAATATTAATTAGAGCCATTATATTTTAATTCTGACTATGAAGTTTAATACTTCTATTCAAGTTACAAATAATACAAATTAATCAACATATAATTCACTTCTATTAAAGTAATTTGTATGCATAGTAATGAATTTAGAAAATTTGCTTCTATGCATGGGCATAGGTGTCCAAAATTCACTATGACTGGTGGTGGTTGAAAAAAAAAATCACTTCTAAGGGCGGTCACCCATTTTGGAATGTGCCTTCCCCCAGCTAGGGGTATGTTTAAATGGAATAGCCCTTAATGAATTTTTCCTCACAAGAATCTGAATATTCCTTTTTATTCTTGTGGCGAACTTTTAAGAGGCTTGCTTATTTTCCCTTTTGTTTCAACATGTATCACTTGCTGGATGCCACGTTTTATAAATTCAATAATCAAAAGTAAGAACATGCATGAAAAAATATGTGCAGCTTAAAGTGTCTGCACTACTGTTGTATAGTTAATATGGTTCCCAGGCGTATTTCACTATGAAACCCAGATCTGTATGTAAATCAAACTAAGATGATCCAAATATCCTGAGATTTCAGCAACAATAATTTTTGCATAGTTCTTGCTTTTATTCCATGAATTGGTATGTTAATGTTCATTTTGATAAAATTTGCGGCAAAATCACAAGGGTCGGCATGTATTTACTAAGAGAATTTCATGCTCTCAATTACATAAGCCTGACACGGAGATCATAGTACTGAACCAGACTTGCTAGAGTCACATGGATATTTCTCCATGACAATACAAAATCTTGAGTGTCTCAGATAAAAAAAATCACTTAGTTAAAAGAAACGACCAATTATCCAATTATGTACCGCGTGAAAATTATTGAAGAAAATTTTATTTTAAAAAAATCTGCATGTACTTACGAGTCATCAACAACATATTTAAATGCACTGGTTGGAAGAAAAAAAAAGCTCCATGCCAGTGTTCATTCAGAAAAAGTGGGGACCAATGGCCTCTACTTGGCAGAAATCCAGGTCTTGTTAACAGAAAAACCCAACAACAAAGGCTCACAATACCCATACATGGGGCAACAGTGTGCAAGATTCATGAAAATTTGCACGCAAGCCTTACTTTTCTCCCCAAAAAAAAGATTGCACAGAATTTTCCATTTTAGTACGATAGATGCATCATAGATGTAAAAACTAAGCTAAAAGTATAAACTCAATGTAAACATTTATGTATGAAATTCACAGGACTGTCAAAAGACATGGAAAACTTCACCCGGGTACGTGTCAGAACATGAAAGATATTTACAACCTATTTACCCCACAGTCAAATATTAACAAATATCTATTGTTGAACTGTGACGTCGACCCCGTTGTTCCAATGAAATGGTTCTGCAAAGTACTTGTGTTTCTACCTTTTGCAGAAACCACCAGTTCACAGTTAGCAACGAGCTCTATTCTTGTTCAGCCATTGAGCATGCGCAAACACTTTAGAAACTTATAAATAATATCACTCCCTATTATAACCATGTTGTTAGACTCGCATGTAGTGCTTCTAGAATGGCAATAGCAAACATGCCTACAGTGACTGCATGGTGGTTACTGGTATGTACCAGTGACAGTGTGACCATGCAGCCACATTAGAAACGCTGCATGAGGTTCTGTTTGAATGGATGATTAAGTTTTGCTAGCAGAACACATGTTATGCAATGTAAGAATTTAATAGGGCAAGCTAGACCTGCTGACATTTGGAGTCTGTAGTATTAGCTGTGCATATATCAGCAGTAGATTAGTTGGCCCTGCTGCCCTCCCCTCCGTCACAGTCAGCCACTGGTTGTCGGTCATTTGCTGACTAACGAGTAAATGATATGTCAACACATGTAGTCTACATATTGCCGTTTGCACAGCCCAGCATGCAGCTGTAGTGGGCTATTGATGCATAATGGGATCCTACTCTTAAATATGGACCAGAGCTGCAACTCAGACCAGAGTACTGCTGATGATATACGACACTTTGATAGTGCTGTCAACAAATTATTTTTGGTGTACAGGTACTCATCATTATTTTCAATACCTGGGGTTTTCACTTCGGTTGGGTACCTGTGGTGGTTAGTGCCCTCAAAGATGAAGACACGCATCATGACTATACAAACTAGTGTCACAGAAACTAAAATGCAAAAAGTTAAAATAGATGCCATTGTCAATGATGGACAATGGTACTGTTAAAAAAGTATTGCTTGGTCTTACTCATGTCTTACAGACAAGACAAAAATTACCTCCACTCGCATCCTACTTCCTTTCACTAGTGTACCTGTCAGTTCACTGATGGCTTGATTGGCTTCTTCATCATTCGTCATGTGCTGTGAACAGAAACATTAATATCATATCACATAACACAACTTTTACTGTCAAAGGAACAAGAATTCCTGTATTCATCTAGCCAAGGCAATAAAAATATAATTACTGTTAACTGGCCAAAATTTCAGTAAAGAAAAAAAAAAGAAAAAGAAACATTTTGGTAACAATTTTACCACTTTCCAAACTTCCTCTGTGCCATGAGTCAGGGATAGGCAACTTGTGACATACATGCAATAAGGTGGCACTAAGAGGTTTTGTGTGACACGTGAAGGACAACCAAAATATATTGCTTTTTGAACAGTGTTACCCTCTAACTGGTTCATTCTGTAATTAATCCAGACAAAAGTGGCACACTAAGTCCATGTTGCTGACCCTTGGTGTAGTCCAGTATTTCAATTATCACTTCAGGGCTGGTCTAATGGCAAAGTCAAACCCACACTATTGATCACGAGTCTGGATTTGCAATGTTGTGGGTGTTCTAACAATTATGACCAGGTAATATATACACCAGCTGCAAACCTGCTCAGCATAGCTGCCAACTTATGAGTATAAAAATATTGACCGACTGCTTGTGACAAAAATTCTGATTTTCAGGAACAAATATTGTTTTAAATTTTTTTTATGTACAGTCAACTCCGGTTAACTCCACACCCTCGGGCCATTCACGAGACTGTGCAGTTAACCAGAGTGTGCAGTCAGTGATTAATCTACAATTTCATCCCAATGAGTCACTGGACTCGCATATATTCAAATAATGAGTCCCACTCAAATGGAACGAGTACAATGATTCTGCAAACACATTGAGATACATTAATATACATACCAAAAGGGAAAACTGAGTGAAAAAATTACATATTTAATAAACAGTCTCTTGTTGTATGTCTCTGATACATACGTTATATGTTTGGATTGACTAAACAGGCATACACATTGTAAACTTTTGCGCTAATATTTTTAATTGGAAACTTATGAATAGAATGGTATTAATTTGACAACTTAAAATGTTTGTGGTGTTTTGAATATTCATTTTCAAATTAAATGAAATTTAAATTACAAGAAATTTTGATAAAGATGCATCTTGCATTGTGCACATTTTTCTATCTTTTTCGTAACATAACAGCAAAAGAGAATCATGTTCTGAACTAAATTTATGTCAAATTATCGCAAAATAACTAATTATGCAATTTTCTAACATTTTATCTGTATAAATTTATTTGTAACAAATACATTCAATACGAGAATATCTCGTTTTGCTTGAGTTTGAATTAAGTTTTTGAGACCAAGCGTACAGCTCTACTATACTCCTTTCTTTCTCCGGTCTTTCGTAACCATTATAACTGCGGAAAACATTTATCTTGTTCACAAAATGTTCCAAATAAATACTTGTCATTTGTATTTTAAAATTGGGCCGAATAGTCTTATTTTCGGTCAAGTTGGGCCGAATCGTCTATAAGCCGTTTTTAACCACTTTGGCTGAAACTGTTGAATTTTTGGTAATTTATGTATTACACTGGAGGCTGAGCACACGTTTGCATCCTGAACATCAGATGACGAAACCAAATGCTGTGCTGATCAGTGGAATTTGAATCATTAAACAAAATATCCAATGCCCTTTGCATAGGGTCAATTTTCATCATCTTCTTTGGCGACATTTTAACCGGAAACACGAGGGAACTGATGACATCCCATAATAGTATACTGTTAAGTAGTGAGCACCACACGACCGGTGCAGAGATAATATTTGCCTTGTGAAAAGAATCTCCTGTTAAACAAAATTCACAGTAAGCACGATGTTGGTCCTTTAAAATTTCTTACGTCAAAAGGAATGCACATATGAACAACTAATGAGTCTCAGCCATTTTTTGTGTGTGCTGGACTCGGGACGCAGGGGTAGATTAATCACTGTGCAGTTAACCGAAGTACGGTACAGTATAGCTTTAAATCAGCACAGCATGACAATATCAGACATTGATGGGTCAACTCCCAGAGAAAAAGTGTTTATATCCAAAGTTGTCTGCATCCTGTTTTTCGCCGCATTGTTTAAATTGAATTCCGTTGTGCATTTTCAATCTTTCCAACCATCCATTTGTTGTTTTGAAATCATTCAAACCTGAACAGTTTAGAGCAATGTTTCCCATGCTGTACTGCGATTTTTCCCACGCTATTTCTTCCTAGTGGGCGCGGATATACATGTATATCATTTACAACGTCGCATTTACCGGCTAAATTGTCTGCTTATTTCAAGTGCTACAGCGACTGGCAATAACTGATCATGACTATACACTGTGCAGTTAACCGGAGTAAAATTGTATTGAATAATGTGCCACAGGCAGAAATTTATCGTGCTATTATCTGGAGTGTGCATTTAAGCGAAGTGCAATTATCCGAAGTTTGTTCCACTTAAAAGCATTGGGAAAAAACGTGACCGGCGTGACTACATGCAGTTTATCCGGTTTGCAGTTAAGTGGAGTCGACTGTATATGTAGCTATTTTACAATATATAGAACCATCAGTAAAGTAGGACAGTGGCTTACATAATTATTTAATATCAAAGATGCATGTGTTGCACAGTGGTACCTTTTGGATGGGCAATATATTCCATTCAGAAGGTGTAACACACTCAGACACAGGTTGTTTATAAGAGCCTTTTCCACACCATGTTTTTTTCTCTTAATCATTATCGATTCCAATGTACAAACTTTCATTGATGTCTCAATTCTGTGATTTTCTTACTGAACTATGTTTGAGTAATCATTCCGATTTTACTGTCTGGAAAATTTTACTACTGTCTGGAAAATTTTACTACTGTCTGGAAAATGTGTGCAAATAAATTGCTAGCAACATTAGTAACTGACAGATGAAGGTTCATTTTTTAAAAGAACTGTAATAAAATGAATTTTGATCGAATTACATTAGCAGGGTTAGTAGCAAATTTCTTTCAGAAATTTTCAAGGGTTTTTCAAGGTGCATTATTACATTAATTTTAAAGGATACAGAAATGAAAAATAGACAAGTTAATACTAACTATACTTCATACAAGAAATATTTCTTGCAAATTTATTGCTTTAAAAGACAGTCAAGGATATGATCACTGAATTCATTCCAATTATATTACACATCCCACATCTGTACAGTCACTGAATAATGTTTATTTTACAGTCTACACTACACTATTTACAAAGTCCACAATATTTTATAGTAAATGTTTTTGATCTTGTAGCTTGTTTTCAACCTTGTTTTCAAGCTGTTACTCGAGACACAGGAGCCTGACGTTTTATCAATAAGTATGGCGAAATCTGACAATATGAATATTATTATTTATTGGTAATATAAATTATTTATATTACCGATAAGGAGAATTCATATTGTCAGAGACTGCATTGTACTTTATTGATAAACGTCAGACTCCTATGACGTCAGATTGTTCCCCCCCCCCTCCAGCTGCATGGGATTGTAAAGCACTCACTCACATAGCAAGGAAAACATCTTTCTGACAAAATTTGCATTGCAGTCTGAGAAAGATCGCATTATCCAGAATTTATATTTTTCTTTGTCTAGCCACCGAAGTTGGAATCGGCAGCCCCCTCCCATTTCAATGCATACAATGATCCAAATTTAAACTGCAACTACATCTGGGCTTCGAATAACCGGAAGTTCAAAACGTATGACTGTGCAGTGGCGTGTTGTGGAAATTTTTCTGATCTGGAACAAATGTTGCGAGATTGGGTTTTTTTTAAAATTTTTATATATAGTTTTCTTCTTTTTTTATACTGAAATCTGTAAAACAAAAAATATTTATCAATTCAAGAAAATCAAGGCTTTTCAAGGCAACCAGACAATATTTTGAATTTTCAAGGTGTTTTCAAGGCCTTGAGGGAAAATTCATTTTTCAAAGCTTTTCAAGGTATTTAAGGCCCGCTACAGACCCTGCATTAAGGTAATCTCTCTGGCATTTATATATGTCATATGTTCAGGCCTAGTTGTGTGTGATAAAGCAGCAAGCTGATGCAAAATCCCATTATACAATTAGCAAAATGTAAAGTTTTCTCATTTCCTTGATGGTTTCACAAATCAACAAGATGACAATTGTTCATCCAGTTGTTTTCTTCTCTTTTTCCTCAAGAAGAAAATTCTTAATATTGTTTTGCTATACAACACGATTATAAGCTGAATATTATGAAGACTGGATACGGTAACAGACTGACAGCTTAACTATTTGTGAAATTGAATATGACGGACCAAGACAGGCATGGTTGTTGTCGTTTTAGGGTTTAACACCATATTTCTGCACAAGATAGGCTATACATGGCGGTCAGTATTACCGTATTTTCCGGCGTATAAGTCGAGACTTTTTGACTTGAAAGTTTGGTCTTCGTCTTATACTCCGAATCGACTTATATACGTATTTTGTCATTGAAATTGCATCGACTTGTATATGGATTACAGTATCTGGTATGCTATTGATATTGCTCTATAATCGGCATAATCGAAAACAGGTCACATAGAAGTACAAATTCATGTTAAATTACTATATCAATAAATTGTCATAAAATAATATGACTGCATTTATATTTGTAAGTTTTGTCATTATTTATTTTGTATTCTGCGTATTTTTTCTTATTTCTCAAACATAAAATAAAAGAAAACAATTACCGGTAAAAACTTCACCGGGCCGCATAGCACACTTACGGTCTATACTCTATAGTGTACTGTACTAATTCAAAGCATATTGTTTGTTCCTAAAAAACGATATGAAATAACTGGTCCATTAATATTTGATTTTCCAGTATAATGATGGACACGCGAGAGCAATTACCGGCATAGCTTTTTTTATTGATCCAATTGATCTTACAAAGGGATGTAATCCATATTAACTCGAGCATTCTAAGATTATTTATAAAATAATGTAGATCATGCATTCTACTGAATCCCCCAAATTATGTTTCTACGGTACTTTATCATTTTAGCTGTGCTGATATTTACAGTGATATAATTCAGTGGTTAAAATACAGCTAGTTCTGCCTGCTGTATTTATTAGAGTACATCAAAAGAATATGACGCAATAGCTGGGTGGCAAGTTCAAATAACTTTGACTAGCAGCTTGGGTGGGAAAATGTGCTGAAATTTAC
This sequence comes from Unio delphinus, assembly GCA_029339505.1. Lineage (NCBI taxonomy): Eukaryota > Metazoa > Mollusca > Bivalvia > Unionida > Unionidae > Unio > Unio delphinus. The sequence continues at coordinate 1,344,122 of JAQISU010000147.1, forward strand.
AATGACTGAATTCAGAGACAGAAAGATCCTGAGATGTACATGTAGTTATTATAAGAATACACTTTAGCTTCCATTATTTAATCTACGGACATGTGCTATTTCATCATTCATTACGTACACCCGTTACGCAATTTTTGTTATTTTCTTTTCAATGAATTCAGTCACATAATGATCTGTGACAAAATTATTGCATATTTTACATCCTTGTGTGAATATTTTCGATGGAAATATTTGTATTATGGATTCAATGTATGTTACAAGAGTCGCTGGTGAGTACACGGTGTTGATACTCTTTTCATGCAATAGATTATACATGTATATATAAATTAGACACGTGTATGTACCAATGAATGGTTCTCTGAATAAAGTACCGTAATCATATTTGACAAAGTTTCTTAAATAAATTACCGTAGGTTTAAACTTTCAACTGGAAGGAATGATCATAGCTCTTGTTGCAATGTATATTGCCGGTAATATGGAATATTATACGACGATACCATCAATATTCATGCAACCGGAAGTTACTACCGGTAGTATAAAATACAAAGCCAAGTTATTGACCTGACCTCGTTTTATACCCCGAATCGACTTATATATGGACGAAGGCTGGAAAATTTACAAAATTGGTCAATTCAACTAATACTCTGCATCGACCTATAGGCCGGAAAATACGGTAATGCATACATGCCAACCCCTGACGAGGAAAAAGCGTAATCCAAGTGGTCAAAAAGCAGAATCCTGGCAGAAAAAGCGTAATCCACATATAACACGATAAAATTTCAATAAACACTGATTTATTTGCCCCTCTTGTCTTTTCACTTCCTTTACTGTTGAAGTAATCATATGAAGCACTTTTAGCTTTACACACATCAACTAAAAACCATTATAAGACTTCGATCCAAATATTTAAAATTCTTTCCACACGTCCCGAATTAGATGTCACGTGATGCTGTACTATTGTCTTCAAAAGATTGTTTTTTTTGTTTCGGTGTTTTTTTGGGTTGCCTTTTTCTAATTTATCTTGGAAATTTTTGCTCACATAAATGCATATACTAAAATAAAATATACTTTGTAGTGGAATCTGTGAGTCAAGATTAAATTTAGAAAACCAGTCTGCTCTCTCCTCACTAAGCATACAGAAGCTATAAATAGAATTCGAGGTTCAAAGTTGAACTAGGTTAGCTATAAATATAACATGATACTGTTAGGAAAGTCCACGGTTAAGCATACTCTTATATTGTAGACCTGTAAAAACCGTCTTTTCTAAAATATGGTCTGTGGGATTAATGGAATATTAATAATGAGAAAACAAATTTTTTTTTTTGGAGGTGGATATATTGAAAAAGCGTAATCCATATACGTTTGCATTGCCAGTACCATTAACGATGAAAACAAAGTTTGAATATGATGGCCAGTACCCATAATGATGAAAACACATTTATACTCATAACTATGAAAATATACACAAGGTTTCGCAAATGTACATGCATCAAAAAATTTCATTCAATGCAAATATATAGACACATTTTCCAACAATGATTATGATATTGGAAAATTGAATGTTGTATTGTGCCTATGCTTAACAGCAGGCAAACCTACATTTTTTATTTGTTGATTATGTGTAATGGGAATGTTTTAATTTATGACTGCAAAATGGTTAGTCCAGGCAGCAGTAGCAGGTACTTACAACAAAGCCATAGTTTTTAAGAACATCACACTCAGCAACTTCACCATATTGTTCAAACAGCGGACGGATATCAGATGCATCAGTATCGGAACTGAGGTTTCCTATAAAAATCTTCACCATTTTGTTATGCTTGCATGAAATATCTGTAACAGAAATTATAGCAATTATATGTTATATGATCATTACATAGGACCAAGAAAATGGGATTTCATGAAATTCGGTGCTCTGAAAGTATCAATGCTATCATGCTTGTGATTTACTTCTGAACAAACAGTCCATGCTTGTTTTATTATAATTGAAAGAACATCCATGTTGTAGTTTTTTTAAAATACTTTATTACCTGTAGTTACGAACGTAACTTAAAAACTTTCAAGGACACAATCCATATACAAGTCGATTCGAAGTATAAGACAAAGCCCCAACATTCAAGTAAAATAGTATTGACTTATAGGCCATAAAATACGGTACATCATTCCCTTGATAACTTGCAAATCCGCTTATAATACGGTGTCCGGCATGGATCCCGATTTTTACCTAAACAAAACATATTTAAAATATCTTACAAAATATGCTTAACGTTTAAAAATGATAAGACTTGGTGAATAGAATCGTTATGCATTTCTCATTTTATCATCAAAAATAGTGATTAATGCATATCAAGATAGATTCCATATGGTGAAATTTGCAAGTTTTAAATAAGATAATTACACATTATGTATGGGTTTATTTGTTGATAAATAGTCATCAATACATTAACTAAACAGTCGGGTGAAATCGTGATCAATGAAAATGTCCGGTAAATGCTAAAAGGTGGTAACAAAGATTGAAACAAACAGCAATTAAATATCTTGAAATGTGAAAGTCACATTCTAATTCTTTATTTCCAATTCAATGTAACAATAATTGCAACATATTCTTTTCTTTGAAAACATAAAAAGTCAATCAACCGTCACATTAATCAACAACTCTGTGAAGTGTGTTGCATAAAAATAATCAATTAAAAGAGACATGTTGTTATATCACTGTGTCTTTTGTATTGAATCAAGCAAGTGAGGATTTTGCTCAATGGCAGTGAAATCAGGCAGTAACACAAAAAAAGTAACTTTAAAAAAAGGTGAATTGACATTTGTCAAGCGTATCACAACTGACATTTTTATTATCATGTTCTAATTTACATTGTTTTAAATTAGTAGACCTATTAAATCCATGTTGGTAATGATTAACCCGTTTTTTTCCCCCTCATTTTACTTCTACTGCAACCAAATCTATATATCGATCAAAATTGTTTCTCGAAAACGATAGTCGAACTTTTGTATTAAAAAATACAACTAATTTGGATCAAACAATAAAATTACTATGTGTCCAATTAAACACAAAAATTAATGACGTAGTACAAAATGTGTGAAATGATACACGTTAAGTAAACGGAAACCACATGGAATGTTTTCGACGATTTCCTCAATATACAGTAAACTATCCTGAAATTTATGATACTCTTATGAGGAAAATATAAACTACACCGTTATGAAGAGATATTTATTCTCAGTTAATCACAGCACGATTATAAAGTGAGTATCCAGAACTATAATCTGCCACCACCCCCTTTTGCCTTTGTGTCGATCCTTTTATTGTTTATTTTTGTTAAATTATATGTCATTCAATAACTTGCACCTAATTTATAGTGCAAAACTTGTGGACCCCAATGTGTGCAAGTAATCGAGGCAGAGGTTATAATGGCAGGGCTTTGCACAATGCACATGTAATGGGGGCTGCAAGCCCAGCTGTATGACAATCATATTATATGCATACTTATAATCCGATGCATATAAAACCTTCTATATTAAAATTACTGCTTTTCTGTAAAAATTAATTTATCAAAGTATATATCTTAGGTATTATGAATAATGTTCTTACCTATATGAAGATAATGAAAAGTACTTGATATAATAATATAATGGTTATATATACAAATTGAATCCGTAAACACGAGAACCATTGGAGTGATGGTACTTGTTACTGTCATTGTATAAGAACGCATTTCCCACAAGTGTCATTCAAATTAAGAAAAAAACCACAATCCTAATTAAAACAAGATTACAAACTGAGCGAGAACAGTAGCATACTTTTGATGATTCTTTGTTCAGTTCTATCGTCGCTAATCATGAATTTAAGGCCAAGTATAGTCCAACATGTGAGTGTGAATATTTATGTATATACCCTTGAGCTTTACTGCAGTGGATTCTAATGTGTTTTAAATAATCCAGGTATATGGAAAGGGGTGACACTTAGGTATACAGTTAGTTATCTACAGGTTTGTGGCGATTCAGTGATGTTTTCTATAGTTGTGACCAATAGATATCTATATTGTTTTGATTGGTTTTTATCAATGTAGAAGTCATTTGCAGACAATAAGATGCTTCACAAAGCAGGGTAGAACTAATTAGCATAACACTTCAGGCGGTCTACAAAAGAGACATTTAACATAGCTTTAACAATTTTCCAGTCATATTGCTATGTCTGCAGTGATGCACTTTATAGTGATGTCTAGCAATGAGGTATCATGCTGCAGACATGTAACATGATGTCCCACCTAGTTACATTATCCTGACACCAGGCTGACCAGTTCTTACACTAACCTCTTAATCCATAGTTCTAAGCGAGGTGGCTATTAGTACAATTTTTATAACTCTTTGGTATGACTCGGCCAGGAGTCAACCCATAGCCGCTGACATCCGAGGCAGACAATCGAACCACTAGGCCACTAGGTCCCAATTTAGGTAGAAAAGATTGATATACAGCATGCCGAAAAAGACCTGTGCACAGAATATGGATTACTTTACATTTAGATCAAAACAGACATTATTTTTTTTACCAACATACATATTTATGCAAGTCTTCATTATAAAATGTTTCTTACGGCATGTAAAGGCTTCCCAACCTTTTCGGGGGGAACTATTATCAATGATTAAACTAGCACATATTCATTTTATTTGCAAACAGTATGTGCAGCAATTACCTTAGTTTAAATTTCTCCATACTTTATACCAAATCATTTTTGCCTTGCCACTAAATGGAATAGTTGTAAGTGTCAGGGATATTTCTTTGTCACTACTGTCTCGATATTGCTGTATGCTACATCAAAGCAGTTACTAGAAACACTGAAATACACTGCAAAAACCGAAATATACATGTATTTACATGTTCTCTCTGCATACATCGGTTTCCACTCACATATTATTTTTGTTTTTGTTTGAATAATACAAAGCCCCCAAAAAAGATTAATTATATTTTTATACGAATTATTTACTTTTTCCTATTTCTATCATTATTCATGTAATGATATCACTTGGTCGTACTTGATTCAACAGACTTGGTATAAGGTGAATTTGCTGACATTATTTGGCACACACACACTGTCATATCATCATAACCAATATATATATATATATATATGTTATGATATGACAGTTGATTGTAAAGGTGTAAAAAAAGTCTATTTTTGGAAATATGTTCCAAATTAATTGACTTACCAAATAAAGATTAGTTTCTAATCTTCAATATCAAATGAGATCAAAGGGACAACAATAAATGTATGTGCAGTGCAGTCAATTAGAACATAAATTAAGCGACTTTAAACAAAATGAATTAATCCAGTTTACACCATCCATTCTGGAGATTGTATTCGTTCCGGAACGATCAGTCGTTAGCATGCTAACAAATTTACGTAATGATCAACCTACCAAAAAAAGTAAGACCAACTGACGCGTGCATAACTAGGAAAAAGTTAATAATTTGTATACAAATATAATACATATTTTATTTTGCTTCATATTATTATACAAATTAAAACAAAATTGTACGAGTGAAAACCAATATATACAGAGAGAACATGAAAATACATGTGTATTTCGGTTTTTTCAGTGTATTTTGGTGTTTCTTGTAACCTACATCAAAGTATTTGGACAAAAATATGCCATTTTTTTAAAATTTCGATGCTATTCATTTACACTTTCCTAAATGTGCAAGATACGTGACTAAGAGAAAAAAGGCATCGCTATTACTATATTTTTGAGAAATTTCTTAATAATCAGAGAACCATATTCCCATTCATCAGTACCGAATTGAACATTGCTAATATCCCTCTATTTCATTTATTTCCAATACTTGTGCATCAGTAATCATTCAAACTCGCGTGTAACAGACCTACTTAATCGGTTATTAATTACCTTTTCAAAGATAAAGTAAATATATCATACTTTAAGTTTAAAATATATTCGTCGCTGTAGAGAATATTCCTATACTTTGTTTCTTGCCGCATGCGTCCTGGAACACATTTTCGTGCAAGAGTTCCATTGTCATTCGATGCACTTAAATACGTTTTCATACCACTTTAATGTATACATATACTATATTTTGAACATTATTCATCAGATAAAAGAAATCAGTTTAATTCCAATGCTTTTCTTACCACTAAAATTCCTTTTTCTGCATTAGCAAATCAGTCTCCAATTCTCGGCAAAATATCAGCGTGCTTCAAAATGGCGGCAAAGAAGAAAGGAAATGACAGAGAATTGAAATAATATCAAACGAAATTTCATTGGACAATAGGTTATATTAGCCAATCCGATTGTAGTTAACACAGGAAACAGTAGGAAAGCATGGGGAGAAGGCACGGTCAAGAAAGAATGAAACGAAAACGGAGAGTTATTGATTTAAAGGATTTGACCAAAAAACGAAGGAAAGAATATCGAAAAAAAAATCAGTTGTCTTCGATTGATAAAAGGTATAAAGAGATTCCATAATTCCGCTAGGCACTGAAAGTTGGCAATATCGCTAAATAACACTCGCGGGGGGATATAGCTGATGATGATCTCGATCACATAAACGCTTGTAATCTAATCATGCTTTGAAAGCCTACTAGACGAAACAAATTTGATATTATTCGTATCTCTGGCAATCAAATAAATATACCTTCAAAAGTATGCAGTAAATAAAAGTAGTTTTTCTTTAAAATAAAAGACGTCTAAATTTTGAGTCCGTTACTCTATGACTTTTAACCCGTAATATAGGAGTGGAAATGATTGCAATTATTCACATTAGTTTGTAACTAACATGAAAATATAATTCTAAATTATTCCTTTGTTTGTACGGAGTAAACATCAGGCTCATTATTTAATCACGATGGTGCATAACCATGAGATTTTCTTCAAAATTTAATGGAAATTGCAATCAATAAAATATTCTTATACAGATTAAAGCACAATATTATATTTACATTCTTGGATATTGATGACGTTTATTCTAAGAGTGAATTTCTATTTCATACATGTTTGAATAGAGCTCAGTGGTTTTATTTACCTGTAACTTATTTACGGAAGAAATTGCATGATTTTGTAATGTCAGCAGGGTTTATTTTAGCCAATTAAAAGCGTATTTCTTTTTCATAAAACTTTTTTTAAATATTAAGTATAAATGACTCATACATTTATAATTATTCAATGTTTTTTTTCAGATTGTATAAATATTGTTAATTTACATTAAATGACATGTAATGAGCATGTGAAATTAGAAATTGAAAGTGTAAAGTTAATAAAACTACCCATATTTTTTGTTGTTATTACAACGGATCAAGTCCAATGGATGAACAAGATAATTATTTTACATTAAAAGTATAAGAAAATGTCTGCTCCATAATGTTACACAACACAATTCATTATTTTGTGCAAAGAGTAATGCATGTTCCTACATTAGTTTCTCGTTGAGCAAAGAAAAAAGTTATAATAAAGTTTAGAAGTATGTGCAAATAAGGTAATTGGTTACATATAGGGAAATTTATATTTTATGGATTGAAATGTAAGACTTTATTGATATGGCTTCATTGTGCAAAGTTTATGTAGAGTTCGGCATTATAGGCATATAAATTATTCCTGTACTAAGCATTGTTTAAACATCCAGTGATTTATTGTACTTTATTATTATTATATATAAGATTGTCACTTTGGGGAAATTTAATGATTACCTATATAGTCACTAAATTTACTTTGCTAGGTTTATATACCTGTTCCACGTTCTTCCAAACTCTTCCATCTAGAACCTTTATCCCCCAAAATACAAAGTTCCTTTTTTTATATAGACTGTCCCCTAAGGAAGCACTTTCCCTGGAACAAAATTTCATTAGTCTAGAAATCTCATCTATTTGAACAGAATGTTCTATATAGAACATCAAAAAAGACTTTTTTTTGGTACACTATGGGTTTTGAACTAGGTTCACCTGTTTGTAAAATGACTGTGTGTACCACAAGACTATGCAGTCATCAAATTACATTAAATACAGTCGGCTCCACTTAACTGCACATCGGTTAACTGCACATACCAGATAACTGCACGTTGTCACACTGGTCCCATTTTTTCCCAATGCTTTTCAATGGGAACAAACTTCGGATAACTGCACTTCGCTTAAATGCACACTCCGGATAATAGCACGATAAACTTCTGCCAGTGGCACATTGTTTAATACATTTATACTCCGGTTAACTGCACAATATATAGTCATAATTGCCAGTCCACTGTTGTAGCGCTTCAAATAAGCCAGCAATCAAGCCGGTAAATGCGACTTTGTAAATGATTGACATGTAAAGGGCGCCTTAGGTGATATATACATGTTTATCCGCTCCCACGAGGGAGCAATAGTGTGGGAAAAATCACAGTACAGTGTGGGAAACATTGCTCTAAACCGTTCGGGTTTGGGTGATTTCAAGCCAACAAAATGGATGGTTGGAAAGATGGAAAATTCGCAACGAAATTCAATTTAAACGACAACATGGCGAGAAACACGATGCAGATCTCTTTGGAGCTGAACGCATTTTCTTCGGGAGATGACCCATCAATGTCTGACAGCAGTTTTCAAATAACAAACGATCTATAAAATTTTTTGAAATTCGCTGTAATTCCTTGATCCATTGGTTGAATCAGTGAAGTTGTGTTCGGAGGAAGGAAAACAAGCTTAACATTTAAGTAAAAGTTGAAAGAGTGGATTCTAATCATTGTTTAAATTTATTCTTCACATATATTCGTGCCGTGCTGATTTATAGCTAAACTATACTTTACTTCGGTTAACTGCACACTCCAGTTAACTACACAGTCTCGTTACGGGCCCGAGGCTGTGCAGTTAACCAGAGTTGACTGTACCTGGGTCATATGCTGGGCTCAAAATTAGCGGTATTCCACTAGCCAGAGGCAAATATATTTTCTGTCGGACTAGTAACTATCATAATGTTATTAGTCCAATGGACTAGTAAGTTTTGTTTATCAACAGTCAACCTTTGTTTACTCAATACCCTAATAAAGACGTGACTTCAGCATATATTCTGTAGAGTCAACGCATATTAGCATGAGAAGATGAAGTCAATTTCTGCCTCAGAAATGTGTTTCTATTACAAAGTTGCCATCTGATTTTGTGCATTTCGCTTAACAGCACCAATCACGGTCCATCCTTAACTAACAACGGAAGTTTGTGAATTGATATCCTAATTAATCTGACAGTGAATTAAATGAAAAACAATCTGGTATCACAATTTATTCATGCGACCACAGTAACAAACTACAAAACTACAACACATGGCATCAAGTAATCAAAGAAATTAGTTTGCATGCTTGTTTGTTTCCTTTTTTTTTTTTGCTTGCTAGCCAAACGCACCAACAGTCACAAACGGGGAACTGCATAATTTACGTTTGCATCAAAATAATTATAAGAATTAGATCAATTTATTATGATAACATTACTGACACATCATTTCCATGCAACTACTTTTTCTATGACAATAAAAATTGTTTTTTTAATGTTTTTTCCTATACAAGACTGAAAAAATAATATGAATACACGTGGAGATATCCAAGCAGAATGCTGTACATTTGTTGGAAATTAAAATCTCTCAGCATGGGCATGTAATCTGTTTGAATACATGCAGGGCTTCTGATAAAGCACTGACGTGTGTCCCTGATGCACTGAAATCTCAAAAGTGATGCATTAAAAAAAAAAACTCCTTAGAGTCCTGTTGGACACAGTACAAATTTCTGTCCAAATCGATTTTCCAGCTTGCAGAAAGGTTTAGACTTCACTAAACAGGTCATTTGGATTATGCCTTCTGTTAAGGTCATGTATTGTGTTAATTTCTGAGTGTAGCCAATTAAGTACAGTGCATGTGATCTCGATGACAACACGCTAAGGATTCAAATGAAATTACAATTGCTTTCTTGTCAAGACTTAGACAAAATGCTGTTTACAAATCTTGATAATTATTTTGGTGTGTATGTGTGAAACGCATACATGCCAGCCATTATGCTTGTTTCGAAATTACACTTTTCTTTCAACAAATTACATTGAATCTTCTATAATGTATGGAATCCGTTGTTTTGGTAAATTATAAAAATTAATAAACAAGTTAATAACGGGATCCATCCTTTTTTTATATCATCTATTCAATTCCACTCGTGTAAATTTGAGAGTCTACTTTAAAAACATGACTGTTGAGTAAGAATTTACCTTGTTTTCCATTTATAGCAAATTATTCATTTTATTTCCAAAAAAACCCAGGCAGGTTTCATCAAGTTGAACTTTGCCTCAGATTCATTATGTTCATACAAAAAGTATCTTACCAGTATATGGCTTTATAGAAAATGACACCAGATTATAAGCAAGCTTTTCTGTATGACTTGTGGATGTTATATGGCGAAAATGTTAGAGCAGATGGATCTTTGCAAACTTCAAATCATGTCATATAAATCATGTCATATAATAAAAAGGACAAATCAACACTGTTTTCAAACTTTGAAAGAAGAATATGAGAGTAATGAAATAAAGCACACGGGATTGAGCTCATTGCAAACTTTATAATTAAATTCATTATCATCCAGTTTAGTAATTAAGACTCCTTGTCCGATATTTTTGTTTCACAGGGCCTTGGAAAAGTCCTAGAATTTGTTTTTGCTAAATCTGCAGGAGCCTATTCTCATATGAAGCTATGGGGTGGTTAGAGTAACCTCAGACGCAAGAGGTCATGGGTTTGAGTCTGGGCAGAGTCATAAAAACCACTTATAAAAATGGTACTTGCAGCAGTCTTGCTTGATACTCATCATTAAGAGGTTAATGTTTGAACTGATCTGCATGATGTCAGTATAATGTGGCATGACATGATTCCATATAAGTGTGTGCTTTGGGTTCTCATGTCCACTATTTCTCATTAGACACACATGCTTTCCTTCAACATTGCTTTTAAGCAATAGTTTATCTTCAGATAGAAATTTCTGTCTTGTATTATAATGGGTCTAGCTACACTTGAATTTTAGGAATAATGACTTCTCATTATCTTCAGAAAAGCCTTTTCATCAGCCTTCAGTTTATTAAAATTACTGGTTTTAATTGATCAATAGATCAATGTAAGACAAACTGGCATTTTAGCGTGTGATCACCTCAACTAATGGCATTCAGAGTACCAGTGAGTATTCAGTATTTACTGTTATTTTTTGTTGGTGCATTTTTTTATTTATAGAAATCAATGTGACTAAGACAAGAAAAATAGCTCAGATAAATTGCTGTTACTTTCCAGTAGGTCGTATTCTTTTTTTCTCGGACATTTGCTTATAAAATGTACCACTAATTATATTTTTCAGGGAGACGCCAAAGTTGTATGCAGATACAGAACAAACTGATGGTGTAAACCAGGTACCAGGATGTTCATTTTCCTTAAAGAATATATTTATTCATACAAGTCTTAGACTCACATGTCTTCCCCATGCATTGACTAACTTGGTTTCCCTACTCTTACTATTTGTTATGTAAACTGTTAATCTCCAGACTATGTTGTTTAGGGTTTCATTTAATTTCTTTCTTCAATAACTTAAGCCTCTTGTAAAAGCAGCTAATCCAGTTACCCATTTTAATACCTTGGCTTATTATCCCTAAATATAGAAAAAGTTTTCTTTGCCCGAGAGACTTACTGATAAACAGACTTGCCCACCAGTTAAACTTTTGTGGAACTTTAATTTGTTACTGAACGGTATGGCCATGTGAGAAGACATGCCCATCAACACATGATAAAGTCAGATCACTTGCATATGAGCATGCGATATACTTCTGCAGAAAATCAATTTGCAAATTGAGCTGTTGGTACCTCTACCCCATTCATACATATGGTTACCAGTATAAACCTGCAACTTTTCAACATATTCTTTACATCATGCATGTGCAACTTCCTTGAGGGCTGTGGTCAGATAAGAACATTTTAAAGTCACACCCTAGGATGTATATAAGCCAGGGTACAGGCTGGTTCTAGCCTGTGGGCCATAACTTACATAACTATGACCTGTGGGCCATAACTTACATATGCTTGATTTTACATCAGCGTCTACTATTGTCAACAGACTTGCATGGCCTTTTTGTAGTGCTTGTTTCACTGATGTACTGTTACATTAATGCCAAGCTTTGACATCTGTAGGTGTCACTGTCCTGATCTGTATTTTTATGATATCTGCATACAGACCGTAAATATATTTTCCCCTCATGACATCATTTATAAAAATATGACTTCTGCACTACCAGTGTTAAACCTATTTCTTAAACAAATAGGTCAACTTTGGAAAGAAAGCAAGTTAGATCCATTTTCATTAGGGTGAGGGGTCATTCAATAATTTAAACTTGTCCGTTAAGTCAGGCAAAGCAATTGGTTCATGGGTCACAGAGTGTATCCATGTATGGCTTCTTTGAGTTTCCTATTCATCACAAGCTTTTCGCTCTTGCCAACTTGATTCCCAATGAGTTAAGCAAATGGTTTCTCCCATTGCTATGTTTAAAGTACGAACAACTGTTTCCAAGTAAAACTTGCACAAGTATACCAACAAAAGAGTCAGCATTCTGTTTTGTATGTAAGCTGTAAGTCAGAAATAAACACAACATAAATTTAAAATTATTTTAAATACATGATGTTTTAATTAATAGGATGGATTTTAAAGTGAGCAGGATACCGTAATCTTGTGTGGAACATAATTTTGAGAGAGAACAACATGTATGCATATTTATGATTTTGTTTAATAGTAAAGCATTCTTAAGAACCTAATAATAGTAATAACAATAATAATATTTAGTGCATAGTATTTGTTTAGAACTAATTTTAAAAGACAGGCTTGTGTGCAGAAGCCCTCTATGTACACTTGACTGTTTTGCTTTGTAACCAATGGTGGCTGCTTTCCTAGGTTTGACTTGTGTGTATGTGAACACGTATATGCACAGCCTTTTATTAAAAGCAAATAAATCAAGGATTCACTTGGATTCTAAAGAGTTATTGTCCCAACATAATTTTTTGGTGAATTCCAAGAATAAAAAATAAATAAATTGGAATTTATTGCATTTTCATAATAAATGTACTTGAAAGCAACTTTAAAAAATTTAACGTAACGGTTTGCTGATTGCTACTAATTGATTGCAGCTGATTGTGGCTGATGGACCTGGGTCTATACTCTTTATGAATTACATATGGATACAAATGGTAATTATTAAATTTTTCCATTTATGTATTTAGCTTTCTGAATTGGCATCTTCTTCCGATGATGAAAATGATGCATACAGTCAGCTCTTGTCCTCCGTCTCAGGCAGTGCTAGACCCATACAGCAACATGCAGGTACGACTACAAATTAATTTTTCAAAAAAGATAGGTACTTTAAAGAAGCCATTAGTGTATGGGCTATTGCTGGCATTTCTCAGTAGTTATATTGTGTATTTTTTGAATTATAAATAAGACTTACCATAATCACAGGGCTTGATATTAGTGTTAGTCCTCTAGCCCAGGGTTAGTAGATTTCCTGTCATACTAGTAACTTTCATAATGTTAATTGTCCAATGGGCTAGTAAGTTCAGGCTATCAACAGTCAGCATTTTTTAAATGCCATTCTCTAGTAAAGACTTGACTTCACCAAATGCTTTGTAGAATCAAAGCAGTGACCATTGTAAACACAGTCATAAAAGATTAGCACAAGAAGATGAACTCAATTTGCAGGTGCATGACAAGAATGAACACCTGGATCCCTTTCTGGAATTGGATCCTGACTATCATGAGTAACAAGAAATGTGAATTCACTAATTGATGATTAGAAGCATGATTTATACTACTATACTCCTGGATTTCATATGAGAATACTATTTATGAAATAAAATTGTTGTTCATCTCAATACAGGTGTGTGACATTGTTGTTCATCTCAATACAGGTGTGTGACATTGTTGTTCATCTCAATACAGGTGTGTGACATTGTTGTTCATCTCAATACAGGTGTGTGACATTGTATTGGGGGCAGGACTAGTAAATTTCTCAGTATACTAGTTCTTCTGGCTACATACAAATCTGTGTTAAATTGGAGCCCTGAATCAGATAAAATTCAGTCTGTAATCAGTTGTACAAACATGGATGGAAACCATTACATAGTGATTCTAGAGCATTGGCAGTCCTTGATACAGATATTTATACATTCATTAGAGGGGCCCCGAGTGGTCTTAAGTGCTCTCCATTATGGATCACTGCCATCTCACCTGTCTGCTTGGGTTCAAGTCTCAGATTCAGCCAATGTGGGTATGTGAGAAAGCTTGCCAGTAACTTTTTGTGGGTCGGTGGTTCTTTATGGGGTTTTTCCTGAGTTCTTCCTCCACCATTAATACTGGCCACCATGTAATGCCTAATGTGTGCTGAAAAATGGCGTTGAACCCTAAAACAACAAGAGCATTGGCAGTCCTTTATACAGATATTTTGCTGTCTCATCCTACAAAGACATATTAATTACAGTGATATTTTGCATCCTACATATACTAGTATTAATTACAGTGGTATTTTGCATCCTACATATACTAGTATTAATTACAGTGATATTTTGCATCCTACATAGACTAGTATTAATTAGTGATATTTTGCATCCTACATATACTAGTATTAATTACAGTGGTATTTTGCATCCTACATATACTAGTATTAATTAGTGATATTTTGCATCCTACATATACTAGTATTAATTAGTGATATTTTGCATCCAACATATACTAGTATTAATTACAGTGATATTTTGCATCCTACATAGACTAGTATTAATTAGAGATATTTTGCATCCTACATAGACTAGTATTAATTACAGTGGTATTTTGCATCCTACATAGACTAGTATTAATTAGTGATATTTTGCATCCTACATATACAAGTATTAATTAGTGATATTTTGCATCCTACATATACTAGTATTAATTACAGTGATATTTTGCATCCAACATATACTAGTATTAATTACAGTGATATTTTGCATCCTACATAGACTAGTATTAATTAGTGATATTTTGCATCCTACATATACTAGTATTAATTACAGTGATATTTTGCATCCTACATAGACTAGTATTAATTAGTGATATTTTGCATCCTACATATACTAGTATTAATTACAGTGATATTTTGCATCCAACATAGACTAGTATTAATTAGAGATATTTTGCATCCTACATATACTAGTATTAATTACAGTGATATTTTGCATCCTACATATACTAGTATTAATTACAGTGATATTTTGCATCCAACATATACTAGTATTAATTACAGTGATATTTTGCATCCTACATAGACTAGTATTAATTAGTGATATTTTGCATCCTACATATACTAGTATTAATTACAGTGATATTTTGCATCCAACATATACTAGTATTAATTAGTGATATTTTGCATCCTACATAGACTAGTATTAATTACAGTGATATTTTGCATCCTACATAGACTAGTATTAATTAGTGATATTTTGCATCCTACATATACTAGTATTAATTACAGTGATATTTTGCATCCTACATAGACTAGTATTAATTAGTGATATTTTGCATCCTACATATACTAGTATTAATTACAGTGATATTTTGCATCCAACATATACTAGTATTAATTACAGTGATATTTTGCATCCTACATAGACTAGTATTAATTAGAGATATTTTGCATCCTACATATACTAGTATTAATTACAGTGATATTTTGCATCCTACATATACTAGTATTAATTACAGTGATATTTTGCATCCAACATATACTAGTATTAATTACAGTGATATTTTGCATCCTACATAGACTAGTATTAATTAGTGATATTTTGCATCCTACATATACTAGTATTAATTACAGTGAGTGGCATGGCTGTTTCAAAATGAAACTGATAACGAGATTGTATACACAGAGTGTAAAGATAATTGTCTTAATTTTTGGTCTAAAGTCTTTTTGAGATCAAGGTCCAACTCAGATCATATGATAGTAAATGGAATAGTTAGTACATTTGTATCTGAACATTTAAAGAGAGTTTCACATCAAAGAAATATTTTTGTGATACTATTTACCACAAAGTAGGTACATTGTATACTGTTTATAGTCTTACATAAAGTAAAATGATGTGTATTATAATAATATTATAGTAAAATGATGTGTATTGGGGTCTCATTAAATGAATCAATTCATTAAACACAAAATTATGGCAGTACATTTCTAGTTTCAGGTAAGATTACAAGATTATTGAAAAATCTAGAAAAGTGCATGCTTTTTTAAAAAAAAATCCACACCAAATGTTTTCTTGAATAAATTAGTAATGCTTTTGATATTTTATGATACTTTGGCAGAGTCAGAAGAGGAATCTTTGTCTGAATCAGAGGAGGAGGAATTTTTAAAGAGGGCTAGAAAAGAAGAGGCAGGAGAAGAGTCAGAGGATGTAGATAATGAAGAAGAACAACTGGAAGAGGAGGATGAAGGAGAGGAGAAAGATGTAAATGAAGATTCCATGTTACATGAGAAGACCAAACAAAAGTGGGATAACTCTGAAGAGGAGTCGGGAGAAGAGGACATTACATCAGATGTGGAGATCTTGGATGAAGGAGACAATCCTGATGACTTTCTCATTAAGGAAAATGGTCATTATTTTTAACTCTTATATCTTGTATAACCATTCCATCTTTAATTGCTAGCATATATATTGTTGAGGGGAATATTGTACAATCTTAGTATCAACATCAGTGTGAGCATTGGGATATGGCTCACCATGGCAGCCATCTTGAAAATCTTGTAATCACTGCACTGCCACCACAGTTGCTCATGTCAAGATGGTAGCCTTTCCCTTAAACCGTCAAGATGGGGTTTTCACTATAAGGCTTCTTTCGTGTCAAATTGATCCTTAAAGAATATCTAACATTATCATCTTGACATTTTTTAGTAATTCTTAATGAATGATTAACTTGTGATGTTTACTTGAAGACTTTGATCCTAGAATTAAGCATACATACTACACATAATTACAATGACATAATATTCTGCAAAAATCGAGCAAATAATGTACTGACCTTTATGAATCTTGGTCTTTCCTTAGAAACTCACTAAGTTTTACTGCCAAATTAGGCTTCCTCTGAGTAACCCAATATTGCGCTGCAATCTTCCGAAACGAGACTAAATTTTTGCTTGCTAGTTAGAAGTTATAATTCAGATCTAAACTATTGTCACACCCTCTATCTCAGTTCCGATTTTAGTGTTGCTATGATCCCATCCAATCAAACTTAGCCTACTATGTCCTTTTCGCTTTCTGTCCACATGATGACGGATTTAGAACTGTCCTGTTTCCCCTTTGTGGATTCCTCTGATCTTAGGAATAAGCTGTAACACAGATGGGAAGTTACATGAGCTAACGCCTGTGCTGATTCAAAATGCTGGGTCTTCTCTCTGGTTATGGTAACCTTGCGTAAGTGACTAACTCTAATTGACGGCAATGTTTAGACATCAAACCATGGCTTGTAATAATACCCTAGTTTATGCAGGACTTACTAGGTCTGAGAACATATGACATCTACAAAGAAGACAGCAACACGCTAAGGATGGTATGGTGGTGGTGGTGGGTAGAACAATGTTCTAGTGTGGAGACTAATCATTGTATACTGTATTCAGATGTCCCAATTTTTCTTGAGGTTCAGACAGTGGAAAAAAGTCATGTGATGTTTGATGAGCTTTAAAAAAATTCAAACCAATAAAGTCTGGGTCTAACAGTCAATGACAAGCATGAATCTCCAAAGCTTAAATAGTCAATGACAAGCTCAAAGAAAATTTTATTATTTTAACTTTTACTTATAATGTCAAAATTACCAAACTGTTTTGTTACCATATGCCTTTAACTTTTACTTATAATGCCAAAATTACCAAACTGTTTTGTTACCATATGCCTTTAACTTTTACTTATAATGTCAAAATTACCAAACTGTTTTGTTACCATATGCCTTTAACTTTTACTTATAATGTCAAAATTACCAAACTGTTTTGTTACCATATGCCTTTAACTTCTACTTATAATGTCAAAATTACCAAACTGTTTTGTTACCATATGCCTTTAACTTTTACTTATAATGCCAAAATTACCAAACTGTTTTGTTACCATATGCCTTTAACTTCTACTTATAATGTCAAAATTACCAAACTGTTTTGTTACCATATGCCTTTAACTTTTACTTATAATGTCAAAATTACCAAACTGTTTTGTTACCATATGCCTTTAACTTCTACTTATAATGCCAAAATTACCAAACTGTTTTGTTACCATATGCCTTTAACTTTTACTTATAATGTCAAAATTACCAAACTGTTTTGTTACCATATGCCTTTAACTTTTACTTATAATGTCAAAATTACCAAACTGTTTTGTTACCATATGCCTTTAACTTCTACTTATAATGTCAAAATTACCAAACTGTTTTGTTACCATATGCCTTTAACTTTTACTTATAATGCCAAAATTACCAAACTGTTTTGTTACCATATGCCTTTAACTTTTACTTATAATGTCAAAATTACCAAACTGTTTTGTTACCATATGCCTTTAACTTCTACTTATAATGTCAAAATTACCAAACTGTTTTGTTACCATATGCCTTTAACTTTTACTTATAATGCCAAAATTACCAAACTGTTTTGTTACCATATGCCTTTAACTTTTACTTATAATGTCAAAATTACCAAACTGTTTTGTTACCATATGCCTTTAACTTTTACTTATAATGTCAAAATTACCAAACTGTTTTGTTACCATATGCCTTTTATTTTCTCTTGTAGATCCATTTAGCATCCATTTTGAAAAAGATTTGACTGAACAGTTTGCTGAAGAACTTGGAACAGGAAAACTGTGGACAAAAAAAGAAATAAAGGTTTGTGCAACATACAGTATGTACTTGCTTATAAGGCAAGTTGAACTGCAATCTGTACAGACCCAGATCTGCCATTGCATAATGCTCCTGCCGATCTGCAATTTTATTGGAGATATCAGTAGTATAAGCAACATAGACCCTGATCTGCATGCACATTTTGCTATGGCAGATCATTATCTTTGTTGTTTTCAGTTTGATTTGACTTATAAGTGAGTGTATCTGGTTTTCAGCATTATTTTCTGCGTGTATATGGTTTGAAGATCAGAATAACTTGTGACTTATGGATGCACATTTGATGTAATTACCCACAATCTCTCACAAATGCAATTTCTTTTTTCGTTTCACCACTTTTGAGAATTTGACAATTTCCACTTTCACCAGTGAACTTTCTTCATCCACTATAGCTACAGTTTTCCATATTTTCTTCTTCAGATTTACTTGTGAGCAACATTCCCTCTCAGCTGCATACGCAGCTGCTCAGGCATCCCTGTGCAGCTGAATTATCAATCCAACGTTCAATTTTGCTCAATCCAACATTAGAATTTGCTCGTCTTCGTAATGCTTGCGCAATGCAGAGGGAACGTTGCTTGTTTGCTGTGAAAATAAATTTTGCTAGTTTTCTCAGACTCTAAAAACTTTTTACAATTCAATAACGAACTTTTGTTGCTCAGATGACACGTGCCATCCACTGTTGCAACTGGACATTCATGATCTTTAACTCATTCAGCCTCAGCACTCTTATCAGTGTCACTGCTTCTATGCCCCAGCAGCACAAAGCTGGGTATAGTTGCTTGTGCCCTATAGAGTTTATACCTGTTTAGTAAAGTTTGTAACCTTCATGCACATGCATTCACTGTTACCTTAATTTCTCATCTTATATCCAATAAAAATCCATGAAATTTTCACCATTTATTCCAAATGAATTTGTCTACACAGTGCTAATTTTTTTTCTCAATTTGTCCAAGTCTTTCACAACCTATTTATACACAATTTACGAACTTATGTGCAACACTTTTAGAAATATGCCATCAGCATCATCTTCTTCTGATGATTCAATTTTAAAAACTTCTATGTGCTAATCTAAATCTCACCAAATATCTAACTGCCAAAGATAGTTTTCTTCTGCTTGCTCAATATTTTCTAGATCAAACCCAAGAAACTCTCATTTTTGCTGTCGTCATAAAAAAAATCACTCTTCTGTCCGCCATCATTGATGATTTTTTTTTAAAACAGAACACGTATAGTGAAACTGCTTTGAATTAGTGACCCTTTGCGCCAAAACAATTCAAATTTGCACAAAGGAAAGTAAAATCATTTCTGATTGGTTTAATATGGTCTGATTCTTGGAGAAACCCTATTTCTAACCAATCAGAGATGTATCTAACACATATTCACCACGGCTTGAGACAGGATCGATTTTTAAATGCAGTGAACAAACCTCAAGTACAGGCGGGATCAGCATTTAATGCAGAAACCGAATGACACATACAGTTGGGATCAGGGCCGAATGAGGTAACTTCTTTGTACAGGTGCACTGGAATAAAAGATATCTTCAGTTTTTATCCAGATATGACATCTGTATATTTAATATGACGATGGACATACAAGAAATGATTTCTTATTGATTAATTGGTTGTTGTTCGTTGTTATTTTTGGATTTAATGTCATTTTTCATTGCTTGATAAGCTGTACATTATGGCCAGTATAACTGGAAGAATAACTGGGGGAAAACCCCAGTAAGAACACCAGCCCACAGGAAGCTATTAGCAAGCTTTCTCACATCCAAATTGGCTGAGCTCAAGACTCAAACTCGTGTAGAAAGAGGTGAGATGGTAGTGATCTATAACGGCAAGTACTATAGACTATTCAGGCATATATTAAGTGGTGAATTTGTATGTGACCATGGCTCTTGTTTAAGTGTACAGTCGGAAATAAGGAGTCGTTGAGACCAATTCTTATAGAATTTGTTCTTGGATGTAATTTCAGATTCCAGGAGTAGGCAGTGGCATAAAGAATATGACAGATTTGAAACATACACCATCCAAGTATAAGAGAGAAAAAGACCTGAAAAATCTACATGTAAGCATTGAACTTCGTGTACACTCATGTCATGTTACTTGGGTTGGTATAGGTCTGGATACAGATCATATAATGTATTTGGGTTTTTAAAGGTCTGGATACAGATCATATAATGTATTGGGGTTGGTATAGGTCAGGATACAGATCATATAATGTATTGGGGTTGGTATAGGTCAGGATACAGATCATATAATGTATTTGGTTGGTACAGTCAAGATGCAATCATTTATTTGGTTGGTATAGTCAGAATGCAAATCGTGTATTTGGGTTGGTACAGTCAGAATACAAATCATGTATTTGGTTGGTACAGTCCGAATTCAAATCATGTATTTGATTTTTACAGTCAGAATGCAAATCATGTATTTGGTGGGTACAGTCAGGATGCAATCATGTATTTGGTTGGTACAGTCAGGATGCAAATCATGTCTGGATGCAGATACAGTAGTCACATATTGTTTTTTTTTTCAGTCTGTGGTGTGTATTTTAATGTAGTCAAAGGTCCTTCTCTTGTATTCAGATTCACATTAACTGATTAGATTTCAACACTATTGTAGCAATTTGGTTTCAATTTTGTACACATTTTAACACTTTCTTGACAGTTTTTTTTCTAATATAAATATCTTGTTAGTATGATTAAGCAAAAGACAAGGCAAGTGAAATCTGTCAGGCATGAGAAAGACAAATGAAAACTGTCAGTCATGAGACAGACAAGTGAAATCTGTCAGGCATGAAACCGACAAATTAAATCTGTCAGGCTTGAGACAGACAAGTGCAATCTGTCAGGCATGTTGTAGATAAACTAATTATTATTTCATGCTATTGCACTTACACAAATCTATTTTTTATAGTTTGCATCATTAAAATGAAATAATAACACCTGATTTCAATTTTTATGTACTTCATTACAGTACAGGTAAACTCTTGATATATTTTAACTTCTCAAACCCTGTTTTTTTTTTTACCTGTTTAGGTTAAACAGAGGTTGTGTACTCAAGTGGAGGAAACAATGATACAGTTGTGCAATAAAGGTGAAGGTATGCTGCAATAGAAAACAATTATAAGAATGTATTTTTACTAATAATAATATTTTATTTAAAGTTTTTTTTAATGATGTTGATATCTGTTATGCAGTAATATTTGTCTATTTACAAGCACACTTAATTTTTTTCCTTGTATAATCTTTTATTGCAATATTAAATTTTACCATACAAATATTGGTTAGGATATTGAATTCAGCTTTGTCCACTTCTGAATAATGTGTGTGCATATCTGGTGGTTAGAGCTATTCCACTAAAGTTTATCTTAGTGCCACCTTCCTTTACTAAGAAATGGTGGAATACTAAACAAATTAAACAAAAATGAAAGTGTGTATTTTTTATATAACTTTGCTTTATCCTTCATTCATCTCTAACAAAAGCAGATACATTCCTGTGGCGCTCAACTCATCATTGTCAAATGAAATGGAATGATATAGTATAGTAGAAATTATTGGCGCTCAACTCATCATTGTCAAATGAAATGGAATGATATAGTATAGTAGAAATTATTTTTTTTCTTTGTTCATATAAATTGTTATTAAAATCAAATTGAATGACACATGAGAAGCCAGATAAAATTCTCTTACCTTTTTGCAACCTTTTTTAGGCTGCTTAACTGGGTTCCAGCAAGGGCTTTTCAGCTGTATGAACAACTATCAGGTAATTCTGATTCTCTCTCTCTCTCTCTCTCTCTCTCTCTCTCTCTCTCTCTCTCTCTCTCTCTCTCTCTCTCCTTTTCTGTGTCTGTTTCTCTGTCTGTCAGTATCACACACACACAAATAGTGTGTAAACATGCTGAAACGGGTGTCCCTCACTTTAAAGCACCTGTCGGTCTATTTCTGTGTGTCTGTCTGTCTGTCTGTCTCTCTCTCTCTCTCTCTCTCTCTCTCTCTCTCACACACACACACACACACACAAATAGTGTGTAAACATGCTGAAATGGGTGTCCCTCACTTTAAAGCACCTCTGTATAAGTATGCCTCTTATGATATAGATATTGATCACATCAAATTGTTTGAATTTATTTCATCATAGCTGTTGGCATTATTTAACATCATTTGATGCTTGGTAGATACAAAGACCAATTATTGTGTGATTTCATATCATTGGCAGATACAAAGACCAATTATTGTGTTATTTCATATCATTGGTAGATACAAAAACCAATTATTGTGTGATTTCATATCATTGGTAGATACAAAGACCAATTATTGTGTTATTTCATATCATTGGTAGATACAAAAACCAATTATTGTGTTATTTCATATAATTGGTAGATACAAAGACCAATTATTGTGTTATTTCATATCATTGGCAGATACAAAGACCAATTATTGTGTTATTTCATATCATTGGTAGAATCAAAAACCAATTATTGTGTGATTTCATATAATTGGTAGATACAAAGACCAATTATTGTGTTATTTCATATCATGAAATACCCTAGTTATATAATTTTATGACACAACCATGCTGGACTCCATAATGTTCTCCCTCACATCATCAACAGTGTTTCAACAAGGGAGAACTT
This sequence comes from Unio delphinus, assembly GCA_029339505.1. Lineage (NCBI taxonomy): Eukaryota > Metazoa > Mollusca > Bivalvia > Unionida > Unionidae > Unio > Unio delphinus. Next base: position 1,367,697 of record JAQISU010000147.1, read on the forward strand.
TTTTTCTTTCCTGTCCACTCATTGAATGTAGGCAGGAAGGTGTCCTACCTCATGTTATTGTGAATAATTTGTTTCAACCCCTGTCAGGTGATAACAGCATAAGATTATTGCATGATTTGCTACAAATTTCCTTGCAACAGTTTTTGGACTTTTGTTTGTTTATGCTTAACAAAACGTATTGCACAGTGATTCTATTACTGATCATGATGTTGACATATTCACAATGGTATATTCACTCACTTAAATTTTATTGGTTCGATGAAAATATTATCTTTGTTTTGTTGGTATAGATGTCTGTTTTGATTTCGATTCAACTTCGAAACTGCAAATTATGTTGATATTGATGTCCTCAAAATCTCTGTATTTCGTATTGTCTGTTATCTCTATATCAATTTTATGGCATGAGGGACAAAATCTAAGTGGAAATTTGTGGGATGAGAGAGAAAAGAAGAATTTGGGCTGGATAAAAACAGAGAACTTGAATTTACACCAGATAGCCTACAGAAACCTTGATTGTTATAATGTTATGTGTTCTCTGGCCATTGTATTCTTACATGATTGCAATTCATTGTACAGCAAGACAAGAAGACCATACAGTAAATTGACTGGCTAGTAGGCACACATGGACTGTAATTTTATGGATGCTTTATTTTGGTTTTAAAATATATATTAAAAAAACTGTTCATTTTTTTATATTAAAACATCTTTTCGGACTCTCTGTGTTGGCTGGTCAGTCATCATGTCAGTTTACCTCTGTTGAACCAGTCTACTTTTCTCTCTTTCAGTAGTTTTACCTGTGTTCAACCAGTCTACGTTCTCTCTCTCAGTAGTTTTACCTCTGTTGAACCAGTCTACATTCTCTCTCTCAGCAGTTTTAACTCTGTTGAAACAGTCTACTTTCTCTCCTTTCCTAACAGTATCATGTTCTATTTATAGCTAACCTGGTTCTACTGTCGACCTCGAATTATATTTATAGCATCTGTATGCTTAGTGAGGAGAGAGCAGACTGGTTTTCTAAATTTAATCTTTACATGCAGATATATTTTGGCGCTAAAAAGTATATTTTATTTTAGTCTATGCATTTATGTGAGCAAAAATATCTCCTCTCAAAAATGTTCCAGATAAATTAGAAAAAGGCAACTAAAAATAACTCGAAACAAAATTTAACAGAATCATCTAAATATTAAGACAAGAGTTCAGCATCATGTGACATCTATTTCCGGCCGTGTGGAAATAATTTTAATTTTAGGCACTAAGGCTTAAAATGGTTTCTAGTCGATGTGTGTAAAGCTAAAAGTGCTACATATGAAAACTTGAAAGAGTAAAGGATGTTAAAAGACGAGAGGGGCAAATAAATCATTGTTCATTGAAATTTTAGCATGTTATATGTGGAATACGCTTTTTCTGCCTGGATTCCGCTTTTTGACCACTTGGATCACACTTTTTCCTCATCAGGGGATGGCAAGTATGGGGATAATGCCCAAATGAACAGATAGAGGGATGGGGGATAATGCCCCATTTAACAGATAGAGGGACGGGGGATAATGCCCCATTTAACAGATAGAGGGTTGGGGGATAATGCCCAAATGAACAGATAGAGGGATAGGGGATAATGCCCAAATGAACAGATAGAGGGATGGGGGGATAATGCCCCATTTAACAGATAGAGGGTTGGGGGATAATGCCCAAATGAACAGATAGAGGGTTGGGGGATAATGCCCAAATGAACAGATAGAGGGTTGGGGGATAATGCCCAAATGAACAGATAGAGGGTTGGGGGATAATGCCCAAATGAACAGATAGAGGGTTGGGTAACAGTCTTATCATCAGTACTATGACCATGACTTAGATTAACTGTAAGCTACTTGAAATGTGTGCATCGTCTTTTGTTCAGTCTGTTTCCCACATGCTTTGATTGATTGGCTGCTCTTTTATGATTTGGAATGCTAGCCCATAGAGTGCTTTGATTGATTGGCTGCTCTTTTATGATTTGGGATGCTAGCCCATAGAGTGCATTGATTGATTGACTGCTCTTTTATGATTTGGAATGCTAGCCCATAGAGTGCTTTGATTGATTGGCTGCTCTTTTATGATTTGGGATGCTAGCCCATAGAGTGCTTTGATTGATTGGCTGCTCTTTTATGATTTGGAATGCTAGCCCATAGAGTGCATTGATTGATTGGCTGCTCTTTTATGATTTGGAATGCTAGCCCATAGAGTGCTTTGATTGATTGACTGCTCTTTTATGATTTGGAATGCTAGCCCATAGAGTGCTTTGATTGATTGGCTGCTCTTTTATGATTTGGAATGCTAGCCCATAGAGTGCATTGATTGATTGACTGCTCTTTTATGATTTGGAATGCTAGCCCATAGAGTGCTTTGATTGATTGGCTGCTCTTTTATGATTTGGGATGCTAGCCCATAGAGTGCTTTTAGTGATCTACTTTATTTAAACTAACTTAAGTTTTAAGTATCTCTTTTATTTATTGAATCAGCATGAAGGAAAATAAAAGCCAAAAAAATTCTCAACGCATTAAAAAATTTCTACAAGGATTGTGAATGGCTACATAGTTGCAGAACTACATTTTGTTGCAGACAAACTGCGAAGAGATATGAACAGTTCACCCATGCCTTCAATACATTTTGATAAGTCATTAATTTCCCTTTGATGAAAAATGTGTGCATCTCAAGTTACGTTAAATAAAGTCTACATACCTAATATATATATATATATATATATATATATATATATATATATATATATATATATATACATGTGTGTGTGTCTAAGTAAAATAAAACATTTTGTCTCTTTGGATTCTTTTTAAAATCTAATAACTTAGGATTTTTACACTTTGTAGACCTTCTGTATGTTAATATTCAAGTGTTGAAATGTTACAATTTGACATTTTATGTTAGAAGTCTTTGAAATGTCCCTGAAAATCAATTCTGTTTCCTCAAAAAATTTTGGACCACTTTATGCCATATTATACCCTAAATATCTGCATGATGAGTTCAAAGTTAATTTAATATCATTATAATACACTTTTTTTCTTTTCTTGAATATTGCTGTTATGCTTTGAAACATCATTGGGTCACAAGGTTGGTCAGTTCATTTTAGGAATCTGGGTGCAATTAATCTCCAGTAATTCCAGCATATTTAACATCCTGGAAATGTATTTTTGAGGCGCTGGTGATTCCTGAAAATATCTGATTTTTAGAGCTTCACTTTTAATCAGCGCTACATAGCCAGCAATGTTCTGACATTCCTTGAATCCCTACAACTACTACTATTAATTTATTCTTGTGGTTAAAAACATATCATACAAAACTTTTTATGGCAAGAAATTTTTGCCACTTACAATTATATTTTTATTTATTCTTTATGCTTATCCAAGTATGTTGATATTTGGCATGTGTCAAATTTCTTGATGTGTTTTAATCGATAGTATGGTTACCCTTACAGTATGGAATTATCTGATTGTATTCCTGTATATTTTTAGACGAGAGCTGATTGGATAGGTTCATGAAATAGTTTTAGTTTACTAGTCTGCTGCATTATTTTCAATGTATTTCTGTTTTATTTTTTTAATATTTTTCTACAGGATATTTATTACCCAAACAGAACTTTTGAAAATGCTGAAGAAATCAGGATCGTGTATTGCTTGCATGCATTGAATCATGTCCTGAAGTAAGTATATGCAATGCTGTTTTCTGCATAAAATGTTTGCCATTTTAAAAATTTAAGTGTGTCAGAAAGTTGTCAGGTTTAGGTAGATGCTGCGTTTTATGAAATAGTCGGCATTGATGTACCACAGGGCAGTATGTTGTCAGTATGTTGTCAGTCATGCTGTACAACATCAACATTAACAACACAGCAGTTGTCTTAATCAAGCTGACAGCTAAAGGATATTGTCATTAGGAATATCACATATTTTTTCATCTGCTGTAAACTAGAGTTCAGAAATGGCCAGTTCAAAATTAGTTCAGATATTCAAAATCTAAAACTTTTCATGATGTTACTCTTATCCCTATTATGGAGGAGTCCAGATCATTAGGACCTATTCTCGATGGCTTGCTAACATTTCTTCCAAATTATTAGATACCTGGGAAGAAAAGAAAAAAAACTTTTTTAATACAAGTTGTGGCAAACCAGATTATGGAGTAAACTGGAAGGTTATACAGGAGAGTTTAGTAAAACCCCAACTAGACTGGTGCTTATTTGTGTAGAGACCAGCTCATAAATTTAAGCTGCTTTTGCTTGATCTGAGACACAGCCTGGGATCATTTCAAATTTCCGTTTCAGAATGCATCTATGCAGTGGCAAGAGAACCTCAACCATCATTGCATCTTAGAAAAATAGAATTAACGTTTTAGTATATTATTCCCAGATCTATAAAATTCTATGTATGTTGTATATTTTAGACCAAGCCTTGTATGATCACAAACCAAATTCTATTACACCTTTTGGCATATGAATTCATCCTGATTTATGAGCAGCAAAAATTACTTTTGCTTGTAATATAAAACTCTCCATTAACAAATTCGGACCTTGGTTATTAAAACCCCTGAAAAATACATGTGATCTTTACCATTTTAAACATCCTCGACCAGTCCTCTCATTTTATTAAGATTAAAACATCCTCTACTAGTCCTCTCATTTTATTAAGATTAAAACATCCTCTACTAGTCCTCTCATTTTATTAAGATTAAAAAATCTTCTACTAGTCCTCTCATTTTATTAAGATTAAAAAATCTTCTACTAGTCCTCTCATTTTATTAGATAAAACATCCTCGACCAGTCCTCTCATTTTATTAAGATTAAAAAATCTTCTACTAGTCCTCTCATTTTATTAGATAAAACATCCTCTACTAGTCCTCTCATTTTATTAAGATTAAAAAATCTACTAGTCCTCTCATTTTATTAAGATTAAAAAATCTTCTACTAGTCCTCTCATTTTATTAAGATTAAAAAATCTTCTACTAGTCCTCTCATTTTATTAAGATTAAAAAATCTTCTACTAGTCCTCTAATTTTATTAAGATTAAAAAATCTTCTACTAGTCCTCTAATTTTATTAAGATTAAAAAATCTTCTACTAGTCCTCTAATTTTATTAGATAAAACATCCTCTACCAGTCCTCTCATTTTATTAAGATTAAAAAATCTTCTACTAGTCCTCTAATTTTATTAAGATTAAAAAATCTTCTACTAGTCCTCTCATTTTATTAAGATTAAAAAATCTTCTACTAGTCCTCTAATTTTATTAGATAAAACCATCCTCTACTAGTCCTCTCATTTTATTAAGATTAAAAAATCTTCTACTAGTCCTCTAATTTTATTAGATAAAACATCCTCTACTAGTCCTCTCATTTTATTAAGATTAAAAAATCTTCTACTAGTCCTCTAATTTTATTAAGATTAAAAAATCTTCTACTAGTCCTCTCATTTTATTAAGATTAAAAAATCTTCTACTAGTCCTCTAATTTTATTAAGATTAAAAAATCTTCTACTAGTCCTCTCATTTTATTAGATAAAACATCCTCTACTAGTCCTCTCATTTTATTAAGATTAAAAAATCTTCTACTAGTCCTCTCATTTTATTAAGATTAAAAAATCTTCTACTAGTCCTCTAATTTTATTAAGATTAAAAAATCTTCTACTAGTCCTCTCATTTTATTAAGATTAAAAAATCTTCTACTAGTCCTCTAATTTTATTAGATAAAAAATCTTCTACTAGTCCTCTCATTTTATTAAGATTAAAAAATCTTCTACTAGTCCTCTAATTTTATTAAGATTAAAAAATCTTCTACTAGTCCTCTAATTTTATTAGATAAAACCATCCTCTACTAGTCCTCTAATTTTATTAAGATTAAAAAATCTTCTACTAGTCCTCTCATTTTATTAGATAAAACATCCTCTACTAGTCCTCTCATTTTATTAAGATTAAAAAATCTTCTACTAGTCCTCTCATTTTATTAAGATTAAAAAATCTTCTACTAGTCCTCTCATTTTATTAAGATTAAAAAATCTTCTACTAGTCCTCTAATTATATTAGATAAAAAATCTTCTACCAGTCCTCTCATTTTATTAAGATTAAAAAATCTTCTACTAGTCCTCTCATTTTATTAGATAAAACATCCTCTACTAGTCCTCTCATTTTATTAAGATTAAAAAATCTTCTACTAGTCCTCTCATTTTATTAAGATTAAAAAATCTTCTACTAGTCCTCTCATTTTATTAAGATTAAAAAATCTTCTACTAGTCCTCTCATTTTATTAAGATTAAAAAATCTTCTACTAGTCCTCTCATTTTATTAAGATTAAAAAATCTTCTACCAGTCCTCTAATTTTATTAAGATTAAAAAATCTTCTACTAGTCCTCTAATTTTATTAGATAAAACCATCCTCTACTAGTCCTCTCATTTTATTAAGATTAAAAAATCTTCTACTAGTCCTCTCATTTTATTAAGATTAAAAAATCTTCTACTAGTCCTCACATTTTATTAAGATTAAAAAATCTTCTACTAGTCCTCTCATTTTATTAAGATTAAAAAATCTTCTACTAGTCCTCTCATTTTATTAGATCAAAACATCCTCTACTAGTCCTCTAATTTTATTAGATAAAAAATCTTCTACCAGTCCTCTCATTTTATTAGATCAAAACATCCTCTACCAGTCCTCTCATTTTATTAGATAAAAAATCTTCTACTAGTCCTCTAATTTTATTAAGATTAAAAAATCTTCTACTAGTCCTCTCATTTTATTAGATAAAACATCCTCTACTAGTCCTCTCATTTTATTAAGATTAAAAAATCTTCTACTAGTCCTCTCATTTTATTAAGATTAAAAAATCTTCTACTAGTCCTCTCATTTTATTAAGATTAAAAAATCTTCTACTAGTCCTCTAATTTTATTAGATAAAAAATCTTCTACTAGTCCTCTAATTTTATTAAGATTAAAAAATCTTCTACTAGTCCTCTAATTTTATTAGATAAAAAATCTTCTACTAGTCCTCTCATTTTATTAGATAAAAAATCTTCTACTAGTCCTCTCATTTTATTAAGATTAAAAAATCTTCTACTAGTCCTCTCATTTTATTAAGATTAAAAAATCTTCTACTTGTCCTCTAATTTTATTAGATAAAACCATCCTCTACTAGTCCTCTAATTTTTTTAAGATTAAAAAATCTTCTACTAGTCCTCTAATTTTATTAAGATTAAAAAATCTTCTACTAGTCCTCTAATTTTATTAAGATTAAAAAATCTTCTACTAGTCCTCTAATTTTATTAGATAAAAAATCTTCTACTAGTCCTCTAATTTTATTAATATTAAAAAATCTTCTACTAGTCCTCTCATTTTATTAGATAAAACATCCTCTACTAGTCCTCTCATTTTATTAAGATTAAAAAATCTTCTACTAGTCCTCTCATTTTATTAAGATTAAAAAATCTTCTACTAGTCCTCTCATTTTATTAAGATTAAAAAATCTTCTACTAGTCCTCTTATTTTATTAAGATTAAAAAATCTTCTACTAGTCCTCTCATTTTATTAAGATTAAAAAATCTTCTACTAGTCCTCTCATTTTATTAAGATTAAAAAATCTTCTACTAGTCCTCTCATTTTATTAAGATTAAAAAATCTTCTACTAGTCCTCTAATTTTATTAAGATTAAAAAATCTTCTACTAGTCCTCTAATTTTATTAAGATTAAAAAATCTTCTACTAGTCCTCTCATTTTATTAGATAAAACATCCTCTACTAGTCCTCTCATTTTATTAAGATTAAAAAATCTTCTACTAGTCCTCTCATTTTATTAAGATTAAAAAATCTTCTACTAGTCCTCTCATTTTATTAAGATTAAAAAATCTTCTACTAGTCCTCTCATTTTATTAAGATTAAAAAATCTTCTACTAGTCCTCTCATTTTATTAAGATTAAAAAATCTTCTACTAGTCCTCTCATTTTATTAAGATTAAAAAATCTTCTACTAGTCCTCTCATTTTATTAGATAAAACCATCCTCTACTAGTCCTCTAATTTTATTAAGATTAAAAAATCTTCTACTAGTCCTCTCATTTTATTAGATAAAACATCCTCTACTAGTCCTCTCATTTTATTAAGATTAAAAAATCTTCTACTAGTCCTCTCATTTTATTAGATAAAACCATCCTCTACTAGTCCTCTAATTTTATTAGATAAAAAATCTTCTACCATTCCTCTCATTTTATTAGATAAAAAATCTTCTACCAGTCCTCTTATTTTATTAGATAAAAAATCTTCTACCAGTCCTCTCATTTTATTAGATCAAAACATCCTCTACCAGTCCTCTCATTTTATTAGATCAAAACATCCTCTACCAGTTCTCTCATTTTATTAGATAAAAAATCTTCTACTAGTCCTCTAATTTTATTAGATAAAACATCTTCTACCAGTCCTCTCATTTTATTAGATAAAAAATCTTCTACCAGTCCTCTAATTTTATTAGATAAAAAATCTTCTACCAGTCCTCTAATTTTATTAGATAAAAAATCTTCTACTAGTCCTCTAATTTTATTAGATAAAAAAATCTTCTACCAGTCCTCTCATTTTATTAAGATTAAAAAATCTTCTACCAGTCCTCTCATTTTATTAAGATTAAAAAATCTTCTACCAGTCCTCTCATTTTATTAAGATTAAAAAATCTTCTACCAGTCCTCTCATTTTATTAGATAAAAAATCTTCTACTAGTCCTCTAATTTTATTAGATAAAACCATCCTCTACTAGTCCTCTAATTATATTGTCAAACGATTGAAACATTATTGCAGCTGCTGTTGTGTTGCATCTCCCCAGGTCTTGAAACACTTTCTGAATTCTTCATTCTTGCAGCAGAATGTATAGCCATTTTCAAATCCTTGAACTACATGGAAACATCTGACAAGCAAATTTCATTGTTTTTTCATGTACTTGTTCCACCCTGAAATCCTGACCATCATTTCTTTTTGTGTACTTGTTCCACACTGAAATCCTGACCATTATTGTCATTTTGTGTACTTGTTCCACACTGAAATCCTGACCATTATTGTCTTTTGTGTACTTATTCCACACTGAAATCCTGACCATTATTGTCTTTTCATGTACTTGTTCCACACTGAAATCTTGGCCGTCATTGTCTTTTTGTGTAGTTGTTCCACGCTTAAATCCTGGCCATTATTGCCTTTTTTTTTTTTTTTTTACTTGTTCCAAACTTCAAACCTTGGATCTCATTCCCAGAATCAGAATCATCATTGGATTATGTTATCTGGAAAAGTATTCTGTACTGTTGGCTGACAAGACATATTAGTATTAAGTGTAATGAAAGGGCATATAAAACTGACTTACCCATTTCTTGAATGGACAGTTCCACGTAGTGACTTCTATTATAATATAAATTGGCATGTTCTATGTACTTGACTGAAAACTCAACAAACAAGTGGTGAAACAGTAAAATCTCTTACAGGTGAGTGGCAGCCCTCATATAGAGTAAATAATAGATGATATGCTGAGTGGCAGCCCTCATATAGAGTAAATAATAGGTGATATGCTGAGTGGCAGCCCTCATATAGAGTAAATAATAGGTGATATGCTTAGTAGCAGCCCTCATATAGAGTAAATAATAGGTGATATGCTGAGTGGCAGCCCTCATATAGAGTAAATAATAGGTGATATGCTTAGTAGCAGCCCTCATATAGAGTAAATAATAGGTGATATGCTGAGTGGCAGCCCTCATATAGAGTAAATAATAGGTGATATGCTGAGTAGCAGCCCTCATATAGAGTAAATAATAGGTGATATGCTGAGTGGCAGCCCTCATATAGAGTAAATAATAGGTGATATGCTGAGTGGCAGCCCTCATATAGAGTAAATAATAGGTGATATGCTTAGTAGCAGCCCTCATATAGAGTAAATAATAGGTGATATGCTGAGTGGCAGCCCTCATATAGAGTAAATAATAGGTGATATGCTTAGTAGCAGCCCTCATATAGAGTAAATAATAGGTGATATGCTGAGTGGCAGCCCTCATATAGAGTAAATAATAGGTGATATGCTGAGTAGCAGCCCTCATATAGAGTAAATAATAGGTGATATGCTTAGTGGCAGCCCTCATATAGAGTAAATAATAGGTGATATGCTGAGTGGCAGCCCTCATATAGAGTAAATAATAGGTGATATGCTTAGTGGCAGCCCTCATATAGAATAAATAATAGGTGATATGCTGAGTAGCAGCCCTCATATAGAATAAATAATAGGTGATATGCTGAGTGGCAGCCCTCATATAGAGTAAATAATAGGTGATATGCTGAGTGGCAGCCCTCATAAAGAATAAATAATAGGTGATATGCTGAGTGGCAGCCCTCATATAGAGTAAATAATAGGTGATATGCTGAGTGGCAGCCCTCATATAGAATAAATAATAGGTGATATGCTTAGTGGCAGCCCTCATATAGAATAAATAATAGGTGATATGCTGAGTGGCAGCCCTCATATAGAGTAAATAATAGGTGATATGCTGAGTGGCAGCCCTCATATAGAATAAATAATAGGTGATATGCTGAGTGGCAGCCCTCATATAGAATAAATAATAGGTGATATGCTTAGTAGCAGCCCTCATATAGAGTAAATATTAGGTGATATCATACATATAAGACACACATGTTCTTGTGCTGACCTTCTGAAGATTAAATCATGACCAAAGTTCACACCATGTGACATTCCACTGTCAGAAAAACAAATTATTTTCAAATTATCAGCTTAGATCATGTGAGACAAATTTTATGTGAACTTGGTTCAATAGTTTTTCAAACAGCAAGAAAAGTATTGGATTTTTTGTGATAGCTTATGTTTATAGAATCCAATTTAGACCCAGTAGCTTTAAGTATTGTACGTATTATTTTTATTTCTTTTTAAGGAAATTATTTATGATTAGTGATATGTTTATTTTTATATCTTTTTAAGGAAATTATTTATGATTAGTGTTGTGTTTTATTTGGAAGAGTTTATCTTACTAAAGGTGTTGGCAAGTTAGAGTTTAATGTTTAAACGGTGTTAAGATTGTGCTGACATGCCCTTAAACCCTTTATATGTTATTTTGACAGAACAAGAAGTCGAATAATTGCTCATAATACAAAGATGAAGCAAAAGAAAGATTTAAGAGCAGACGAGTAAGTTATAAAGTTTTCTCCATCTTACTTTCAATTAATACAGTATTCAAATGCAGTCTTCCTTTCTCCATCGTAATATATTGTTCACAGATCAAGTTATAAAGTTTTCTCCATCTTACTTTCTCTCTATCTTATATTGTTCACAGATCATGTATTTAGAATAATATATTAATTTCAATTAATACAGTATTCATATGCAGTCTTCCTTTCTCTCTATCTTAATATATATTTCACAGATCATGTATATAGAATAATATATGAATAATTTCAATTAATAAAGTATTTATAATAATATATTTATAATTTCAATTAATACAGTATTATAATAATATATTAGTACTTTCAATTAATACAGTATTATAATAATATATTAATACTGTCAATTAATACAGTATTTAGAATAATATATTAATACTTTCAGTTAATACAGTATTATAATATTATATTAGTAATTTCAATTAATACAGTATTTAGAATCATATAATAATACCTTCAATTAATACAGTATTATAATAATATATTAGTACTTTCAATTAATACAGTATTTAGAATAATATATTAATACTTTCAATTAATACAGTATTTAGAATAATATATTAATACTTTCAATTAATACAGTATTTAGAATAATATATTAATACTTTCAACTAATACAGTATTTAGAATAATATATTAATACTTTCAATTAATACAGTATTATAATAATATATTAATACTTTCAATTAATACAGTATTTAGAATAATATATTAATACTTTCAATTAATACAGTATTATAATAATATATTAGTATTTTCAATTAATACAGTATTTAGAATCATATATTAATACCTTCAATTAATACAGTATTATAATAATATATTAATACTTTCAATTAATACAGTATTTAGAATAATATATTAATACTTTCAATTAATACAGTATTATAATAATATATTAATACTTTCAATTAATACAGTATGATAATAATATATTAGTACTTTCAATTAATACAGTATTTAGAATCATATATTACTACCTTCAATTAGTACAGTATTATAATAATATATTAATACTTTCAATTAATACAGTATTTAGAATATATTAATACTTTCAATTAATACAGTATTTAGAATAATATATTAATACTTTCAATTAATACAGTATTAGTATACTATATTAATACTTTCAATTAATATAATGGACATTCAAGTTCTATATGTCAGTGGTGTAAAGAATTTGGAAAACTAAGCTCAATGACAACTACTAGTTCTACTCGTCTGGACATCTAGCCACTTTAGGTATGCCAAATATGCTTATGGGACTGCAACTTTTGCTGGTGGGACTCTTGTTGTCACCAAAGTAGGAGTTCTGGACTCCTAGTTTTAAAACCCCAGCAAGACCTCTGATCTGTAATTATGAAACTTGTCATAAAATGGAATCAGTGAGTGTATTGCTTGCCTCAGGTGTATGTATATCTTTACACAAGGCCCTTGATTGATATTGCCCTTAACCAAAACCAGAATGTGTGTATATCTTTACACAAGGCCCTTGATTGATATTGCCCTCAACCAAAACCAGAGTGTGATAAGACTTTAATACACTGATAAACAATTAATTTCAGATTTTATCAACTTAATATGTTACTTGTACTTTTACATCATAGAACAGAATGTTCCTTTTTTATCATGACAGTGGCCAACATTTCATTGTTAAGATCAAGTATAAGTATATTTTATGCATATAGCTAATGTTGTAATTGTTCTTGAAGACTGCCTAAAGATGGTTAGAGGAGAGCTATATAATCATTGATCACAATCTGGTTTTGTTTCAGCCTGATATAATTAATAGACCCTGTTTAAAGATATTTATACACATGTGGTGAGTTGTGTAATCAATGATCACACTTTGGTTTTGTTTGAGGTAGATATAGATAAAAGACCCCGTGTAAAAATATTTATACACATTTGGTGAGTTGTGTTACCATTGATCACACTGGTTTTGTTTGAGGCAGATATAAATAAAAGACCCTATGTAAAGAGATGTATGCCCTGAGGTTAGCAATGTAATCATTGATCTCACTCTGGTTTGGTTGAGTTGGATATATTTCAAGGTCCCTGTGCAAAGATATTTATACATCTGAGGTAAGTTGTGTGATCATTGATCTCACAATTATTTGGGCCAAGTTGGATCTATAGATCATTTTAGTTTTTTGGTAGGTTCACTGCACATCATGACAAGTCACATAATGAGATCCATTGCTTGTATTTTATTTTTTAATTTAATGTAAGTATGTTACTGACTAAAACTAAATTGGTAAATTTGTTCAGGAAAAATATGCCTTGCAAAACATAAAATCCATAAATGTACTTGCAAACATTTTCCTAAGGGCTCTAAAATCCCAGTGAAATTATTTATTACATCCTGGTCATTTGAGGTAGATATAAACCAGAGGACTATGTAAAAATAAGTCTTTATATGATTGTGATGGGACTGCTTATGTCTAACTCCTCCTAGGTTAATTCAGATGGATTTTTTTTCTTCTTCTGTTTGTCATGGTTTTGTAACTGATATTTCTTATTTGTATGCCAGGGACTACAGGGATCATGGACTCACCAGGCCAAAAGTCTTGATTCTAGTGCCTTTCAGGGAATCAGCTCTACGCATAGTCAACACAATGGTCAGTCTGGTCCTCCCCACAGATGAGGTAAAAGGCAATACTGAGTAGTCAAAATAAACATGTCCACTCATTAGATTAATTGCAAAAGTTCTTTAAAAAATATCATATAATTACAATGTAATTTTTTGTTAATATTAACATTTTTTGCAAAACTATTACATACGTGCCAACCATTACACTTTTGGGGTAATCATTGTGCTTTTTTCACTAAATTATGCCTTACACGTAAACATATATGGAATATGCTTTTTCAATATATCCACCTTCCCCCAAAAATCTATTAGTTGTTTTCTCGTTTTTATTAACATTCAATTAATCCCACAGACTGTATTTTAGAAAAGATGGCTTCTACATAACTACAGTATAAGAGTACGCTTGTTTGTGGAGTTTTGTGCACTTTCCTAACAGTATCATGTTCTATTTATAGCAACTTTCGACTTCATATTCAATTTATAGCAGCTGTATAGCTTAATGAAGAGAGAACAGACTGGTTTTCTATTTTCAATCTTTATGCCCAGATTTCGTTATTCTAAGTCATATTTAGTGGAGAACCAGTCTAAAGGTATTTGACGCTAAAAAGTATATTTTTTTTGTCTAAAGATGGATTAGAAAAAAGCAAAAGTTAAACGAAACAAAACTTAGCAGAATCCTCCAAATATGAAGACATGAGGGCAGCATCAGTGATGTCTGTTACAGGCTGTGTGGAAAGAATTTTAATATTTCATGCTAAAAGTCTTCAGATGGATTCTTGTCAATATGTGTGTAAAGCTAAAAGTGCTACATATGAAAACTTGAAGCAGTAAAGGATGTTCAAAGACAAGAGGGGAATATAAATCATTGTTCATTGAAATTTTAGCATTTTATATGTGAATTATGCTTTTTGCTTGTCAGGGTTTGGCATGTATGCTATTATTGTTAGTGAAGCTATAAGAAGATGAAACAAATTTGTACCTATTGAACTAAAAACTAAATCATGTGTGCTGTCTGTAAGCTTACTTAAGGATTAATACTTGTTATTTCTTCTGAAAATTACTGGCTAAATTTCAGAATAACTTGGAGAGCATGAAAAGCTGTTTGTTTTTTTTTTTATTAAATGATGCCTATGCACAATAAATTGTGAACACTGTTACTAAATAAATTGTGAACACTGTTACTAAATAAATTGTGAACACTGTTACTAAATAAATTGTGAACACTGTTACTAAATAAATTTTGAACACTGTTACTAAAACCTTTAAATGACTTCTTTTTAAAATTTCCTTAACATGGTTTGATCAAATTTGACAGAAAGCAGCTTGACACAAACAGTTTTGAAGACATTTCTGCACTAAGTATCCTAAATAAGTAAATATCTGACATAGACTATTTTGTGACTTTTATGACCATTAGGCAGATAAAAAAAAAACAGGTGAGCCCAACCTAGGTTTCTTGCTGAGTATGTTCTTGTATTTGGTCATTCATATATTCATCCAAAGTTATTTCTCTTTTCTGCGTACACGGCTTTTTTAGCGGGGGGATCCGTGTCCTATGGATACATTCAATATTTGAGTAAAGAAAATCAGCTGTTTTGTCACTGCTTAAAGTATAAATGTCATCAGATTAAGAATGAAACCTTTTTAGTCATTCTTGGTATGATACTGTCAGCCTAAGACACTGTTTAAAGTACAAATATCATAAGATTAAGAATGAAACCTTTTTAGTCAATATTGCATAAGTATTGGCATGATACTGTCAGCCTTAGACATTTTCATATTTCTTTCTTCCCAATTACTTTTTCCCTGCCTAATTATTTCTCATCAAACTTCTACATTCACATGCCTTAAAGCATATATAGTGTGTACAAGTTACTGTTTGAAAAGCTTTTACCATCTTCAAGTTGTTTGAACTTGTTATGCAAAATACAGCAGAGAAATTCTAGCTAATTTTGGAGTCATTATCCTGCATTTTTTTAAATTATATGACACAAATAAAATACAATGAAATAATTTCACATCTGAAGACTCAGCGTATTCATTTGTATTGGTATTTGTTTCAGAAATTTGTGAGCAATAAGAAACGATTTCAAGAAGAATTTGGACTTTCCAAAGATGAAGAAGTGACAAAAGGATTTAAACCTGGTATTGTATAAAAATATCAAGATGACTTATTTTTTAACTCCTCTACTGACATGTACTTGGATGTTGAGCGATGTAAAGAGGAGATGTAACACTACCTCAAAAGTTGAAAATTAGTTCGATTAACTTTGTTCTTAAATGTTTCACTTGGTCGTCATTGCAAGTATTTATACATAACCCATCCCAGCTTACACCCATAAATGATGGAGGGGCAGAAGTATATTGGAGCCATCTTGACCATCCACTTGGATTGTTGAAAAGGGTATATTTTTTTGCTGCTGTCCATTCTTAAATTTTGGGGTATACAAAACAAAATGCATATTTGTATTGATATTTCGAATGACCCATTTAAATTTTCAGGTCAATACAGAATTTTAAAATTGCTGTTTAACCATTGTTAGTGACAAGCAAAACATTGCAGTCTCTTTAATGCAAGTATAATAGTCCAAGGTTTGGTTTAAGTATTTAACTGGCATATATTTCCTTCACTCTTTGATTAATCTTCATAATATAGGGCATTATTATTCATCATAACAGCAACTTTCGTACAAGGCAATTGTTTTCATCATCTATTAGACAATAATTTCATCATACTAGATGTTAATTTTCATCATCTATTAGACAGTTGTTTTCATCATACTAGATATTAATTTTCATCATACTAGACATTAATTTTCATCATGCTAGACATTAATTTTCATCCTACTAGATATTAATTTTCATCATGCTAGACATTAATTTTCATCATACTAGATATTAATTTTCATCATACTAGACATTAATTTTCATCATACTAGACATTAATTTTTATCATACTAGACATTAATTTTCATCATGCTAGACATTAATTTTCATCATGCTAGACATTAATTTTCATCATACTAGACATTAATTTTCATCATACTCTACATTAATTTTCATCATACTAGATATTAGTTTTCATCATACTAGATAATTTTCATCATACTAGACATTAATTTTCATCATACTAGACATTAATTTTCATCATGCTAGGCAATGATTTTCATCATACTAGACATTAATTTTCATCATACTAGACATTAATTTTCATCATTAATTTTCATCATACTAGACATTAATTTTCATCATACTAGACATTAATTTTCATCATACTAGATAATTTTCATTATACTAGATAATTTTCATCATACTAGACATTAATTTTCATCATGCTAGACATTAATTTTCATCATGCTAGACATTAATTTTCATCATACTAGATATTAATTTTCATCATGCTAGTTATTAATTTTCATCGTGCAAGGCATTAATTATCATCATGCTAGGCATTAGTTTTCATCATCAGTTACACGTTAAATTTTCATCATGCTAGTTATTAATTTTCATCGTGCTAGGCAATGATTTTCATCATACTAGACATTAATTTTCATCATACTAGACATTAATTTTCATCATACTAGACATTAATTTTCATCATACTAGATATTAATTTTCATCATACTAGATAATTTTCATCATACTAGACATTAATTTTCATCATACTAGACATTAATTTTCATCATGCTAGGCAATGATTTTCATCATACTAGACATTAATTTTCATCATACTAGACATTAATTTTCATCATACTAGATATTAATTTCTCCTTTGAATGCGTTCCCCAATCACATTACTTTAGGGATATTAGCCTGCTACCTCGCGAATCCAGCCCTACCAAAAGACGCAAATTCGTCTTTCCTGTCTATGTCATATAGACAAAGGGCAATAACTCTTGCCCCTTACCTCCCCTTGCTACCCGCTAGGTGTCGCTTCTTTAGTTTTTTAGCTTCGCTGTATGCGAAAACACGTACAATTAGACCTCCAATGAATCCCAGCCATCTTAGTGTAAATTCTGACCATCCGAAGTTAAATTTGGAATTACTGTGTTGGATAATCATTCCTCTACAGGTCGTATACATTATTTTACAATATTTTCCAATTTGAGTGACTTTGTCACCTTTTCTAGACTTCGGACCAGGTTGCAGCGTGGTCAAGCACGCTTATGGCTGTACTAGCATGTAATACATGTAGCACTCAATAATTTCGCTTATTCCGTATGTAACGTTTACGATATTAGCGATTTAATAACGTACTGCATTGATAATTTGTGCTTTATTTACCTGCTTTGTCGTTTCAGTAGACTTCAAAAAAGTCTTTGAACGACCAAGTTGCGACTTTTTAATGGCGGACTTCGTGTTGTAGTCACGAGTTCACGCGACACTTAATCATTTCGCTTCCTCCGTTAGTTACGGTTATGGAATAGCGACTTAATAGCGTGCTGAATTGTTAATTTGTGCTTTGTTTATCTTTTTTTTTTTCGTTTCAGTAGACTTAGTCTCTGAACGACCAGTTGCGACTATTTAATGGCGGAATTCGTGTTGTAGTCACGAGTCCACGCAACACTAAATCATTTCGCTTCCTCCGTTAGTTACGGTTATGGTAATAGCAACTTAATAGCGTGTTGAATTGCTAATTGTGCTTTGTTTATCATCTTTTTCGTTTCAGTAGACTTCATCTTGAACGAACCATTGCAGCACGCTCACGGCGATAACTAGTGTTGTCATTAAGAGTTAACATGGCACGGAATAATTTGACTACTCCGTTAGTAACGGTTATAGTATTATCGAATTAATAATATGCTGAATTTTTTAATTTGTGCTTTGTTCTCTTCTTTTGTCGTTTCAGTAGCAAAGTCGACAACGAAGGCATGAATGGCAAAATGGGTGTTGGTAATGTGGAAATGGAGGAAATTATGTTGACATGGTTTAGGCTGCACAGTGGATGTAAATTTCACCGCAGGTCCGTGCATGGCTTTCGGGCATGCAAGTCCGGACACATGGAGTCTATGCTGGATCAATTGGATCCATTTTAATATGCACTTTCGCCGGCCGTCCGTCCAGCAGACACTGTCAGTTCAGCCGGCACTTCAGCAGGCACTAACCGGCATTAGCCGTCCATCCGGCACCGTCCGTTCAGCCCAAATGGCACCGGACAGCCAGCCGACCTTCCAGCTTGCATCAACAGGCACCGGCCGTTCAGCCCAAATGGCACCGGCCGGCCAGCCTACCTTCCAGCCTGCATCAACAGGCACCGGCCGTCCACCCGGCAACGACCGTTCAGCCCAAATGGCACCAGTCGTCCAGCCGACCTTCCAGCCGGCACCGACCGTCCACCCGGCAACGGCCGTCCAGCCAACCTTCCAGTTGGCATCAACCTGCACCGGCCGTCCATCCGGCAATGACCGTTCAGCCCAAATGGCACCGGTCGCCCAGCCGACCTTACAGCCGGCATCAACCGGCACCGGCCGACCATCCGGCAACGACCGTTAAGTCCAAATGGCACCGGTCTTCCAGCCGGCATCAACCTGCACCGGCTGTACATCGGATTTACGGAGATTATAGTGATGTACCCGTCAGTCAATCTTCACTACTGGTTACATATCACTACCATGAGAGAAATGTTATAGATGAATCTCCGTCCAATCAGACCATTCAAGAGGCAGGTGCCGGTCATAGCCGGACCTTCGTCGACATTCCGGCCGACCATATACCAGACAAATCAGTCGGTATTGCCGGTGTACACCTCCCGTCACGTCAAATACGTGACGGTGTGATTTTAAAACAAGGGAGAATTAGTGACATTATCAGAGGTGACGGAATTGAGTTATCTATGTCACTTGGTATGCGCTACCCAGATATGGCAGCTTTACCAGAACAGGACTTTCAGGCCGACCATTCGCCAGTTCAATCAGCCGGCAGTGCCGGCCGTCCATATGTTCACGGCTTCTCCACAAGGGAGATTTAGTGAAAGTGTCAATTATGACAGAATTGCGTCATCTAGGTCACCTGGTATGCTGTACAGATATGCAAGCTGTACCAGAACCAACATTCCCTCTGAGCGAATGGTAGATGGGCGCGCAGTGCTGGCCACACTACATAAGCATTATGTAATTATTATTACCTTACAGCCGGCACCAACCGGCACCGGGCGTCCATCCGGCAATGACCGTTCAGCCCATATAGCACCGGTCATCCAGCCGACCTTACAGCCAGCACTAACCGGCACCGGGCGTCGATCCGGCAATGACCGTTCAGCCCAAATGGCACCGGTCGTCCAGCCAAGCTTCCAGCCGACACTTGCCAGCACTGACCGTCCATCTGGCTCCGGCCGTCCAGCCCAACAGGCACCGGTCGTCCAACCGTATGGAGATTTTAGTCATATACCAGTCCGTCCGACTGTACCGCTGTACCAGCACGGGGACTTTTATAATACCGCAATACGCACAAATCGGATTGACGAAGATTCTAGTGATGTTTCCGTCTGTCAATCCGTACTACCGGTTACATATCACTACCATGACACAGATGTTGGCGATGAATCTCTCGATCCAACCCGACCATTCGAGCGGTCGGTGCCGGTCATAGCCGGCCCGTCGCAGTCATTCAGGCCAAACATATGCCAATCAATTCATTCGGCATTGCCGGCCGTCCATAGGCTAACAGCTCATCTACAAGGGAGAGTGAATGCCTTTATCAGAGATGTCGGAATCGAGTCATCTATGCCACCTGGTATGCATTACCCCGATATAGATGCTTTACCAGAGCAAGATTATGCACATAGTGAGTGCAATGAAGCGCAGGCAAATCAGCTGTATGCAGATCCAACTATGGAACAGACTGAGTTCAGCTTCAAAGCCGCAGTGGAGGAAATTTATAGGGTGTTGGCCCCTTCAGAATGCCCTCCACCTCCTGCTGCCATTACCGACTATAAGGTTAGAGCGTCGGTCGATCTGGATGAGGGGGAAGAGACTCTATCCTTCCGCCTCCTTCCCCAGTCGACAAAAATTAAGGAAATTAATGACCGTCTGTCGACACGTATAGGGGATCCAGGAAATGCTAAGGCGTTCTTTTCTGAAAGTCAAGTACCAGCGTCGTTTTCAGGTCGATGGTACAAAACTCACTCCGATGCGTTCAGTACTGAGGTCCCGGCTCTGGATAAAAATATGGCAGCAGTCCATATGTCTGCTCCATTGTCTTATAAAGTGGACAAAACTGTGTTCAATGCCAAGTCCAAGCTGGTTCGAAATGTAGTCGCTACGTCTTCACTGTTAGACCTAGCCTCCCTAGCCATTTTCAGGATCGCTGAAAAATCTGGCAATGAACATGCTTGGGAATCGAGGGCCTGGTTAGCTAGGGTTCTTACCAGGGCAGCTCACCATTCCATGGCCAATGCGCTGACTGCTTCTGCCAACCTAGACCTGATACGTCGTGACGCATGTCTGAAGGGCACGTCGCTTAAACCCCATCATAAGCTGGCTAGATATGACCGACGCACATTTCACGTCCCTATCCCACGAGTAGCGGACATTTCTCCGTTGTGCTTCTCGGGACTCGGTTTATCAGTTCCATGTCATACCTTTTGGCCTCAATTTTAAGCCCTTGGGTTAGTACTAAGGTTATGGATTACGTCGTCACCCTGTTCCGCTCGACTTCATCTATTGCGTCGGCAGTATATTTGGACGACATCCTCCAGAAACATCTGTCTAGTTCTACTCTGCTCAAAGGCAGAAACGATCTTATATCACTTTACATCATATAGGCTTTCTCGTGAACTGGATAAAGTCTGATCTCTGTCCAATCCGGATTTTTGGTCCATCTGGGTGTGGAGTTTCTCCCGATCTGAATCTGGTAAGGCTTCCTCGAGTTTGCGATTATCCAGATATTTGCACTCGTAGAGTCAGTTTCCGTCAGGATGCGCATTTTAGCGAGAGAGTTGCAGATCCTCAGATTATTCATTGCGGCAGCAGACTTGATCCCGCTCAGCCGTCCTTTTATGTGCCCTTTACAAAGGACGTTGCTAGCGTAATTACGCCCTTTTCAAGTCCCTTCGATCCCAGAAAACAATCATGCTCACGTCAGAGATACGATCATTCTTGAGTCAATGGTACAACCCCTGTGGGCTGTCCACAGGGATTACTCTGGAGGTACCCCAAGCGGGGATAACGGTATGTTCCGCCACTAGTACCAACGGTTGGGGTGCCCACCTGTTGCCGGACTTCGATACTGTCAGCGGCACGTGGGTGCCAGGGGCGAGCCCTTTCCACATCAACCTTTCAGAAATAACGGCTGTCATCAACGCCTTTCATTTCGGGCAGGATCAACTCTTATTACAAACTGCCCTCATTATGTCAGACAACTTTGTGGTGGTGCCTTGCCTTAAAAACATGGGGACACCAATCACCAGACCTGTGCAATCTGAGCTGACAGTTTCTACATTGGTTTGACAATCTCCACCTCAATATACAATTCCGGCACATTCTTGGCAGACTCAATGTCTTGGCTGATACTCTGTCTAGTCATTCACACAGAATGGTCACTCCATCAATCGGACTTTCTTCCAATTGACACACTTTGGGGACATCCAATGATTGATCTTTTACAACAAGGTGAAATCGCAAGTTGTCCACCTTTCATCTCACAGGTTCCAGACCCAGAAGCTTGAGTCGTGGATGCTCGATCAATCAGCTGGGAAGGGTTGTGGTCATTCTCCTACCCTCCCACGGTCTTGGTACTGAAATTAATCCAGAAGTTAAGGGGTCAGAACTGTCAGATGGTTCTGATTGCCCCTCTCAGATGGAACAACTCCTGGGTCTCCGATCTACTCAATCTAGGCGATAGATCTACCCAGGAAGATTACAGTCAGCACAAGTATTCGCAAGCAACCGCGGCTAGGGGTGTTCCACCCCTGTCCGGACCATCTTTATGTTCAAGCTTGGCTCTTGTCCAGACAGCCTTGCAAGACAAACAATTTAAATCTTTGATTGCGGAGAGAATCTCGAGAGCAAGAAGGCCCTCTACTCTGAAGGTTTACGAGGGCAAGTGGCATGTTTTCAGGGACTGGTACCATATCATTCACATTGTTCCTCTGAGTGTCACAATCCCTCAGCTGGCCAACTTTTCTCTGGCTTTTCGAGGAGAAACAGCTGGCTCCAGTTATTATCAAATGCTACCGCTCCATGATATCAGACACATTCCGCCATTCTGGTACATGTGCTATCAGCCATGACAAAGATTTGTCACATCTTTTAGACACTTTAAAAATTCAATCGACTTATATCCCTCACCCTGTTTCCAAATGGAATCTGTCCTGGGTTTTAACATGACTCAATTCAGACAGTATTGAGTCTTTAACCCACGATTAGTTAAATCTACTATCATACAAATTGGGTTTCTTGATAGTCTTAGCTTCAGCATGCAGGGTGAGCGAGTTACATGTCCTTTCTAGTGACCCGAACTCTCTTCCGTTCCGATCAGAGGGTTTGATGGTCCTCTTGACGCAGCCAGGCTTCGTAGTCCAAAATAGATTACCATACATTGGCGATCAACGAGTCGTCATTAGCTCGCTTTCTTTATAGATAAGTCAGGATCAACAGCCATGTAAGATCCTGTTTGTGCACTCTAGCACCATTTCAATGCATAGAGGTGAATCAGGTCACATACAAGCACCTCTTTCTTCTGGTGATAGCTGGGACATGAGATATCACCATTCAAGCCCTTGCTTCATGGTTGAAGTGGGTTATACGCTCGGCGTACTCTGAGGATTCGCAAATCAGTCACATTATAGAAGCTATTGGCTGACATGCAGAGTCAACCTTCTACAGTTTTATCTTCAAGTTTGTACTCGCAGAGGCAAACATTGATTCTAGTAGGTCCGGTGTTGGGCAGCCCAGATGCCCACCAGACCCATGTGCAACAATCAGCACAGCCTATTAGCTTCGCTGGATTCGCCAGATAAATTTTTGTAGGTAAGAAGATTTCAATAACTATCTTCTTAACCGTATAAAGGGGTCACATATCACGTGACCCTGGGCTGTGTTGCTGATTGAAAATTAGGAGACCGGGTTATCATTCACATGGGGAATCCAACCATCATTCCCTAGAGGATACCCGGGGTGGAGGTCGGATGCTCCGCATTCCCTCCTCCTATTACTTATTCTCCTAAAGTAATGTGATTGGGGAACGTATTCAAAGGAGAAAGCAAATTTTGTAGTAAATTATGTTCCTCCGAGAATACTTACCCAATCACATTACTAAGAAACCCTCCCAACCACCCTGCCATGCGAGCATCCTTGTGTTTTATATACCGCTCAGCTTAAAAAACTAAAGAAGCGACACCTAGCGGGTAGCAAGAGGAGGTAAGGGGCAAGAGTTATTGCCCTTTGTCTATATGACATAGACAGGAAAGACGAATTTTTGTCTTTTGGTAGGGCTGGATTCGCGAGGTAGCAGGCTAATATCCCTAAAGTAATGTGATTGGGGAACGTATTCTCGGAGAAACATAATTTACTACAAAATTTGCTTTTCATCATACTAGACATTAATTTTCATCATGCTAGACATTAATTTTCATCATGCTAGACATTAATTTTCATCATACTAGATATTAATTTTCATCATGCTAGTTATTAATTTTCATCGTGCTAGGCATTAATTATCATCATGCTAGGCATTAGTTTTCATCATCAGTTACACATTAAATTTTCATCATGCTAGTTATTAATTTTCATCGTGCTAGGCAATGATTTTCATCATACTAGATAATTTTCATCATACTAGACATTAATTTTCATCATACTAGACATTAATTTTCATCATGCTAGGCAATGATTTTCATCATACTAGACATTAATTTTCATCATACTAGACATTAATTTTCATCATACTAGACATTAATTTTCATCATACTAGATATTAATTTTCATCATACTAAATAATTTTCATCATACTAGACATTAATTTTCATCATGCTAGGCAATGATTTTCATCATACTAGACATTAATTTTCATCATACTAGACATTAATTTTCATCATACTAGATATTAATTTTCATCATACTAGACATTAATTTTCATCATGCTAGACATTAATTTTCATCATACTAGATATTAATTTTCATCATGCTAGTTATTAATTTTCATCGTGCTAGGCATTAATTATCATCATGCTAGGCATTAGTTTTCATCATCAGTTACACATTAAATTTTCATCATGCTAGTTATTAATTTTCATCGTGCTAGGCAATGATTTTCATCATACTAGACATTAATTTTCATCATACTAGACATTAATTTTCATCATACTAGATATTAATTTTCATCATACTAGACATTAATTTTCATCATGCTAGACATTAATTTTCATCATGCTAGACATTAATTTTCATCATGCTAGGCATTAATTATCATCATGCTAGGCATTAGTTTTCATCATCAGTTACACATTAAATTTTCATCATGCTAGTTATTAATTTTCATCGTGCTAGGAAATGATTTTCATCATACTAGACATTAATTTTCATCATACTAGACATTAATTTTCATCATACTAGATATTAATTTTCATCATGCTAGTTATTAATTTTCATCGTGCTAGGCATTAATTATCATCATGCTAGGCATTAGTTTTCATCATCAGTTGCACATTAAATTTTCATCATGCTAGTTATTAATTTTCATCGTGCTAGGCAATGATTTTCATCATACTAGACATTAATTTTCATCATACTAGACATTAATTTTCATCATACTAGATATTAATTTTCATCATACTAGATAATTTTCATCATACTAGACATTAATTTTCATCATACTAGATATTAATTTTCATCATGCTAGACATTAATTTTCATCATCAATTACACAATAATTTTAATTTTCATCATACAGTCCTACCCGTTTATGTCAACATCCTCGGGCCTGAGGAAATATTGTTGACATAGATGGATGTCGAGATAAGTGTTGGGGTGTGTGTGTGTGGCTGAAAAAAGATAAAAGTTAAAATTTGTCAGCAAAGGGTGACCCGTCGTCACTAAGTAGCATTTACACTCTGAGAAAACAATGGAAATTTTGAGTACATGAAGACAGAAACAGTGAAATACACTTGTATATTGACAAAAAACATTCTGGTTACCTTTGTGTAATAAAATTCACAATAAAATATTGCATTGATCACATCCTGATACGAAAAACATTATGATATTCAATGTCGGCATTAGCACATGTTTAAATAGTTGTTATTTACATGCTTCATTTACATGTACTTAAATTGGCCTTGATTTTGGTCAGTCTGTTCCCATTTTATTGAGGCTACCAAGGGGATGGGGCTATTCACAGGGAAGTGAAAAACTGTTAATAGTACATGTATTCTCCACAAATATTTTTCTATCCGATGTTGTGATGAAAATTAAAGCGACTGAACCAACCAATTGTTGCAGTGAAGTTCTCCACACTAAGTTTTTTCACAAATGCTTCATTGAACCATTTTGATGCTTCCTCCACGTCTTCAAATGTAGCAGTCTTTTGCTTTTTCCTTTGGGGAGAACAGTTACCTTCAACTTTGTCTTTCTTTATAGACTCAGCAGCTTTCATCCTTCTTGAACAGGTGTTATTTTTAAGTGAAAAAATTTCACAAACCTCATTGCGAGATGTTCATCCCTCAACTTCCTTAACAGCCAGATATTTAGTTTCCAGAGACTATAAATTTAATTTGCGTTTTACACTGCTGCTGGTAGCCATTGTAAAATGTAAATAAAGTTAAATCAAAACATTCACAGCAAAACAAAAAAATGTTTTAATCACCGATCACTTTCTAAGGTCACGGAAACACGTAATCCATATTTTCACGCAATTTTTATATCTGGGACTCAGAAAATCAGTCCTCTGTACACATCAATTCCCTGGATGGCAAATTTAAGGACTTGCTAGTCCTGCTTTGACCACCTGTTGATTGGGATATTGTGTTCATCAGTTGATCATTTTAGCTGTGCTGATATTTACAATCAGAAAATTCAATGGCTGAAAGACCCACAGATGTACATGTTGTCATTGTAAGAGTACATCTGAAGAACATGACCCACAAGCTAGGCGGCAAGATCAAAGACATAACTAGCTGCAGAGTGGTGAGAAAATGTGCTGCTATTTACAATGACTGATTTCAGAGGTAGAATGACCCATTAATGTACTTGTGTATAAGAAGAGTACATCAAATGAACAACTTTTGCCTTCATTATTATTTTCATTTCCAAGAGTAGCAAACCAAGTAGTGCTTGTGACCTCAGACTCAAGAAATGTTGAGAGTTAGACAAAATGCTGTTTGCAAATTTGGACAAGAAGGGTTAAACGGCAAATTGACAAAGATTGTAATGAAATTTAACAGAGTGTTAGAAGTTGCTAGATCTGACATTTCATGTAGAACACTATGGATGATGCCTAACTTAGTGCATGGAATAAGACCTTTTCTTGACCTGACAATTCACTCTCACTCTAATGGGCAAACAAGGGATACATGTCTGTGCTATAAACAAGTTTGAATATTAAACTCGATGGCAAGCAACTGCTGTTTCTACTCGTCTGGAAATATAGCCATTTCTGGTATGCCCAATTTATTTCTGGTAGGGGACTGCAACGTTTAATGGTGGTACTCTTGAACTTAGTTTTTAAATCCTAGCGATACCTCTGTGCATTCTTTGGAAAATGCAAGAATGTATCAGATTTCACAATGTTTAAGTTGCCGCAAGAGGCCAGCTTTATAGGCCCAAACAAAAGCGTAGGGTGGTTGTTTTTTTTATCCGACCGCGACATTATAGCCTGGCGGCAAGATCAACTAATTGTTGAACAAAGTATGGGTCGGAACTAACAGCTTGTCGACATAAATGATTAGAAAACAAAGGATTTGTTAAGCTAGGACCAAGGGTTTCTGTCGACTTTACGTTGATCTTTTATCTCAACGTCAACATAAGCATGACAATCTGATAGTAATAGTAGACCAAGGGACTGGGACTTTGCTTTTTTGTCGACATAGGTGGCTTGTTGATATATGCGATCGATATAAACGGGTAAGAGTGTACTAGACAATAATTTTCATCATGCTAGACAGTAATTTTCATCATACTAGCTATTAATTTTCATCATGCTAGACATTAATTTTCATCGTGCTAGGTATTAATTTTCATCATGCTAGGCATTAATTTTCATCATGCTAGACATTAATTTTCATCATGCTAGTTATTAATTTTCATCATGCTAGGCATTAGTTTTCATCATTTGTTACACATTAAATTTTCATCATGTTAGGCATTAATTTTCATCATGCTAGACAGTAATTTTCATCATACTAGCTATTAATTTTCATCATGCTAGACATTAATTTTCATCATGCTAGGCATTAGTTTTCATCATGCTAGGCATTAGTTTTCATCATGCTAGTTATTAATTTTCATCATGCTAGGCATTAGTTTTCATCATTTGTTACACATTAAATTTTCATCATGTTAGGCATTAATTTTCATCATACTAGACAATAATTTTCATCATACTAGACTTACATTTTCATCATGCTAGGTATTAATTTTCTTCATGCTAGGTATTAATTTTCATCATGCCAGGTATTAAATTTCATCATACTAGACAATGATTTTCATCATACTAGACATTGATTTTCATCATGCTAGGCAATGATTTTCATCATGCTAGGTATTTTCATCATACTTAATATATTCATTATCTTAGTTATTAATAATTATTAAACAGACAATTCATTCAGCAGCAGACAGACCTGACCCTTTGACCTTAGGTCTAGGTCACTGTCATAAATATTTGCATTAAGGTTCAATTTTTTTTTCATTTCGTTATTTCTCCTTTAAATACGTTCCTCAATCACATTAACATTAGGGATATAAGCTTGCTACCTTGCAAATCCAGCCCTACCAAAAGATGAAAATTTGTTTTTTCTATGTACTATAGACAAATGGCAATAACTCTTGCCCCTTACCTCCCCTTGCCACCGCTAGGTGTGGCCAGTTTTTAAGCTTCGCTTGTACTGTGCAACCACGTACAATTAGACCTCCATGAATCCAAGCCATCTTAGTGTAAAATCGGACCATCCGAAGTTAAATTTGGAATTATTGTGTTGGACAATCATTCTTCTACAGGTTGTATACATTATTTTACAATATTTTCAAATTTTGAGTGACTTTGTCACCTTTATGGACTTTGTCTTTGGATGACCACGGTTCAACGTGGACAGAGCACGCTATGGCAGTACTTATTTACGAGTTCACGCGGCACTGAATAATTTGGCTTACTCCGTTAGTAATGGTTATGGTATTAGCGAATTAATAATGTGCTGAATTGCAAATTTGTGCGTTGTTTTATCTTCTTTTCTCGTTTCAGTAGACTTCCATCTTTGGACGACCATGTTGCGACATGCTAATGGCGGTACTCGTGTTGTCATTTATGAGTTGACGCGGCACTGAATAATTTTGCTTACTCCATTAGTAATGGTTATGGTATTATCGAATTAATAACATGCTGAATTGCTCATTTGTGCTTTGTTTTATCTTCTTTGTCGTTTCAGTAGAAATGTCAACAACAAATGCATGAACGGCAAAAAGGGTACAGTATTGGCAATGTGGCAATGGAGGAAAATAATGTTGACATGGTACAACAGTCTGCCTTTGAACAGATGCGTCATTGGGTCCAGGAAACTACGGCATAGCTATTAACATCATTTGGGGAGTGTTCCCCCAATTTTAGGGTGCCCTGTGGCGTAAGTCCCCCCACATGCCCGAGCATGGCCTTCGGACTTGTTAGTCAAGACACAAGGGGTTTTTACCGGATCCATTGGATCTATTTCATTATACAACCTCGACATCACCTGCCGTCCAGCCGTCCCATTGTATTGCTAAAACGGTTCAACCAACTATGATTTACTGGGATTTTAGTGAAAAATCTGTCTGTCAAGCTGTACTGCTGGCAACATGTCAATACTATGACAGAGATTTTAGTGAGAAATCTATCCGTCCAGCCAAGCCATGGCAGCGGCCGGTACTGGTGATAGCCAGACCGTCGCCGACATTCCGGTGGACCACACACCAGACAAACCAGAAGGCAGTGCTGTCCCAGTATGGGGACCTTATTGCTCAAACGGGCCGACCAACTATGATTTACGGGGATTTTAGTGACAAATCCGTCCATCAAGCTGTACCGCAGGCAACATGCTATATGGAGATTTTAGTGAGAATCTGTCCGTCCAGCCAGGCCATTGGAGCAGCCGGTACTGGTGATAGCCAGACCGTCGCTGACATTCAGGCCGACCATTTGCCAGACAAACCAGCCAGCAGTGCCGTCCGTCCATATGTTCATGGCTTCTCCACAAGGGAGAATTAGTAAAAATGTCAAGGATGATGGAATTGCGTCATCTATGTCACCTGGTATGCTATACAGAGATGCAAGCTGTACCAGAACCAACATTCCCTCTGAGCAAATGGTAGATGTGCATGCAGTGCTCACTGCACTGCGCAAGCATTACAGAGACGAGAAAAATTTAATGTTGGATTGAAACGGCACAAAGTGAGTGTGACGAAACACTTTCAGCCATACACAGATCCAGTCATGGAACAGACTGAGCTTAGCTTCAAGGCCGCAGTGGAAGAATTTATAGGGTGTTAGCAACTTCAGAATGCCCATCACCTCCTACCGCAATTCAAGACTACAAAGTTAAGGTGTCTGTAGATCTTGAATGGGAGGAAGAGACGATGTCCTTCCTGCTCCTTCCCCAGTTGGTAAAAATTCAGGAAGCTAAGTTCCAGCTACGTTCTAGTGTAGCTGGTACAAAACTCAATCAGACGCCTTCAGTACTGATCTCCAATGCCATGTCAAAGCTAGTCCGAAACGTAGTCACTACATCTTCAATGTTAGACTTGGTTTCACTAGCCATTTTTTTGACTCCCTAGGCAAATCCGGCAATGACCACGCTTGCGAAGTGACGGCCTGGATTGCTAGAGTTATTAACAGGGCAGCTCACCATTCCATAGCCAATGCGTTGACTGCTTCTGCCAACTTCGACCTGATATGATGTGACACATGTCAGTGGTCCACATCGCTCAAGCCCCATCCTACTCTGGCTTTACGGATGTCTTCGTTTGGGTCACCTTTATTCTTTGGAGGAAAATTGAAAAAGTTCGGAGGCAGGCAGCTCAGGAACTGCCCCTCCAACTCGCCACCCAACTTTCGCAGGCGTTTCAAAACAATCATCCCCTGCCACAGTGGAGGGATGATAGGTGGACCAGGGAAAAGGGATCCTTACAATCAAATGTGCAATATAGATCCCAACCCAATGCTGGGAGCCAATAGTCTAATCAAGCTAGGAGGCAACCATACAGAGGCGGCAGGAACCCAAGTTCCTCCGCCTTCAAGTCTCCTAACTCTAGACGTTGACATACCCAGCCCACAGCACGTGGACTGCCTACCTGTGGACGGCCGCCTCCTGCAATTTCAGGACCACTGGACCACTTTATTACCTCAGAACATTTGGGTGATTCAGGTCATTTCGGATGGACTTTGGACTTCATTTATCCATCCCCTCCCCTGTCCTCCTCTCCTGTCTTCATGGATGTACTGTCAGATCAGGAGAAAGATGCCACCCCTGTCCAGACCATCTTTATCTTCATGCTTGGCTCTTGTCCAGACGGCCTTGCGAGACAAACAATTTAAATCTTTGATTGTGGAGAGAATCTCAAGAGTAAGAAGGCCCTCTACTCTTAAGGCTTACGAGGGAAAGTGGCATGTTTTCAGGGACTGGTACCACATCAATAACATCGTTCCTTTGAGTGTCTCAATCCCTCAACTGGCTGACTTTTTCTCTGGCTTTTCGAGGAGAAACAGATCTTTTAGCCACTTTAGAGTTCAATCGACTAATATTCCTCACCCTGTTTCCAAATGGAATCTGTCCTGGGTTTTAACATGGCTCAATTCAGACAGTATTGAGTCTTTAGCCCACAATTCATTAAAGCTACTATCATACAAATCGGGTTTCTTGATAGTCTTAGCTTCAGCATGCAGGGTGAGTGAGTTACAGGCCCTTTCCAGTGACCCTAACTATCTTCAGTTCAGATCAGATGGTTCGGTGGTCCTCTTGACGCAGCCAGGCTTCGTAGCCAAAAATAGATTACCATCCATTGGCAATCAAAGAGTTGTCATTAGCTCGTGTTCTTTTATAGATAAGTCAGGAGCAGTAGCCATGCAGGATCCTGTTTGTGCACTCTAGCACCATTTAAATGCATAGAGGTGAGTCAGGTCACATACAAGCACCTCTTCTGGTGATAGCTGGGAAATGGGATATCACCATTCAAGCCCTTGCTTCATGGCTGAAGTGGGTTATACGCTCAGCGTACTCAGAGGTTTCACAAGATAAGAGTCGCCTCATGCAGATTACCGCTCATGAGTTTAGAGCCAACTCACCGAGCCTTGCATATGAACGCAATGTTTCTATCCGAGATATAATAGAAGCTGTTGGCTGGCATGCAGAGTCAACCTTCTCCAGTTTTATCTCAAAGATTTGACTTTGCAGAGGCAAACCTTGAATCTAGTAGGTCCGGTGTTGGCAGCCCAGATGTTCACCTGACCCATTTAAAACAATCAGCACAGCCTATCAGCTTCGCTGGATTCGTCAGAAAAATTTTTTTGTAGGTAAGAAGATTTCAATAACTATCTTCTTAACCATATAAAGGGGTCACATATCACGTGACCCTGGGCTGTGTTGCTGATTAAATTAGGAGAAAGCAAATTTTTTAGTAAATTATGTTTCTCCGAGAATACTTACCCAATCACATTACTTTAGGGGATATTAGCCTGCTACCTCGCGAATCCAGCCCTACCAAAAGACGAAAATTCGTCTTTCCTGTCTATGTCATATAGACAAAGGGCAATAACTCTTGCCCATTACCTCCCCTTGCCGCCCGTTAGGTGTCGCTTCTTTAGTTTTTAAGCTGTGCGATATATAAAACACGAGGATGCTCGCATGGCGGGGTGGTTGGGAGGGTTTCTTAGTAATGTGATTGGGTAAGTATTCTCGGAGAAACATAATTTACTACAAAATTTGCTTTCTCCTTTGAATACGTTCCCCAATCACATTACTTTAGGAGAATACGTAATAGGAGGAGGGAATGCGGAGCATCCGACCTCCACCCCGGGTATCCTCTAGGGAATGATGGTTGGATTCCCCATGTGAATGATAACCCGGTCTCCTAATTTTCAATCAGCAACACAGCCCAGGGTCACGTGATATGTGACCCTTTTATGCGGTTAAGAAGATAGTTATTGAAATCTTCTTACCTACGAAAATTTATCTGGCGAATCCAGCGAAGCTAATAGGCTGTGCTGATTGTTGCACATGGGTCTGGTGGGCGTCTGGGCTGCCCAACACCGGACCTACTAGAATCAATGTTTGCCTCTGCGAGTACAAACTTGAAGATAAAACTGTAGAAGGTTGACTCTGCGACAGCTTCTATAAGGTGACTGATTTGCGAATTCTCAGAGTACGCCGAGCGTATAACCCACTACAGCCATGAAGCAAGGGCTTGAATGGTGATATCTCATATCCCAGCTATCACCAGAAGATTTAGGTGCTAGTATGTGACCTGACTCACCTCTATGCATTGAAATGGTGCTAGAGTGCCCAAACAGGATCTTACATGGCTGTTGATCCTGACTTATCTATAAAGAAAGCGAGCTAATGACGACTCGTTGATCGCAATGTATGGTAATCTATTTTGGACTACGAAGCCTGGCTGCGTCAAGAGGACCATCAAACCCTCTGATCGAAACGAAAGAGAGTTCGGGTCACTAGAAAGGACATGTAACTCGCTCACCCTGCATGCTGAAGCTAAGGCTATCAAGAAACCCAATTTGTATGATAGTAGCTTTAACTAATCGTGGGTTAAAGACTCAATACTGTCTGAATTGAGTCATGTTAAAACCCAGGACAGATTCCATTTGAAAACAGGGTGAGGGATATAAGTCGATTAAATTTTTTATTTTTTTTTTTTTTTTTTTTTTTTAAATGTCTAAAGATCTGACAAATCTTTGTCATGGCTGATAGCACATGTACCAGAATGGCGGAATGTGTCTGATATCATGGAGCGGTAACATTTGAGAATAACTGGAGCCAGATGTTTCTCCTCGAAAAGCCAGAGAAAAGTTGGCCAGTTGAGGGATTGTGACACTCAGAGGAACAATGTGAATGATATGGTACCAGTCTCTGAAAACATGCCACTTGCCCTCGTAAACCTTCAGAGTAGAGGGCCTTCTTGCTCTCGAGATTCTCTCCGCAATCAAAGATTTAAATTGTTTGTCTTGCAAGGCTGTCTGGACAAGAGCCAAGCTTGAACATAAAGACGGTCCGGACAGGGGTGGAACACCCCTGGCCGCGGTTGCTTGTGAATACTTGTGCTGACTGTAATCTTCCTGGGTAGATCTATCGCCTAGATTGAGTAGATCGGAGACCCAGGAGTTGTTCCATCTGAGAGGGGTAATCAGAACCATCTGACAATTCTGACCCCTTAACTTCTGGATTAATTCCAGTACCAAGACCGTGGGAGGGTAGGAGAATGCCCACAACCCTTCCCAGGTGATTGATCGAGCATCCACGACCCAAGCTTCTGGGTCTGGAACCTGTGAGATGAAAGGTGGAGAACTTGCGATTCCATCTTGTTGCAAAAGATCAATCATCGGACGTCTCCAAAGTGTGTCAATTGGAAGAAAGTCCGATTGATGGAGTGACCATTCTGTGTGAATGACTAGATAGAGTGTCAGCCAAGACATTGAGTCTGCCAAGAATGTGTCTGAATTGTACATTGAGGTGGAGATTGTCGAACCAATGTAGAAATTGCCAGTTCAGATTGCACAGGTCTGGTGATTGGTGTCCCCTTGTTTTGAGGCAAGGCACCACCACAATGTTGTCTGACATAATGAGGGCAGTTTGTAATAAGAGTTGATCCTGCCCGAAATGAAAGGCATTGATGACAGCCGTTATTTCTGAAAGGTTGATGTGGAAAGGGCTCGCCCCTGGCACCCACGTGCCGCTGACAGTATCGAAGTTCGGCAACAGGTGGGCACCCCAACCGTAGGTATTAGTGGCGGAACATACCGCTATCCCCTTGGGGTATCTCCAGAGTAATCCCTGTGGACAGCCTACAGGGGTTGTGCCATTGACTCAAGAATGATTGTATCTCTGGCGTGAGCATGACTGTTTTCTGGGATCGAAGGGACTTGAAAAGAGCGCAATTACGCTAGCAACGTCCTTTGTAAAGGGCGCATAAAGGACGGCTGATCGGGATCAAGTCTGCTGCCGCATTGAATAATCCGAGGATCTGCAACTTTCTCGCTAAAATGCGCATCCTGTCGGAAACGGACTCTACGAGTGCAATTATCTGGATAATCGCAAACTCGAGGAAGCCTTACCAGATTCAGATCCGGAGAAACTCCACACCCAGATGGACCAAAATCCGGATTGGACAGAGATCAGACTTTATCCAGTTCACGAGAAAGCCTATATGACGTAAAGTGATATAAGATCGTTTCTGCCTTTGAGCAGAATAGAACTTGACAGATGTTTCTGGAGGATGTCATCCAAATATACTGCCGACGCAATAGATGAAGTCGAGTTGAACAGGGTGACGACGTAACCCATAACCTTGGTACTAGCCCAAGTGCTTAAATTTAGGCCAAAAGGTATCACATGGAACTGATAAGCCTAGTCCCGACAAGCACAACGGAGAATGTCCGCTACTCGTGGGATAGGGACGTGAAATGTGCGTCGGTCATATCTAGCCAGCTTATGATGGGGTTTAAGCGACGTGCCCTTCAGACATGCGTCACGACGTATCAGGTCTAGGTTGGCAGAAGCAGTCAGCGCATTGGCCATGGAATGATGAGCTGCCCTGTTAAGAACCCTAGCTAACCGGGCCGTCGAATCCCAAGCATGTTCATTGCCAGATTTTTCAGCGATCCTGAAAATGGCTAGGGAGGCTAGGTCTAACAGTGAAGACGTAGCGACTACATTCGAACCAGCTTGGACGTGGCATTGAACACAGTTTTGTCCACTTTATAAGACAATGCCGCAGACATATGGACTGCTGCCCTATTTTATCCCGAGCCAGGACCTCAGTATTGAACGCATCGGAGTGAGTTTTGTACCATCGACCTGAAAACGATGCTGGTACTTGGCTTTCAGAAAAGAACGCCTTAGCATTTCCTGGATCCCCTATACGTGTCGACAGACGGTCATTAATTTCCTTAATTTTGTCGACTGGGGAAGGAGGCGGAAGGATAGAATCTCTTCCCCTTCATCCAGATCGACCGACGCACTAACCCTATAGTCGGTAATTGCAGCAGGAGGTGGAGGGCATTCTGAAGGGGCCTTAACACCCTAAAAATTTCCTCCACTGCGGCTTTGAAGCTGAACTCAGTCCGTTCCATAGTTGGATCTGCATACAGCTGATTTGCCTGTGATTCATCGCACTCACTATGTGCATAATCTTGCTCTGGTAAAGCATCCATATCGGGGTAATGCATACCAGGTGGCATAGATGACTCGATTCCGTCATCTCTAAAAAAGGCATTCACTCTCCCTTGTGGATGAGTTGATAGCCTATGGACGGCCGGCAATGCCGAATGAATTGATTGGTATATGTTTGGCCTGAACGCCTGCGACGGGTCGGCTATGACCGGCACCGACCGCTCGAATGGTCGGGTTGGATCGAGAGATTCATCGCCAACATCAGAGTCATGGTAGTGATATGTAACCGGTAGTACGGATTGACAGACGGAAACATCACTAGAATCTTCGTCAATCCGATTTGTGCGGATTGCGGTATGATAAAAGTCCCCGTGCTGGTACAGCGGTACAGTCGGACGGACTGGTATATGACTAAAATCTCCATACGGTTGGATGACCGGTGCCTGTTGGGCTGGACGGCCGGAGCCGGATGGACTGTCAGTGCCGGCAAGTGTCGGCTGGAAGCTTGGCTGGACAACCGGTGCCATTTGGGTTGAATGGTCATTGCCGGATCGACGCCCGGTGCCGGTTAGTGCCGGCTGGATGACCGGTGCCATATGGCTGAACGGTCATTGCCGGATGGACGCCCGGTGCCGGTTGGTGCCGGCTAGAAGGTAATAATAATTACATAATGCTTATGTAGTGTGGCCAGCACTGTGCACCCATCTACCATTCGCTCAGAGGGAATGTTGGTTCTGGTATAGCTTGCATATCTGTACAGCATACCAGGTGACCTAGATGACGCAATTCTGTCATAATTGACACTTTCACTAAATCTCCCTTGTGGAGAAGCCGTGAACATATGGACGGCCGGCACTAACGGCTGATTGAACTGACGAATGGTCGCCCTGAAAGTCCTGTTCTGGTAAAGCTGCCATATCTGGGTAGCGCATACCAAGTGGCATAGATAACTCAATTCCGTCATCTCTGATAATGTCACTAATTCTCCCTTGTTTTAAAATCACACCGACACGTATTTGACGTGACGGGAGGTGTACACCGGCGATACTGACTGATTTGTCTGGTATATGGTCGGCCGGAATGTCGGCGAAGGTCCGGCTATGACCGGCACCTGCCTCTCGAATGGTCTGATTGGACGGAGATACATCTATTACATCTCTCTCATGGTAGTGATATGTAACCAGTAGTACAGATTGACTGACGGGTACATCACTATAATCTCCGTAAATCAAATGTACAGCCGGTGCAGGTTGATGTCGGCTGGAAGACCGGTGCCATTTGGGCTGAACGGTCGTTGCCGGATGGACGGCCGGTGCAGGTTGATGCCGGCTGGAAGGTCGGTTGCACGACCGGTACCATTTGGGCTGAACGGTCGTTGCCGGATGGACGGCCGGTGCAGGTTGATGCCGGCTGGAAGGTCGGCTGGACGACCGGTGCCATTTGGGCTGAACGGTCGTTGCCGGATGGACGGCCTGCATAGGTTGATGCCGGCTGGAAGGTCGGCTGGACGACCGGTGCCATTTGGGCTGAACGGTCGTTGCCGGATGGACGGCCGGTGCCGGTTGATGCAGGCTGGAAGGTCGACTGGACGACCGGTACCATTTGGTCTGAACGGTCGTTGCCGGGTGGACGGCCGGTGCCTGTTGATGCAGGCTGGAAGGTCGGCTGGACGACCGGTGCCATTTGGGCTGAACGGTCGTTGTCGGATGGACAGCCGGTGCCGGTTGATGCCGGCTGGAAGGTCGGCTGGACGACCGGTGCCATTTGGGCTGAACGGTCGTTGCCGGGTGGACGGCCGGTGCCTGTTGATGCAGGCTGGAAGGTCGGCTGGCCGGCCGGTGCCATTTGGGCTGAACGGCCGGTGCCTGTTGATGCCAGCTGGAAGGTCGGCTGGCCGTCCGGTGCCATTTGGGCTGAACGGACGGTGCCGGATGTATGGCTAGTGCCGGTTGGTGCCGGCTGAACTGACGGTGTCGGCTGGACGGACGGCTGGACGGCCGGCGAAAGTGCATAATAAAATGGATGCAATTGATCCAGCCTAGACTCCATGCGTCCGGACTTACAGGCCCGAAAGCCATGCACGGACCTGCGGTGAAATTTACATCCACTGGGCAGCCTAAACCATGTCAACATAATTTCCTCCATTTCCACATTGCCAACACCCATTTTGCCATTCATGCCTTCGTTGTCGACTTTGCTACTGAAACGACAAAAGAAGAGAACAAAGCACAGATTAAAAAAAATTCAGCATATTATTAATTCGATAATACTATAACCGTTATTAACGGAGTAGTCAAATTATTCCGTGCCATGCTAACTCTTAATGACCACACTAGTTATCACCGTGAGCATGTTGCAATAGGTTGTTCAAGACGAAGTCTACTGAAACGAAAAGATGATAAACAAAGCACAAATTAACAATTCAGTACGCTATTAAGTCGCTATTCCATAACCGTAATCTATTCCATAACCGTAACTAACGGAGGAAGCGAAATGATTAAGTGTCGTGTGAATTCGTGACTACAACACGAAATTCCGCCATTAAATAGTCACAACTGGTCGTTCAGAGACGAAGTCTACTGAAACGGAAAGAAGATAAACAAAGCACAAATTAACAATTCAGTACGCTATTAAGTCGCTATTCCATAACCGTAACTAACGGAGGAAGCGAAATGATTAAGTGTCGCGTGAATTCGTGACTACAACACGAAGTCCGCCATTAAATAGTCGCAATTGGTCGTTCAAAGACTTTTTTTTTTTGAAGTCTACTGAAACGTCAAAGAAGATAAATACAGCACACATTATCAATGCAGCACGTTATTAGTCGCTAATTATCGTAAATGTTACATACGGAATAAGCGAAATTATTGAGTGCTACATGTATTACATGCTTTGACCACGTTGCAACCTGGTCCGAAGTCTAGAAAAGGTGACAAAGTCACTCAAATTGGAAAATATTGTAAAATAATGTATACGACCTGTAGAGGAATGATTATCCAACACAGTAATTCCAAATTTAACTTCGGATGGTCAGAATTTACACTAAGATGGCTTGGATTCATTGGAGGTCT
The DNA here is from genome assembly GCA_029339505.1 of Unio delphinus. NCBI lineage: Eukaryota > Metazoa > Mollusca > Bivalvia > Unionida > Unionidae > Unio > Unio delphinus. The sequence goes on from JAQISU010000147.1 coordinate 1,407,091, forward strand.
AATTGTACGTGTTTTCGCGTAAGCGAAGCTAAAAAACTAAAGAAGCGACACCTAACGGGCGGCAAGGGGAGGTAATGGGCAAGAGTTATTGCCCTTTGTCTATATGACATAGACAGGAAAGACGAATTTTCGTCTTTTGGTAGGGCTGGATTCGCGAGGTAGCAGGCTAATATCCCCTAAAGTAATGTGATTGGGGAACGTATTCAAAGGAGAAAGGGTTATCATTCAAATGGGGAATCCAGCCATCATTCCCTAGAGGATACCCGGGGTAGAGGTAGGATGCTCAGCATTCCCTCCTCCTATTACTTATTCTCCTAATGTTAATGTGATTGGGGAACATATTCAAAGGAGAAAGCAAATTTTTAAGTAAATTATGTTTCTCCAAGAATAATTACCCAATCACATTACTTAAAAACCCTCCCAACCACCCCATGTGAGCATACTCATATGGTATATATCGTTCAGCTTAAAAATACTGGCGACACCTAGCGGTGGCAAGGAGAGGTAAGGAGCAAGAGTTATTTCTCTTAGTCTATAGGACAAAGAAAAGATGAATTTTCGTCTTTTGGTAGGGCTGGATTCGCGAGGTAGCAGGCTTATATCCATAATGTTAATGTGATTGGGTAAGTATTCTTGGAGAAACATAATTTACTTAAAAATTTGCTTTCACCTAAACCCCTTTATATATTTAATTCATATTTTGAATGAAGCATTATGAAAATTAGACAATTAATTTTGCCACAGGCTTTCAACCTAGGGATAAAAGTCACACATTTTACAGCAGTGATTTTGATCATTGCTTTATATGTACACCCCTTGTTTGCAACATGAGTAAAATCCATTTGAGGTGGACAAGTGAAACTATGTAGACCTATTTGCATTCATGTTAATTTTTAAGTGCATAACAGTAATTTTAAAATTTGTACACATTATGGTACTGAGATTTTATATGTGGACTCCATTATATACCACCAAAAGAAAGTCTTGGAATTTTGTCATGAAGTGTGTTTTATGTATAAAAACATTGTATACCCTTCTCAAGCATTTGAAATCTTTTTCCTTTCTCTTTTATTTTATAAACGTTTTAAAGTATTTTAACATCATTACCTTTTCGCTTTTACTTTTTATTTACATTTTAATTGAAGGATTTTTCTTTCTCAAGTTTTGCGGATTTTTTTAAATAACTTATCCTACTTCATCATTTATTTAAATATTTTTAAACTGGTTTTTACTCAATTTTTTTGTATTCATCTATTTTTTAAATTAACACAATTTATTAGTACAAATTGTTAATGATGGACAAATTATTAAAATTGTAATCCAGAAACTTTTCTTTGATATACCTTATTGCTTGATTACTGTAGCTTAGCATGATCATAGTTGGCTGATTATAAGGCCAAGTAATCTTGATAGTAAAATAAATAATTTTGTGAATTCACTCGACTCGATGAGGAAATTGTTATTCTATGACAGTTTTTGTGATTTATAGTTTTTTAACAACACATAAATCCTGAAATATTGTAATCTTTTTGTCATGAAGTTAAGACATTTTTTTTTCCCTTCTCTTTTTATCTACAGAGGATTATGAGGCCACATTTGCTGGAAATATTGATGAACATTTTCGTATTGGAATCGGAGTGGCCAAAAAGACTCTAAAGCTATACACTAAATTCTATTCTTCTGACATCATCTTGGCTTCTCCTCTTGGGCTCAGGACTCTTATAGGAGCAGAAGGGTATGTGGAAAACAATTCTCCTCCCCCCATCCCCCAGCTCATAACATAAAGACTTGCAATCAAAGACATGTATAGAAGTTTATGATTCTTGATATCAGATGCCAGCCATTAACCATCATGTTGAATAAGGGCATACCAAATAAATAGGTGTTGAATCCACTACTAAGGAAAATCTCTGTGTGAAGATTTACCAGCTCCAGTTTCTCTTGCCCCCAACAAGTCAGAGGAGATCAACAGAGAGAGAAATTAGGTCCTGCTTCTTAGGAAAAAGTGTGATGAATATGGCCTTTCTGTCTTCTTTGATGTACACACAAGTTTAATACATAACAAGGCCACCCCCCACCAATCTCCTGCCAACTCTCACCCTTAGGTAAATGTGAGGAAGAGGAAGAGAGCTGGTCTTAACATAATGTGATAAAATTGGCCCACACTTTCAGATTCTGGTGACTTAAAATGCTTTGCAGTTAGGATAAACTCTTGGGGTCAGATTCTCAACCAGATCTTTTGTTGCTTCATCACTTGAAACTGCTTCGGTGGCCTAGTGGTTAGAGCATTCGCTGTGAAGCGGGAGGTCGTGGGTTTGATCCCCAGCCAAGTCATACCAAAGACTCACATAAATGGTACTCACAGCTGCCTCGCTTGGCACTCAGCATTAAGAGGTTAGTGTTTGGACTGGTTTGTCTGGTGACAGGATAATGTGACAGGGTGGGACATCATGCTACATGCAGCATGATGCCTCAGTGCTAGACATCACTATTAACTGCCTCACTGCAGACATCGTAGCGATATGACTGAAAAAAATGTTAAAGCTACGTTAAAAATTCTAATGAAACAAAGAAACAAAGCTTCATCACTTGGTCATGATTAAGGAACTCTGTCGAAGGTTTAGCAAGTATCAAGACTTTGCTAGGTAACATAGACTTTGCTAGGCAACATAGACTTTGCTAGGCAACATAGACTTTGCTAGGCAACATAGAGCATGGTCAATCCTACCTCTACATTGCAACCCCTGTTAGCTGCTTCTAGCTATAAGGTCAATACCCATTCTTGGCCCACTGAACCACCCACCGTGGATGCTGTAGAGGAGGAGGTTCATTCTTTTGAAAGGGTGCAGTACAGCTTTATTTTTCTGGTTCCCAAGAAGCTGGTAACTTTTGGGAATTCTCATTATATGATTAGGGTATTTCTTCCCCAAAAGTTACCAGCTATGCATTAGCAACAGGTAATGTAATATTAAAACTAATTTTATACCCACCCACTCCAAACTACAGTTTACTAGTTTAAAATCAGTTTTTTCACTGAATTCATTTTTTGGTATGCTTTGTACATACTACACTATCTGGATTTGTAGGTCATTGTGGTCTATATTTTATGCTTCATTGACTTTAGTTAGACATTGTGTTGGTGTTCATTTCTCATTCACTGTTGATGCTAGAAATGTGAAAGAGACAATATTATGCATCTTTGTTATTACCACAACTATATAATTAAAGATACTTATCATGACCTATATTTCATCTTTGTTATTATCACAACTATATAATTAAAGATACTTATCATGACCTATATTTCATCTTTGTTATTACCACAACTATATAATTAAAGATACTTATCATGACCTATATTTCATCTTTGTTATTACCACAACTATATAATTAAAGATACTTATCATGACCTATATTTCATCTTTGTTATTACCACAACTATATAATTAAAGATACTTATCATGACCTATATTTCATCTTTGTTATTATCACAACTATATAATTAAAGATACTTATCATGACCTATATTTCATCTTTGTTATTACCACAACTATATAATTAAAGATACTTATCATGACCTATATTTCATCTTTGTTATTACCACAACTATATAGTTAAAGATACTTATCATGACCTATATTTCATCTTTGTTATTATCACAACTATATAGTTAAAGATACTTATCATGACCTATATTTCATCTTTGTTATTACCACAACTATATAATTAAAGATACTTATCATGACCTATATTTCATCTTTGTTATTATCACAACTATATAATTAAAGATACTTATCATGACCTATATTTCATCTTTGTTATTATCACAACTATATAATTAAAGATACTTATCATGACCTATATTTCATCTTTGTTATTATCACAGCTATATAATTAAAGATACTTATCATGACCTATGTTTCATCTTTGTTATTATCTCAACTATATAATTAAAGATACTTATCATGACCTATATTTCATCTTTGTTATTATCACAACTATATAATTAAAGATACTTATCATGACCTATATTTCATCTTTTTATTATCACAACTATATAATTAAAGATACTTATCATGACCTATATTTCATCTTTGTTATTACCACAACTATATAATTAAAGATACTAATCATGACCTATATTTCATCTTTGTTATTATCACAACTATATAGTTAAAGATACTTATCATGACCTATATTTCATCTTTGTTATTACCACAACTATATAATTAAAGATACTTATCATGACCTATATTTCATCTTTGTTATTATCACAACTATATAATTAAAGATACTTATCATGACCTATATTTCATCTTTGTTATTATCACAACTATATAATTAAAGATACTTATCATGACCTATATTTCATCTTTGTTATTATCTCAACTATATAATTAAAGATACTTATCATGACCTATATTTCATCTTTGTTATTATCACAACTATATAATTAAAGATACTTATCATGACCTATATTTCATCTTTGTTATTATCACAACTATATAATTAAAGATACTTATCATGACCTATATTTCATCTTTGTTATTACCACAACTATATAATTAAAGATACTTATCATGACCTATATTTCATCTTTGTTATTATCACAACTATATAATTAAAGATACTTATCATGACCTATATTTGATCTTTGTTATTACCACACCTATATAATTAAAGATACTTATCATGACCTATATTTCATCTTTTGCTGGCTTTGCTCAAGTTTTGGACTTGATGAGTATTTGGTTATATACATACTGTACTACCTAAAATCATGGAACTTGGCAAGTGGATGCATCTTGATAAGGTCTTCACTCTTCTTGAAAAAATAAGTGTCTGTGACCTGCATACTAATTCTTTAGTGCCTTTGTTAATATATTATGTTATATGTTTATTTATTGGCTGATGTTTAGTTTCATCAATGAAACTTGATAATTGAATGCATCTGTGTTATTACTGCTTTTATGTTTGTCTTATGTAAAAGTATTTATGATTACAAAAATTCAGCCTACCAGAAGGTGCTTTCTGACCAGAATTATTGAAAGTCGGATGTGTTGATCTAATTGGAAACTTTCGCTATTTATGACTTGACATTGTATATTGGGAAAGGTTACCCTCAGTGCCCTTGTGTGCTCTACATGTGAATGATGATATTTTTCATGGGAGGCTTCCATTGTAATGGTTAATCAATTATTGATGCATAAATTACTGCTGGCTATTACTCCAAGGTTGTTCATAGCCTTTGACTTTTACTCTGTAATGTCAGACTTCTTGGAGTGGGCAATGATAATAGCTTGTCAGGCAGACTTTCATAAAGATTGACTTTTTAATAAAATGCAAAATATTATATTTTGTTTTGTATTAACTCATTTAAGTACCTCTGCTTTCGTATCATTGAAAAGATTTTGTTTTCATTGTTTGCTCTTTTATACTCTCTCACAGCAGGTAGTATACAATGATAATAGTTTTCAAGCAGATTTTATACTTTTCATGTCATGCCTCAAATGTAGTGGTTAAATAATATAATAGTTGATGCATGAATTCTGTTAGTAATACTAGCTGTTTGCTGCATGGTTACTCCTAGCATTTGCTATTTACAGAGTTAATACAGTGGTGTTCTTGGATTGGACAAGGATAATAGCTTGTTAAGCAGATTTTTATAAAGAATATTTTATATTTTAAAAAATAATGCAAAATATTATTATCTGGTTTGTAGCAACTTATTATAGTACCTCTACTTTGATATGATATCAAAGAATTTTTGTCATTGTTTGGTCTTTCATACCGTTTCACAGTTATTGGTCGACAATGCTAATAACTTGTAAAGTAGAATGATTTTTTAAAAAAATAATGCAAAATTGTATAATCTGGTCTCTATCATCTCATTATAATAAATCTACTTTGATAATATATGAAAGATGTTTATTTCATTTATTTGTACCCTCTCACATTGGGTGGTGGGTAGGTGTCATCACATTATGGTCATTTTAGTTTTAATGTATTTTCTGCTTGATAATGTTTACAGTGGCTACAGGAAACTCTTAAAAGTTAAGGTAAGTTATGTAATTGTTGATAAAACTATGATTAATAAAGAATTAATTTTCACTCTTTGTTTTTTTTATTAGGGAGAAGGAAAGGGACCATGATTTCCTAAATTCCATTGAGATTCTGATAATAGATCAGGCTGATATCTTCTTGATGCAGAACTGGGACCATGTGCTGGTATGTGGGCAGCTATTTGGGCCTGTCTTTTTTTTTTAACTACAGTAAAATATTCATTGTTCAGGCACTGGTTATATAGACTGGTCATTCATTTAGACTAATGGATTGTCCACCAGTCACACAGTTTACTGTGTATAAAATTATACTCTTTCTGGACAATCAATTATGGAGACAAAGTCTGCATTTCCAGATGGGTCTGAATAATAAACATCGGAATGTAAGTGGCAAAATATTTATGCAAAATAATTATGTGCTAATGATGACATATTTAAGAGTCAAGCCTGTCTTGGCAGAAGACAGACACAGTGATCACTGTGGCGGCAATGTTCATGTCCATATATCCATCCCAATGTCCATCAACACCACAGATTAACTTCATTGTTAAAATATTTTATTCAGTTAATTTAACTAAAGCCCAACAAAAGGGATGGGTGGGTGGGTCTTATTTCGAATTAAAATGCTTTCGTGCTGGTCTCAGAGACTCTAGGTTGGTCTTTGTTTTTATGTTTTTACATGCTGCCATCCAGGTCTAAGAGACTTTGTTATGTTTTTACATGCTGCCATCCAGGTCTAAGAGAGTCATTGTTATATTTTGCATGCTGCCATCCAGGTCTAAGAGAGTCTTTGTTATGTTTTTACTTAATGCCATCCAGGTCTAAGAGAGTCTTTGTTGTTATGTTTTTACTTAATGCCATCCAGGTCTAAGATAGTCTTTGTTGTTATGTTTTTACATGCTGCCATCCAGGTCTAAGAGAGTCTTTGTTATGTTTTTACATGCTGCCATCCAGGTCTAAGAGAGTCTTTGTTATATTTTACATGCTGCCATCCAGGTCTAAGAGAGTCTTTGTTGCTATGTTTTTACATGCTGTCATCCAGGTCTAAGAGTCGTTGTTGTTGTGATCCAGGAATCATAATGCAAAATACCTCCCCTGTCTCAGATATTATCATTATAGGGCATACAGTCTGTTAAAACAATTAAGCTATCATACTGTCATTATTGTAATAATGTCTGTTCATTGATCTGTCTATAATCACATCACCTAAAATTCACCACATTTATAAATAGGTTGCCCCTTATGTGACATGGGTATAATATTTGTTAAATTTTCCGCAATGTGTTCCCTTGCAGTGGACTTGTGACGTTAAATATAAAAAGGTACGGTTCCACTGACATTTTTTCATACATATGAAATTGTTGTATGATGGCATATTAGATGCATTTATTAACTACTTTGGGTTTACAAACTATTAATTTAGAGGGTAACATAAAAAACACCACCAATTTGCCAACTGAGTAACTCAAGTATTATTAATATTAATCTTATAAACTGGTGGTATACTTTCCTGCAAGGCTCATGGGATGAGTTACACTAATACATTTAAACAGTTACATTGTTACATTACATTGGTACAGGCATTAAAACAGTTACATCAATACATTAAAACACTTAAATTGATACATTAAAACAGTTACATTGTTACATTACGTTGGTACAGGCATTAAAACAGTTACATTGTTACATTACATTGGGACATGCATTACAACAGTTACATTGTTACATTACATTGGTACATGCATTAAAACAGTTACATTGTTACATTACGTTGGTACAGGCATTAAAACAGTTACATTGTTACATTACATTGGGACATGCATTACAACAGTTACATTGTTACATTACATTGGTACATGCATTAAAACAGTTACATTGTTACATTACGTTGGTACAGGCATTAAAACAGTTACATTGTTACATTACATTGGGACATGCATTACAACAGTTACATTGTTACATTACATTGGGACATGCATTAAAACAGTTACATCAATACATTAAAACACTTAAATTGATACATTTAAACAGTTACATTGTTACATTACATTGGGACATGCATTACAACAGTTACATTGTTACATTACATTGGTACATGCATTAAAACATTTACATTAATACATTAAAACACTTAAATTGATACATTTAAACAGTTACATTGTTACATTACATTGGGACATGCATTACAACAGTTACATTGTTACATTACATTGGGACATGCATTACAACAGTTACATTGTTACATTACATTGGTACATGCATTAAAACATTTACATTAATACATTAAAACACTTAAATTGATACATTTAAACAGTTACATTGTTACATTACATTGGTACAGGCATTAAAACAGTTACATCAGTACATTAAAACACTTAAATTGATACATTTAAACAGTTACATTGTTACATTACATTGGTACATGCATTAAAACATTTACATTAATACATTAAAACACTTAAATTGATACATTAAAACAGTTACATTGTTACATTACATTGGTGCATGCATTAAAACAGTTACATCAGTACATTAAAACACTTAAATTGATACATTAAAACAGTTACATCAATACATTAAAACACTTAAATTGATACATTAAAACAGTTACATTGTTACATTACATTGGTACAGGCATTAAAACATTTACATTAATACATTAAAACACTTAAATTGATACATTAAAACAGTTACATTGGGACATGCATTACAACAGTTACATTGTTACATTACATTGGGACATGCATTACAACAGTTACATTGTTACATTACATTGGTACATGCATTAAAACAGTTACATCAATACATTAAAACACTTAAATTGATACATTTAAACAGTTACATTGTTACATTACATTGGGACATGCATTACAACAGTTACATTGTTACATTACATTGGTACAGGCATTAAAACAGTTACATCAATACATTAAAACACTTAAATTGATACATTTAAACAGTTACATTGTTACATTACATTGGTACAGGCATTAAAACAGTTACATCAGTACATTAAAACACTTAAATTGATACATTTAAACAGTTACATTGTTACATTACATTGGTACATGCATTAAAACATTTACATTAATACATTAAAACACTTAAATTGATACATTAAAACAGTTACATTGTTACATTACATTGGTACATGCATTAAAACATTTACATTAATACATTAAAACACTTAAATTGATACATTTAAACAGTTACATTGTTACATTACATTGGTACATGCATTAAAACATTTACATTAATACATTAAAACACTTAAATTGATACATTTAAACAGTTACATTGTTACATTACATTGGTACAGGCATTAAAACAGTTACATCAGTACATTAAAACACTTAAATTGATACATTTAAACAGTTACATTGTTACATTACATTGGTACATGCATTAAAACATTTACATTAATACATTAAAACACTTAAATTGATACATTAAAACAGTTACATTGTTACATTACATTGGTGCATGCATTAAAACAGTTACATCAGTACATTAAAACACTTAAATTGATACATTAAAACAGTTACATCAATACATTAAAACACTTAAATTGATACATTAAAACAGTTACATTGTTACATTACATTGGTACAGGCATTAAAACATTTACATTAATACATTAAAACACTTAAATTGATACATTAAAACAGTTACATTGGGACATGCATTACAACAGTTACATTGTTACATTACATTGGGACATGCATTACAACAGTTACATTGTTACATTACATTGGTACATGCATTAAAACAGTTACATCAATACATTAAAACACTTAAATTGATACATTTAAACAGTTACATTGTTACATTACATTGGGACATGCATTACAACAGTTACATTGTTACATTACATTGGTACAGGCATTAAAACAGTTACATCAATACATTAAAACACTTAAATTGATACATTTAAACAGTTACATTGTTACATTACATTGGGACATGCATTACAACAGTTACATTGTTACATTACATTGGTACAGGCATTAAAACAGTTACATCAATACATTAAAACACTTAAATTGATACATTTAAACAGTTACATTGTTACATTACATTGGGACATGCATTACAACAGTTACATTGTTACATTACATTGGTACATGCATTAAAACAGTTACATCAATACATTAAAACACTTAAATTGATACATTAAAACAGTTACATCAATACATTAAAACACTTAAATTGATACATTTAAACAGTTACATTGTTACATTACATTGGGACATGCATTACAACAGTTACATTGTTACATTACATTGGTACATGCATTAAAACAGTTACATCAATACATTAAAACACTTAAATTGATACATTTAAACAGTTACATCAATACATTAAAACACTTAAATTGATACATTTAAACAGTTACATCAATACATTAAAACACTTAAATTGATACATTTAAACAGTTACATTGTTACATTACATTGGGACATGCATTACAACAGTTACATTGTTACATTACATTGGTACAGGCATTAAAACGGTTACATCAATACATTAAAACACTTAAATTGATACATTAAAACAGTTACATTGATATATTAAAACAGATTTCAGGAAGAAATTGGAATAAGAACAAGATAATTGATATTTAGTTTATGTGGGTTTAATATAATTTTTTTAAGCACTTAATAGGTTAGAAATGTTTGCCATTTGGTTAGGAATAACCCATAAACACCCCAGGTACAGGTGTTGTGCCCCTTGAATTTATTTACAGGTGTTGTGTCCCTTGAATTTATTTACAGGTGTTGTGCCCCTTGAATTTATTTACAAATGTTGTGTCCCTTGAATTTATTTACAGGTGTTGTGCCCCTTAACTTAACATCCTACTGACATAGTTTTCCACAGCATAGCTTTACAAAAGATTCTTTTGTTGGATTCAACCAAATTTGGCATGCAGCTGTACAAAAGATTCTTTTGTTGGATTCAACCAAATCTGGCATGCAGCTTTACAAAAGATTCTTTTGTTGGATTCAACAAAATCTGGCATGCAGCTTTACAAAAGATTATTTTTGTTGGATTCAACCAAATCTGGCATGCAGCTTTACAAAAGATTCTTTTTGTTGGATTCAACCAAATTTGGCATGCAGCTTTACAAAAGATTCTTTTGTTGGATTCAACCAAATTTGACATGCAGCTTTACAAAAGATTCTTTTGTTGGATTCAACCAAATTTCCAATGCAGCTTTACAAAAGATTCTTTTTGCTGGATTCAACCAAATTTGGCATGCAGCTTTACAAAGGATTCTTTTGCTGGATTTAACCAAATTTGGCATGCAGCGTTACAAAAGATTCTAAAGCTGGATTCAACCAAATTTGACATGCAGCTTTACAAAAGATTTTTTTCCTGGATTCAACCAAATTTGGCATTCAGCTTTACAAAAGATTCTTTTGTTGGATTCAACCAAATTTGGCATTCAGCTTTACAAAAGATTCTTTTGTTGGATTCAACCAAATTTGGCATGCAGCTTTACAAAAGATTCTTTTGTTGGATTCAACCAAATTTTTCATGCAGCTTTACAAAAGATTCTTTTGTTGGATTCAACCAAATTTGGGATGCAGTTTTACAAAAGATTCTTAAGCTGTATTCAACCAACTTTGGGATGCAGCTTTACAAAAGATTCTTAAGCTGAATTCAACCAAATCTGGCATGCATCTTTACAAAAGATTCTTAAACTGGATTCAACCAAATTTGGCATGCAGCTTTACAATAGATTCTTTTGTTGGATTCAACCAAATTTGGCATGCAGCTTCATGACACCTTGAAGCTCAAGACAATGGCATGCAATAGAGTTCAACAATAGATTAAAATTTCATTATTACTTAGTTGAGAGATTGCCCATGTTTTCCAATTATGGGGGCTTTTTGAATGAGGATCATCCAGAATTTCAGGCAGATTTCATGTACAGTTTCACATTGTTGATCTCTTTCATGAGTTTCAACAACAGTATTCTAATGTGATCATCATATGCAATAGCCATTGTCACACAAATTTTGTTTTCACAAATTTCAGCTTTTATGACACTAGGCAAATTGTATCAAACCTTTTTTTTATATGCCCATAGCTGATAGCTCTAGTTTTTATTATTATCAGCTGTTAGTTGAAACTTTCTTTCGTATTTTAAAGAGTAAGAAGAAACTGTGAGTACATGATAATAAGTCAATTTTTTGGGGCCTGTAAATTTTAACAAAGTCTATTCTGTTTTGTAGCACATCATGACTCACCTTCATCTCCAACCAAGCGAGTCACATGGTGTTGATTTTTCCAGAGTGCGAATGTGGATCCTGAATGGATGGTGAGAAAAGGCTTCTGTAGCAAAAATCAATATTTACTACAGCCAGAAACAAAAACAATTATATTATCGGACACCAGTATAGGCTTACAAAACAGGAATAAGTGAGAGATCAGCATGGAGGCTTGACAAATTTTGAATATGATAGCCACATTATTGTTTTAATTTTTTATCAGTATTATCATCATTATTATTATTATTATTATTATTATTATTATTATTATTATTAAAGCTAATCCCCATGTTAGGAGATATTTTGCATTCCAAAGAGTGTCCACGTAAATCAGAATTGCATAACTTGAAATTTTTGGTTTCAGTAATTTTCATTTTAAAAATATGTAATTCCGTTAACTCAACACCATTAATTTTAACAATTTACAACTCCTAATTTGGGGTTTTTACATAAATAATTTCATTACCTTTTTCATCTTCACTACAAAAATTTGTTAATAGTAGATTCACACAAGCCCAAATCATGTACGATACCAGTATTTTTATAAGTTGTAATTATTCACTTTGTAGACGTTTTAGTCACAGTAGTAACAGTAGTAACAGTAGTATTGCTTTTTGGTAGAAATAGTTGTAGTGTTCACAGCTGCTGCTGCTGTCGTGTAAAATTATTTCTCTTGTTTAATAGTCTTGAGAGGACATTTTCATTTTTGTGACATCTGGTTTAACCTTGGATTTTACATTTAGTTTCATGGCAGGATATTTTGAAGTTGATTTAAGAGACCTCTATATAATCGCATGTTGTATTTTATATTTAGTTTCATGGCAGGATATTTTGAAGTTGATTTAAGAGACCACTATATAATCGCATGTTGTATTTTTTTTTTTTTTTTTCATTTTGAGAGAGTTGCCCATGGCACTTCACCCCATACAAGATGATGTCCATCATCAATTGCTGAATATTTATCTCACATCGCTCACAGTAGATTTTTAAAAAATAACATTTGGAATACTAGTGGCTTCTCTCAGTCTTGGCAAGATGCAATGGCAGTACTATTACCAAAACCTGCCTTTCCAGTTATCGTCTCATTAACAAGCCATATTTGCTAAACCACTTTTGAGGTGCTATGAAAGACTGCTTTATGCATACATGCATACATACATACATACATACACACACACACACACACACACACACACACACACACACACACACACACATACATACATGTGAGAGTTGGCATGATATCTGATGAACCTATTATTATTATTTTTATTACTCTTCATCTTCATACCTTTATCTTCCTTTTTTTTTTCTTCTCCTTATTCTTTTTTCTCTTCATCTTGTCAGTTTGAAGGTCTTAGGTTCCCACCAATATGCCCACATAAATTTTTGTAAGCTTTAGAATTGTCTTGGCAGGATGGAGTTCCTTGGGACCAAAATGTAGTCCACTTTAACTATTTTTCAATTTTCCTTCATTTCAGGTCCAAATTCTATCGCCAGAATTTAATCTTCAGTTCGATACAGACTCCAGAAATAACTTCTCTCTTCAACAAACACTGCAACAGTATCCTTTATTATTGTTATATAGAAAATATCTTGAAAAGAATTGTTTTTTCTTCTTCTATTTGAGTTGATTTACTTTATTAGAATTCCAACAATGAAAGTGTGGATACTTCTGTTTTTCTTTTTAAATCTTTTAAAACGTTGCTTTTTGTCATTGAGCTTATTGATTTGACCTCTACACCAAAACTTGAGCCTCTTGGTTAAGTTCCTGAGCGTTGAGACTGCATCATGGGAAGACATCATTTGGATCCATGCATTTGGTTTTTCATAGCCATGAATATAGTCATAGGGTGAAAATATTATTATTTTCTAAGCAATGACTCAGGAGCTGAGTTTCTTACGGGTAAGAATAGATCCCAGGGCCTGGTAAGTGTATGCAGATGGTTATAGGGTAAGAATAGAACCCAGGGCCAGGTAAGTGTATGCAGATGGTTATAGGGTAAGAATAGACCCCAGGGCCTGGTAAGTGTATGCAGATGGTTATAGGGTGGGAATGGATCAGTATCATTTGTATAAATTTGTCCATTCATGTCAGCTAAGAGTATGGGCTATATCACTGTGGGTAGGGGAAAGACCCAGGGTGGGGATGGTCTCAGTCAAACGTGCTGATTGCTGTTCTTTTAAGACAGTATTGTTGGCAATGGAGATACAAATTTGCCACTTGCTTTTATCCAAGCCATGGTCATTTATCATGAATCGGGCACATTAAGCAACGGACTGTGTGTATAGCTTTAGCAGAGCTGTACGAGTCCATTATTTCAACCACCAACTCTGTGTATATCTTTAACAGAGCTGTACGAGTCCATTATTTCAACCACCAACTCAGTGTATATCTTTAACAGAGCTGTACGCGTACATTATATAAACAACCAACTCAGTGTATATCTTTAGCAGAGCTGTACGAGTACATTATATAAGCAACCAACTCAGTGTATAGCTTTAACAGAGCTGTATGAGTCTATTATATAACAACCAACTCAGTGTAGAGCTTTAACAGAGCTGTATGAGTCTATTATATAAATAACCAACTCAGTGTATAGCTTTAACAGAGCTGTATGAGTCTATTATATAAATAACCAACTCAGTGTATAGCTTTAGCAGAGCTGTATGAGTCTATTATATAAATAACCAACTCAGTGTATAGCTTTAACAGAGCTGTATGAGTCTATTATATAAATAACCAACTCAGTGTATAACTTTAGCAGAGTTGTATGAGTCTATTATATAAATAACCAACTCAGTGTATAGCTTTAGCAGAGTTGTATGAGTCTATTATATAAATAACCAACTCAGTGTATAGCTTTAGCAGAGTTGTATGAGTCTATTATATAAATAACCAACTCAGTGTATAGCTTTAGCAGAGCTGCATGAGTCTATTATATAAATAACCAACTCAGTGTATAACTTTAACAGAGTTGTATGAGTCTATTATATAAACAACCAACTCAGTGTATAACTTTAACAGAGCTGTGTGAGTCTATTATATATTTGAATGCTAATTATCAACATTCAACAAAATACTAAAGGCAGTAGTTGGACATTATACATCAATATTAATTCATTTTGACAGCTTGCTAAAGGTTTGAGATCTGCAATCACAGATATGTATTGAAGAATCATTCTGTCACACATCTCCCTTTAAAAAGTCATTATTATCTCCCTTAACATGCCTAGATTATGCTGGCAAAGTACAATTCTCAAGGCCAGCTTCAGATGGCAGCATCTGTCAGATTGTGACACAACTCCCACAGGTTAGTTTCTATATTTTCTTTCTTTAAAATAAATATTGGCCTTGTTAAATATTTTATCTTGGAAGATAACCGATATGATATGTTAGGTGCTAGCTGTTATTGGACTTGGAACAATTGTAGATATCTGACTCTTGCTTGCTCTGTCTTTCAGTTCTTATTAATCTGTCTATATATGTATTCATCTTTTTTACTAACTACATCCTATTGTATTAATCAATCTTGTTTTTTTTATGCCCCATTGTATTCATGAATCTTTTTGTCTGACTACACCCAATTGTATTCATAAATCTTTTTGTCTAACTACACCCAATTGTATTCATAAATCTTTTTATCTAACTACACCCAATTGTATTCATGAATCTTTTTGTCTAACTACACCCAATTGTATTCATAAATCTTGTCCAACTACACCATATTGTATTCATGAATCTTTTTGTCTAACTACACCCAATTTTATTCATAATCTTTTTGTCTAACTACGCCCAATTGTATTCATAAATCTTTTTGTCTAACTACACCCAACTGTATTCATAAATCTTGTCCAACTCCACCCAATAGTATTCATGAATCTTTTTGTCTAACTACACCCAATTGTATTCATGAATCTTTTTGTCTAACTACACCCAATTCTATTCATAAATCTTTTGTTTAACTACACCCAATTGTATTCATAAATCTTTTGTTTAACTACACCCAATTGTATTCATGAATCTTTTTGTCTAACTACACCCAATTGTATTCATAAATCTTTTTGTCTAACTACACCCAATTCTATTCATAAATCTTTTATTTAACTACACCCAATTGTATTCATGAATCTTTTTGTCTAACTACACCCAATTGTATTCATGAATCTTTTTGTCTAACTACACCCAATTGTATTCATAAATCTTGTCCAACTCCACCATATTGTATTCATGAATCTTTTTGTTTAACTACACCCAATTGTATTCATGAATCTTTTTGTTTAACTACACCCAATTGTATTCATAGATCTTTTTGTCTAACTACACCCAATTCTATTCATAAATCTTTTGTTTAACTACACATTGTATTCATGAAACTTATGATTACACCCCATTTTATTAATGAATTTTAATGTCTAACTATACCCCATTGTGTTGAAATATTTTTTCTAACTATACCCAATCATTGAATTTTTTGTCTAACAACACCCAATCGTATTCATAAATCTTGTCCAACTACACCATATTGTATTCATGAATCTTTTTGTCTAACTACACCCAATTCTATTCATAAATCTTTTGTTTAACTACACATTGTATTCATGAAACTTATGATTACACCCCATTTTATTAATGAATTTTAATGTCTAACTATACCCCATTGTGTTGAAATATTTTTTCTAACTATACCCAATCATTGAATTTTTTGTCTAACAACACCCAATCGTATTCATAAATCTTGTCCAACTACACCATATTGTATTCATGAATCTTTTTGTCTAACTACACCCAATTGTATTCATGAATAATTTTGTCTAACTACACCCAGTTGTATTCATGAATCTTTTTGTCTAACTACACCCAATTCTATTCATAAATCTTTTGTTTAACTACACATTGTATTCATGAAACTTATGATTACACCCCATTTTATTAATTAATTTTAATGTCTAACTATACCCCCATTGTGTTGAAATATTTTTTCTAACTATACCCAATAATAGTCATTAATCTTTTTGTCTAACAACACCCAACTGTATTCATAAATCTTTTGTCTAGCTACACCATATTGTATTCATGAGTCAATATGACTATACTCCATTTTATTAATGAATCTACACCCCATTGTGTTGGTGAAACTTGTTGTCTAACTATACCCATTGTATTCATTAATCTTAATGTCTAACTACACCCCATTTTATTTATGAATCTTTTTGTCTAGCTTTACCCATTGTATTCATAAATCTTTTTGTCTAACTGTATCACAAAGTATTCATTAATCTTTTGTCTAACTACACTACATTGTATTCATGAAACATTTTGCCTAACTATACCCCATTGTATTCATTTTATGAGCCTTAAAAATCTTTTAAGATATTACAATATGCCTATAAATTGTAAATTTTCCAAGAATCATCTATTTATGTTGTAGATTTATAATAATTTTGTTTCTCAAACAGTGATGCACATAAGGAATATTTATTACAGCATTTGAAATATTTATTAGATTTTCTTTTAGTTTACAGTGAAACAAACTAGTACTTGCATCTCTTTTATTGCTGTATTCATATGTACACCAAGGCAAACTTGAATCCCTAATGGCCGCCACCCCATATGAAATATTTGAATAGTGTGGCCCACATTGGAATGACATTATAATTTGAATTTTTCAGGTTTTCCACAGAATTGAGAGTAGCAGTTATGTACAGATGCCTGAGGACCGCTTCAAATTCTTTGTGAAGAAGGTGAATTTTTGAATATTTATTTTATGCTGTGTAATTTATGTCTTTAAATGTGGGTAAGGGATATTTGTTGTGTCCTGCATGCATTAATATATATTGGCATAATGTCACCACTTGCAGTGGTATGAGAATGTAGATTCTTTTGTTGAAGATTTTTTTAAGTGGAAGTGCTACATACGATTTCAATCAATTGGGTATTTTACCCCGAGGTTCGGAACCAACTCCTTTTTTAAAATACCATTTTGACAGTATATTAAACCGTACAATACAAACTTATGACACTATTTGAGTATTGTTCATCAGGATGTTTATTATTCCTTTGAAAAAATGTTAAGTGGCTTGGGAAAAGAGACACACTTGGATACACATGATCTGTTTGATTTGTGTTCTTACTTACAGAGTCCTGCCTTTGCACATTTTCCATAATTCTGTTTACATAGATTATATTATGCTCCATAATTAAATCTTGATTGAACTTACAGAAGGAGAAATACACTTACCTAATTGAATCATGGGTGTTTAATTAAACCAGTACGTGTTCTTGGACTGCAATTGTAAAAAATATGTGGGTTTTTTTTTTTTAAAAACCTGGCTTATTTCATTCTCTGGAAAGTCATACATCATCGAATATAGCAGGATTTCATTTGGTTTACGGTTTTTCACTGCAGGAAAACAAGTAGATTATTAATGCCAAGGCAATTTGAGTAAAGTCTATAATCCAAGGACATGCCATGGTAGCAGACCTATGCTGATCCCATGGTAAGATTTTAAACTTTAATGATTTTGGACACAAGTCTGACACATTGAACATTGAACCATCATGGCCCCTCGTAGGGTTTGAAGATGAGATCACTATGCTCTGCCATTTATATCTTGTCCCTGTTGAGAGCCAGACTAGCATTCAGTCGGCTGGGTGTTCAGATTCTGTCTAGAATGCCTAGATCAGCTATAGCATGTTTGTGTGCAAAAACGTTTTTACTCCCGCTGCCTACTCAGCACTAAGTAGTTCCTAATATGCTGATAAGCATTGAAAAACAATTGAAAAACCAATTAACTACCATACTTGCTGGCTGCTAAGCATTGAAAAACCAATTAACTACCATACTTGCTGGCTGATAAGCATTGAAAAACCAATTAACTACCATACTTGCTGGCTGATAAGCATTGAAATACCAATTAACTACTATAATTGCTGGCTGAAAAGCATTGAAATATCAATTAACTACCATACTTGCTGGCTGATAAGCATTGAAACACCAATTAACTACCATACTTGCTGGCTGACAAGAATTGAAACAACAATTAACTTCCATACTTGCATGCTGAAAAGCATTGAAACACCAATTAACTTCCATACTTGCATGCTAAAAAGCATTGAAACACCAATTAACTTCCATACTTGCATGCTAAAAAGCATTGAAACACCAATTAACTAGCATACTTGCTGGCCTATAAGCATTGAAACACCAATTAACTAGCATACTCGCTAGCTAATAAGGATTGAAACACCCAATTAAGTACCATACTTGCTGAATGATAAGCATCGAAACGCCAATTAACTACCATACTTGCTGGCCTATAAGCATTGAAACAGTAATTAAATACCATGCTTGCTAGCTGATAAGCATTGAAACATCAAGTTGATGTGAAGTATAAGTGGAATCAGCAAATTTGACAAATTTTCCATCCTTCATCTTAATGTCGGTCGATGCAGAGTATAAGCTGAGATCAAATCAACACCATGGATTGTGTTGCTCACTTTTTTTCCACACAGCATCGCGAATTTCATTCTAGCTGTAAGTCAGTTACCTTTCCAGTCAGGATCATTAAGTGTAACTAAAAGTACTTATTTTTGTTTCACAAGAAGTTTTTTGAAATGTATTATGTACTTTTAGCTTCATATAATGACACTGATCCAAAAATGTATTGAGTTACAGCTATGATAAAACTCTTGATGCTGTGTGGAATGAAACTATTATTACTTCTGGTTTCATAAATATTAAAAGTATCACTGTATGCTATTTCAGATTACCAGCAGTAGGGAAATATTGCATCATTAAAGTGCATTTTCTGGGGGAGGGTTGGGGGTGGGGGTTGGTTGGGCAGAAAGGGAGGGGAAGAGAGATACAGAGAGAAGAATATATGTGTATTCCATCGCAGTTTTCTTAGTGTGACAGGTCCATACCTCATCATGGTATTGTTAAACCAGCATCATGGAGGGGTTGGTCTCATGATAGTTTCTTAATGAGACAGGTCGATACCTCATCTTCATATTAAACCAACATCATGGAGATACCATTGGGGATCCTTGATGGTTTTGCTGCCATTGGGGATCCATGGTGACCATGTACCATTGTGGATCCATGAGGACCCTGTTGTACCATTGTGAATCCATGATGACCATGTACCATTGTGGATCCATGATGACCATGTACCATTGTGGATCCATGATGACCATGTACCATTGTGGATCCATGATGACCATATACCATTGTGGATCCATGATGACCATGTACCATTGTAGATCTTTGTCAGCCCATTGCCATTACAAAGTCTGATGTAGCACAGACTGTTATTCCGTAACTATTGACCAGCAATGACAATAATCCAGTCCTTGATGCCCAGGATTTATGATGATCGGTAGGTGGATTTCTTTATTAGCCACATCTTAGCATATGGAGAGCCCATATCCTTCACAAGATTTGAATTTGTTTTCAGAGACCTTTTCAGCCCTTTTTTTGATAGAAGCAAGTTTGGGATGGCTGGATTTTGAATGTAGTGACCATAATCTTAATGTATAACATTTGGGCAAGTGTTATGAACAAGAAACGATTTTACTTCATCACTGGATTTTCATCAATACAAATATTTTTTCAGATTGTTCCAACCTATAAAGATCCTCTTATGGCACAGACACTTATCTTTGTACCATCTTACTTTGACTTTGTGCGACTCCGGAACTACTTAACCAGGGAGGAGATGGACTTCGTTCAGATCAATGAGTAAGACTTTTTGTTTCGCATAACCATTATTTATGTTTTATCACATTAAAACAATGAGTGAAAAGTACACTGAGGAGTTTGTACAAAATTTGGTCACTTGATTAACTTGTAAATTGCAGAGCATTCCATGCCCTTATAAAGTGATCTGTAAAAGTCTTTTACTAGTGAAAAGAGGAAATGAGTATAACACTACTTACAATATATAAATAATTTCTGTATGTAGCATGTCTTCTACACAAATAAATAGATGTAATTGTATAACAGAAGGGCAGATTGCTTTAAGATGTACTCATACCACCTTGATTAAGCAATCACCTGTCCTAAACAGGCAAACTATCAAGTTCTCCCCAACAATAGTTCGCAACCAAATGTTTTAAAGATCAATTTTCTTTATCTCCTAAGAAGATGTATTAAAACAGGTTTTGACTGTATTAAAACAGGTTTTCATAGTATATTTGAATCACAGGAAACTCAAATGGAAATGTAAGTAAAGTAAAGTATGAACATGCAGAACAATGCATGTTAAGATTCTCAAGCACCTGCAACCAAGTGACTCTTTCTACGCAATTATCAGGCAATTACTGGAAATGCCCTCAAAGCCTTTTCAGAATAAGATGTGACCAAGGCAGCTAGCAAAAACAAGAAAAACAAGAGAACTTTGCAGTTAAAAATCAGAGATGAGTCAGTGAGGACCGAAGTAATAGCAAACTTTAAAACAATTGACTCAAGTACCAGATCAACTCCTAGTAATCACTAAAGTTAAGGCAGAAGGGCCACCAGTTATCACCTTTCGGTGCCAACTATAGCAAAGTATAGTAGAATGGAAACCAGTAAATCTTAGAGCATAAAGTCCAGTATATCACCTACCAGTGCTGACAAAGCAAAGGTCAAAGTAGTAAGGTGAGGAACCTAGAGTGCCAGGATAGAGTTAGTTGAACTATTTTTTTTATTCGATAAGAGCATAGAGTTTGAGAGTGAATTGTACATTTACTGCATAAAGGCTGATATTGTCTTAAAGTTCATTGCCAATGTACAGAAGAAGAAGTCTATAGTCTGGAGACTTTGGTAAATAAAATGGGACATAACTATTTTTAAACTTGTGCAAGTCTCCTGACACAATCCAGTTGGGATAGGAGTTGGATTTGAGAGAGTCCGGGGTATATTTACATGGGCAAATTGCTACCAAATCCTCAAGTTTATTATTAAAGGGGATTAATGTGCCAGACGCCAGCCCAGAACTGTGTGGTTTTGAGTTGTACCATTGAACCAACCTGGGTTAGCTACCATGGTGACTCCTGGGCAAGTCACTTTACTCCTTTTGTCTCAGAATGAAATAACTAGATGTGTTCTGAGTCATAAACCAAACCAAAGTGAACCATTATTAATAAGTTACCTTTCATGTCAAATATGAAAATACTTGTAATGTTATAACAAATGTTTATGCTGTGATTATCATTGACAGGTACTCAAAAGACAAGAACATATCACGTGCCAGAAACCTTTTCTTTCATGGCAAAGTAGCCTTGATGCTTTACACTGAACGATGTCATTTTTACAGAAGGTAAGTAGGCTTTTAAAATATTTTTGAATTTGAATTTCTTGATATTAGCTAGATGTTCTCTATCCATCTCTGTTACCAATTTTGTTTCTGCACAATGAATACAGTTGTCTACCTTGACTGTTACCAAAATGATTGGGTGGCTTGTTCTTTGGTTTAAAAAAATCCTATTGATCTTAGTGTAGAACATTAAACATCCAGACTATAGTGACTGAAAAAGTCACACAGTGGTCAACCATCTAGAATTACAAACTGGGTGGATAACTTGTACTTAAGGTACGAAAAAGTCACACAGTGGTCAACCATCTAGAATTACAAACTGGGTGGATAACTTGTCCTTAAGGTAAGAAAAAGTCACACAGTGGTCAACCATCTAGAATTACAAACTGGGTGGATAACTTGTACTTAAGGTAAGAAAGAAGCCTATCATTGTGTGTGTGTTTGTTGGGGGGGGGGGGATAAAGGTCATTGACACTGCAGCTGAAAGCAGAAAACAGATTTTGCACAATGACTTTAGTTTTCCAGTTTTCCACCATCTACAGTT
This sequence comes from Unio delphinus, assembly GCA_029339505.1. Taxonomy (NCBI): domain Eukaryota; kingdom Metazoa; phylum Mollusca; class Bivalvia; order Unionida; family Unionidae; genus Unio; species Unio delphinus. The sequence goes on from JAQISU010000147.1 coordinate 1,430,274, forward strand.
AGCACTTGGGGTAATTAAGAACACTATTGAATTGAGCAAAAGGGCAAAGGGTAAAGGTGTAGGTCACTTTGACTAAAAGAAAATGGTTTCTACACAATAATGTTATTATAAATAAACATACTATACCAAACTTTGTGGATGGCTTGGACTTGAGATAAGAAAGAAGTTATCAGTTTTGGGGGCCAACAGAAATAACTGACTGAAAGAACAGACATCGTTTCCACACAATCACACTAGTTCTACATCACAGACCATACTTCATGGATGGCATGCACTTGAAGCTCATTGATATTGGAATGTCAAAGGTCAAGGTCACTGACTGAAAAATTCCTGAACCAAACTTTCAACTTGCACATGGATAAGGAATACTTTTATTGGTTATGGGGTCAAGAGCTCGAAAGCAAATGTCACAGTGACTACAATAAAGACAAATGGATTAACTTAAGTTGTCTGTCACCTGCGGTTTAAAAACTTTGTGTATGGCTTGCAATTAGGATAAGGATAAACCCTTTCGAACTGAGGGCCAAACCGTCAAAATCAGTTGTACATATCCTGACCAATCATTGTGGAATGGAGTTTGAAATAGAGTAATAATTTGACCAGATGGTCAAAGATAAATGCCACGATAACTGAGAGAACAAATATGGTTTTTCTTACAATAACATTAGGTCTATATCAAAGATCTGGACCTATCTTTATGGATGGTTTCCACATGACATAACTTACAATAATATTAGGTCTATATCAAAGACCTGGACCTATCTTTATGGATGGTTTCCACATGACTTAACTTTTAATGATATTAGGTCTATATCAAAGACCTGGACCTATCTTTATGGATGGTTTCCACATGATGTAACTTATAATAACATTAGGTCTATATCAAAGACCTGGACCTATCTTTATGGATGGTTTCCACATGACATAACTTACAATAACATTAGGTCTATATCAAAGACCTGGACCTATCTTTATGGATGGTTTCCACATGACTTAACTTTTAATGATATTAGGTCTATATCAAAGACCTGGACCTATCTTTATGGATGGTTTCCACATGACTTAACTTTTAATAACATTAGGTCTATATCAAAGACCTGGACCTATCTTTATGGATGGTTTCCACATGACTTAACTTTTAATAATATTAGGTCTATATCAAAGACCTGGACCTATCTTTATGGATGGTTTCCACATGATGTAACTTATAATAACATTAGGTCTATATCAAAGACCTGGACTTATCTTTATGGATGGTTTCCTAATGACATAACTTACTATCTTTATGGATGGTTTCCACATGACATAACTTATTATCTTTATGGATGGTTTCCACATGATGTAACTTATTATAACATTAGGTCTATATCAAAGACCTGGGCCTATCTTTATGGATGGTTTCCACATGGCTTAACTTTTAATAATATTAGGTCTATATCAAAGACCTGGACCTATCTTTATGGATGGTTTCCACATGACATAACTTACTATCTTTATGGATGGTTTCCACATGACATAACTTATTATCTTTATGGATGGTTTCCACATGATGTAACTTATTATAACATTAGGTCTATATCAAAGACCTGGGCCTATCTTTATGGATGGTTTCCACATGATGTAACTTATAATAACATTAGGTCTATATCAAAGACCTGGACTTATCTTTATGGATGGTTTCCACATGATGTAACTTATAATAACATTAGGTCTATATCAAAGACCTGGACCTATCTTTATGGATGGTTTCCACATGATGTAACTTATAATAACATTAGGTCTATATCAAAGACCTGGACTTATCTTTATGGATGGTTTCCACATGACATAACTTATCTTTATGGATGGTTTCCACATGACATAACTTACTATCTTTATGGATGGTTTCCACATGACATAACTTATTATAACATTAGGTCTATATCAAAGACCTGGACTTATTTTTATGGATGGTTTCCACATGACATAACTTACTATCTTTATGGATGGTTTCCACATGACATAACTTACTATCTTTATGGATGGTTTCCACATGACATAACTTATTATAACATTAGGTCTATATCAAAGACCTGGACTTATCTTTATGGATGGTTTCCACATGACATAACTTACAATAACATTAGGTCTATATCAAAGACCTGGACCTATCTTTATGGATGGTTTCCACATGACATAACTTATTATCTTTATGGATGGTTTCTTCATGACTTAACTTTTAATGATATTAGGTCTATATCAAAGACCTGGGCCTATCTTTATGGATGGTTTCCACATGATGTAACTTATAATAACATTAGGTCTATATCAAAGGCCTGGACTTATCTTTATGGATGGTTTCCACATGATGTAACTTATAATAACATTAGGTCTATATCAAAGACCTGGACCTATCTTTATGGATCAGGGTTCGTACGGTCTTTGAAGGTCTTTGAAAGTTTGGGAAAAATGAGGTAGCGTTTTCAAGGCCTTGAAAGTTTGGGAAAATCGAGCATATTACCCTGAGGTCTTTGAAAGTCTTTGAAAATTGAAATAAACCCCCCAAAAAATAATTTCTTTCCAGAATCACAAATAAAATTATCCGAGGTTGTTAGATTCAGATGTAATCTAGTTATCCTGGTTTCTTTCTTTTTATGACCCGTTCAGTTTATTGCCGCCGCAATAACAAAAGAGGCTTTGTTTTGTTTGGCCATCCAAAGTATGCCGCGGCGGCGACTTCAATCACACATGCACTCTTCATCAAAGCAATACGGTGCCGCTACACACTTCATCAAAGGAAGTCACCAATAAAATTGCCCAAGGTCGTTAGCTTCGGATGCAGCTGGTTTTCCTGGCTTCTTTTGTTTGACGAATAGTTCAATTTGACTGGACGAGTCCATCAGTTTTAGCCAATCAAAATGTTAATTACACTAATTCTACGTAGAAAGTTCGCGAAAGTTACACGCTCGAGAATTCAAAATTTCTTCATTCGATTTACATCTTCTGCAAGTTCAGTGTTTAAAAATGCCAGGTCTTTGCTCTTTCAACGATATCTGGCTTGAACAAGAGAAGTACAAGGAATGGCTGCAAAAGGATAAGTTATGCAAACGAAAGGCGTTTTGTACATTGTGTAAAAAGACGAACAACTTGGCTTCAATGGGAGAAGGAGCCCTTACAAGTCATGCCAAAGGTAAGTTGCAAATTAGTAACTACATGTTCATTTGGTGGAACAAAGATGCAGAAGTATAAGCAATTGGTATTTTTGGGAAAATAATGGTAATTCATTACTCGTCGGGTATAAAATAAGATCGTTTAGTTTGATGATTTGGTAGATATAGCAAAAGAGGGACTGTTTAAATGTACTTCTACCGTCGGTTTATTTTAGACATTTGAGGAAAAAATTCATTTTCGAAAATTTTGTTCTACATAACAATATTACTTGATTTAATACAGAAACATGCATTGTACTAAATTAAATTCACGGATAAACAGTTTCAAAGTGCGCATGCGTACACTATATTAGAGTTAAACAAGAGTTATTGTTCTTGAAATGTTTATCACAAAAAATGGGGGAAAACCCGCCTAACCTAATTTTAAAGTCAGAGAATTAGGTGCCACATATCACAGCCTTTTTTATTAAAAAAAAAACAATATTTTATTTCACTTTTTCAGAAGCCATTTTTAAATGGTAATTTGTGTCTAAATAGCTTTTCTTACTAGTATGTAAAACCGAATTAAAAATTACTTTCATGCATCATGAAGTTGTATGTTTTCATTTAGATTCATTAAAATTCTTGCAGTGATAATTACTTTTGTTTCGTTTCTAGGATGTAAGCACCAACAAAATGCAATATCTGCAAAACAAGTCGCACCAGTAAGTGCATACTTTTCACAGCCAGCAGCAGATGGTGTGACAAGTACAAAGCAGCCTACCAAAGCAGCTCTAGCAACTTCTACTTTAAAGACTAGTTTAAAGACTTTTTGCACTAAATCTGAAGTACTACGGGCTGAAGTTCTTTGGACAATGAAATGTATTTACAGCCACTACAGCATGCACTCATGCATGGGCATCAACACTATTTTCAAAGCAATGTTTCCTGACAGTAAGATTGCTGAACAGTTTTCATGCAGTGAACGCAAGACAGCTTATCTTGGTGTGTTTGGATTAGCACCTTTTTTTGCTGATCAGTTGTTGATGAAAGTGAGAGAGGCCAACGTGTATGTCCTTCTGTTTGATGAGACTCTGAACAAAGATATGCAGGAGAAACAAATGGACTTGCATGTACGGATATGGGACTGCAATAAAATCAGCACATATTATCTCACTTCTGAATTTCTTGGTCATGCTCGTGCTGAAGATCTGGTGGACAAGTTTGAGCCCATTGTGTCTGACATAGGATATAAGGGTCTTCTACAGCTGTCGATGGATGGACCAGCAGTTAACTGGAAATTGTATGACTTGTTGCAGTCTCATATTTCACATTCAACACCCTTGAAAATGTTAGAAGTTGGTAGCTGTGGACTTCATGTTATGCATAATGCATTTCGCAGTGGCTGTGCAGCAGTACCATGGGATTTGGAAACTCTTCTGAGCAGTGTGTACCACCTATACCATGATTCACCAGCAAGAAGACAAGATTTCATGGACTTTACAGGATCAAATGTATTTCCACTCAAGTATTGTAAACACAGGTACGAATATTTGTTTGGGTTACTCGATGTCTATTTATACAGTCTATTTTACTTTTTTAATTCATTTAATTTCTGAAAGTGTTTAAATTTAACTTGCATGGTATTGAAAGAAAATTAAAGTTCTCATTGCTACCGTAATTATTAGTAATTTTTGTTTTGTTTCAGTTTGTATTGTTGAATTCTTTTCTGTTTTAATCAAACTAATTATGATTTTCCTTGTTTCAGGTGGCTTGAGAATATTGAACCAGCGGAGAGGGTCATTTTCCTTTTGCCTCATCTTGCCGACTTTTGTTCGGCTGTGAAGAATAAAAAGATAACAGTACCAACCTGCAAGTCCTTTAAGAATGTTCTTGATGCTGTTGGGGATCCTTTGATTAAAGCTAAGCTGCAGTTCTTTGTAACTATTGCCAGAATCACACTACCCTTTTTGGAGGCTTACCAAACGGATAAACCTATGCTTCCATTCCTTGCTACAGACCTGGGAGGTTTAGTGAAAGACCTCATGTCACGTTATGTGAAACCTGAAATCATGTCCAAGGCAAATTCTGTAACCGCATTAGTGAGCATCGGGTTTGATAAGAAAGAGAATTTCCTTGATGCAGGAAAAGTTAAGGTTGGCTTTTCAGCTTCAGAAACATTGTTAAAGGTAGGAGCTTCAGACAGGGATAGATTTGCTTTCAGAACAGAGTGCAGAGACTTTATGATTGCAATGGTAAAGAAGCTGTTTGAGAAATCACCTCTAAAATATCCCTTGGTGAAAAACATGTCCTGGGCTGACCCTGGACTTATGCAATCAGGATCAGACAAGGAAAAGGGAGAAACAAAACTTCGTAGGGTCCTAAAAATTATGTGCGAGGCAGGAAGAGAAGTAGAGTCCCGATGTGATTTAATATTAACTCAGTACGGAAAATTAGTGGATGAAGTTATCCAATCTGACAATCATCCCTTGAAATGCTTCAGTAGAACAGATGATAGACTTGATGAAGTGTTTTATTCTGTCCTTTCCAAAAGAAATGAATATCTTGAACTTTGGAATGTTCTCCAGAAAATGTTGTTGTTGTCACATGGGCAGGCAACAGTGGAGAGAGGATTTTCTATCAACAAACAGGTATCTGTTGAGAACCTCAGCATCGAAAGCCTCAGAGCTCAAAGGTTAATCGTTGACACCATGAGAAAAGCAGGTGGACCTTTGGAAATCATCATTAGCAATGAAATGATGACATATGCCTCCTCTGCAAGACATAAGTACCATGCCTATCTGGATAAGAAGAAAGCAGAGGAGAAGGATGAGAAGAAAAACCCAAAAGGAAAGAAACGGGAGTTGGCCTTGGATGAAGTGGAAGAACTTAAAGCCAAAAAGCTGCGTCTTGAAGCTGACATTGCCAGCCTACATGCTTCCTCTGTACAGAAAGCAGAAGAGGCAGAGTTAAAAGGACTCATTGTGCTTGTCACAGAGTCAAATGCTCTTAGGAGAAGAGCAGAGGAAAAGATGACAGTGGTGGCATCTCTTTCCAAAATGATTGAAGAGAAAAAAAAGCAAATAAAATAATGCATTTAAAGCAGTGCTGATGTCTTTAAGAGAACAATTTATGTTGTATTAAATCTGACACATATGTTACTCATTTCTGGAGAACAAAAACAATGAATGTTAACCTATCTTCTCGATCATTATAATGCAATTTTAGGAAATTAATTATAGTTTGACTTTAATCAGTAAACAATATTGTGGTATTTGGCATTCGTTGTTTTCTCATATGACCTGTATACACAATGTTAGCAAAAATAGGTCTTGGAAATCTCTGTTTGTGGTCTTTGAAAGTTTGGGAAAAGTCTTTGAATTTATCATTCATATTTGAGTACAAACCCTGTGGATGGAGCAGCAGAGAGGGTGAATCCTACAACATTTTTTGTTTTTATTTTTGATTATACCCCTCCAAATAACACTAGACCCTTCTCGCGAATAGCTAGAAAAAAAAATGACAGTGATTGTTGTCTGAAAACATTCGCGTTTTCGTTGATGAGTCGTTGTCACTCACCCTCTCTGCTACTAAGGTTTACGGTGATTTTAACCGAATATTTTATCTAGTCCGATACGATATCGTGTCCTAGGGTCTGCTAAATTTATTGTCACAAATCCGTGTGGTTTTGACTGAGCGTGACTAAAGAAATTTCTAAATTGATTATGATTCATATCACCGCTGCACCAGGTCTGATGAATATTTCGTAGCGTATGAGTATCAACGCCGTTAAATACACACAACACATTGCAGTTATCTCTGATCACTTTTGGTATCTGAGTGTATCGTTGAGTGACATATATCACATCAGTGTTTTTATGCCTGCCTCGGGAAAATATTCTAGCAGGATTTTTTTGATTATCTAACATGATATCATCGTATACCACTAAATTGTTAATACTTCCATCAATAGCATCAATGCTCGGGGCTTCCTCTATATCAGTAATAAACTCAATAAAATCTTCATCGATTTGAAATTCTTTTGCTTTCTCGTTAAAATCCTTTAGCACTTCATAGCATCGCTGATCGTCTACACTCGGGGCTATTAAATACAATTTGTTCCATTTCATCCATCTCGTTATCAAATTAAGTAGCAGTTGTGTCTTTCCGCTTCCAGATGGTCCGATTATAATCATTCTAATTGAATTCGGCAACATTTCATGATGTTTAATAGGTTCCCGTCGTCGGGTAGCTGAATAATCAATTATATTCATGCCGTTATATATAAATTATGGATCTATATTGTGTGAAGTGTAAAAAACGTACTGGCACAGATGACTTGACGACGATTACAGCTAAAAATAACCGATCAGCGCTTTCTGGTAAATGCGTACAATGTAGTACAAAGAAATTTAGATTTGTTTCTAAACCCAAGGAACTCAAGGAACCTTTAAAAAAAAACGAGGAGGTGATATCGCAGCCAAGCTAAGTAAACTCCCTGGAACCCCATGGGCAAAATACCCTGGAGAAAAGCACCTTCCAGGATATAGCTACTGTGGACCGGGAACAAGACTTGATATCAGACTCAATGATCAAAATCAGCCCCGACCCGGTGAGGAACCAATAAACGCTATTGATAAGGCCTGTCACCTTCATGATGTATCTTATAAAAGCAGTAATCTGCAGCACAGGCATCTAGCAGATGTGAAATTAATTCATGCGTTAAATGCTATTTCTGATAAATCTTTCAAAGAAAAATTGGCTTCCTTTTTGATAAAATCGGCAATGAAAAGTAAATTGATGTTAGGTGCTGGTAATTAATAACAACATGGAATCTATTTATTATTCCCCAAGAGGATACTGGAGGGGTAAATCAGCAATCCATAAACTCGCTAGCGCCGCAAAAGTGAAAAAGGCCACTGCGGCTCATTGGTTATCCAAACAGGCACTATGGCAAATTTATCTACCACCGCCTAAACAAATTCAATTCTCGCATTTTGATGTGACAGTTCCTAATGAAGTTCATCAGGCTGATCTATTATTTCTGCCACATGATCGTGGTTACAAATACGCATTAACCGTAGTTGATATTGCAAGTCGATACAAAGAAGCAGAACCGTTAAAAACAAAATCAGCCACTGAAGTGGCTTCTGCATTTGAAAGGATTTATCGAAGGAGTCCTCTGCACTGGCCAAATCTATTACAAATTGATCCTGGCAAGGAATTTCAGGGTGCAGTGTTATCAATAATGAAAAATCATAAAGTCACTATCAGACGAGGACATACTGCGCTACATCGTGATCAGGCCATTGTAGAACGGTTTAATCGGACTCTTGCTGAACGGTTATTTGGATATCAATACGCAAAAGAATTCATCCAAGAAAAAAGATCCCGTGAATGGGTTAAAAGGTTACCAGCTGTGATTACTGCACTGAATAACGAAATTACTAGAACCATCAACATGAAACCTATCAATGCGATTAAAAAGAAGTCAATACCTGAAATGGAAATTCAAAAAGATTTTAGCGTTTCCCAACCAATTCTTGGTAGTAATGTCATTGTGAGGTACTTATACGAACCAGGAGAGCTTGAGGGTGGCACAAAAAGGGCTACTGATCCTATTTGGAGCGTCACTACGCATAAGATATCTAGTATAACACGATCTACGGGTAGACCTCCAATCTATAAACTGGATTCAACTGCCCCTCAACGGGGTTTTACTAGACAACAATTACAAGTGATACCTGAGGATACTCAATTACCACCGCATGGGCTTAACTAGCACCCTTGCGTCTATTGCACTCAAGACAAGTCAACATCACATTATTTCTGACATGACCGAGATTGTTATTTTTTCTGTCAACGGTGAATTGGCGAGGATCCTTATCCGAATACTGCCAACGCATTATACAATTGCAACTTGCGCAGTGATTATTTTGTTGTTGCTTCAAAGTGATTATTAATTCAGCATCAATATCAAATTCTCGTTGTTTTTTTTTGTCTTGTTGTTTGTAACCGGAGAGTTTTTTATCAATAATATCATTATCATCGCCAATGATTTCATCATCGCCACCAATGATTTCATCATCGCCTGACTCTGTCAGGACAATTCTTCGAAGTTGATTTATTTTTCGTACTCTAGACACTGCGAGATAGACTAAATTCGACCATTCTATGCGATTATCTACCATCCAAACAATTGTATCCGATATAGTCAATCCCTGTGAAGAGTGTATTGTTGCTGCATAACCTAGCGTCCATGGGGATTTATTAGCACGCAATGCATCTTCAACGACATTGATATCAACCAGCACAATATCATTTAATACGAGAATCTTCTTTTCACGCCCTGACTCTGTCAGGCCTGGAATATCAACTTCGATGTTCTGTTTTCGTGTATCCGATGGCCTATAACAGAGGGGCACTGGAAGTGTTGCAAATTTTTGTTTATGCAATTCAAATAACTTCATCTGAAGTGTGTCCCTGACTATTTTCCTACTTGCCATGATTAAATCATTTGGTCTCCACGCTTCCCAAAACTCATTCATGGGAGTTTCCGAAATTATTTCACGGGCTATTTCACACTGGATTTTATCCGGTTGTAATCTAATTAGTTTCTTAAATTCTTTTAATTCATTATCAAGTGATCTATGATCGGTATCAATTTCTTCATAATAGTCTACAAAACCCTTTAGCCATTCATGGGGGGATGCACCGACAAATGGTGGTGGTTGGCCGTGATCACCGCACATGACGACTTTTGTATTTTTTAATAACAACCACTCAAGAAATATTTTTAAGACATCTTCGGACACTGTGTCTATTTCATCCCAAATGATAATTTCAGGAATAAATTTCTCTCCTATGCGCTCAGGAGTCCATTTATCTCCCTTCCATCTAAAGAAACTATGATAAGTGCAGGCATTTACCCCTCTCTGTATCATTTCTCTTGCAAGTCTGTGAGTCGGTGTTAGTACAATCATGTTTGGATTGGAAACACGAAATAACTCAATTGCCCGGGTTGTTTTTCCTGACCCCCCACATCCGTTTAAATAAACTGTTTTATATCTACAGATTGGATCAGAAATCGGTGGTGCACTAGAAAATTCTGAACACTGATTGGTTTCTAAGTAATTATTTTCAATGGTAACATCTGCTGATGGAATATAATCATGAAGCATTTCCTTCTTAATTCTCCATGACCCCCAATTCTTGTTGCCAGTAGCCTTAAAATCAGCCATTTTGCTATTTATGTAAAATGAGTCAGTAGCAACTCTAACTGCGGTGGTAGGAAATCTATTGATCATTGAAAATAAATTAATAGAAGCATAACCAAGCATAGAAGCTCTCAAATGTGTGTACTGTGGATTGTATTCATCAGTGTAAGTAACAATTGTACCCAATTTGGTTCCATCGGACATAAATGCGTCCTTACGATTGACATATAGGCCCCTATTCGTTAAATCCGTGATTACAAAATCGTATTCAGCATTGTCTATAATCAATCGTGAAGAATATCTCGTATTATCATCTTTGCCACCTTGGGTAAATTTACCGATTATTCTTCGTCCAAGGTCTTTTGCTTCATTGTTTCTGATTTCAAATAACTGTTGGGACCAATCCATGATTTGTTGTTCACTGAAATTTGGAAACAGTTTTCGCTCTTCGCTAATTATTTTTTCTAGATCAGGTTGTGGTAACCAGACTGATTTCTGTGCTCGATAGGATATAATTGCTTCACTGACAATTAATGATTTTAACATCTTACAATCAAGCATATACCGTAATAACACTATTGGCATCCAGTGTTTTTCAGACATGTGTTTACCAATCCAAAGATAACTACACGGATGAAGTCCTTCAGCCATTTTAAATGATACTACACAAGCGAATCCGGTTAAATCGAAATGTGGCAGTGGTCCATTAATAGCAACACGGGTCATTTCGTGTGTAAGGTGTCCAAATCGTTTGAAATATTTCTCACACACTCCATACCCAAGAAAACTTCCTGGATAACACGCAATCATATCAACTGAAATAACGGTATCAGCGGTGTATTTTGTGTTCCATAATCCTCCATGGCCGTATTCAAGACAAGACAATTTGACCTCTGATAAGAACTCACTTCGTGTTGGTTTCCACGCGTTTTTCTTCCTAGCAAAATGTGCTACAACTGATGGAAGTGTAAAACAGTTTGCTAATAATTGATCGTTGTCTTCCCCCAGAGAACTCTGGGGAGAAAACTCACTAGCTAGTTGTTTCATTTGATTATGCAGTTCTTCAGTACGGTACAATTCTCCGTTGGGCCTTACAAACTGATCAAATCTACATTCTTCGTCTGAAGTACTATGAAATAGCCACACTGACACAGGATCTTTTTTACTCAAATGGTAAATAGCATCAAATAATTTCTGCTCTGAAAAAAACTCTTCGGTTCCAAACAGAGTTTGGGATAGATATTTTACGGTTCTATCCCGTGGGAATATTGTTACTGCAGATGACCACGCGTGTTCGTTATGATCAATAATCTGTATTGGGGTTCCATTTTTATTATATTTCGATTCGTATAATACTTCACCGGTGATTGTCCTTACCGATATTGGAAATCTCAATGATGTTTCTAATTTGGCTATATCTTGAATTGTTGCCCCATGCTGTTTCACTGTCAGTTCCCATTCGGTTATTTTTTTTCGTCTTAGATCAGTTAGTTTATTTCCCCGGGACGCATTTGTGAAGTGTTCCATTATTCGTGCTGCTACACAATTGAGCCCTGTCGAATATTTCATGGGTGCTAGTTTTGCAATATCAGGTTTGTCATTGAGCGGATATATCCCGTAAACAACTGCTGTGACAGGATAAGATCTTTCGTAGTAGGGTTTATCAATTCCAGTCAAAATTCCTGGTTTTGAATCCTGAGTCACAGTGACAGTTTTTTTGTCCTTAAGAATAGGCTCGTATTTGTCCCTAATGATCCATTTTCCATTATCACGGATAAGGAATTTTATTTGAAAAAAATTTTTTTCTTCCCCAAGACGTGAGATTATCACTGCTGCTTTTTCATCATTCATGGTAGCGTCAACAACACCATCAATTCGAAATGTTGACCAACAATGAGCTGCCCCATCACGCTTGAATTCATTAAAACAGTCTCTGATTTTACTAATCAAGGTTCTATCAAGAATTTTATTCTTTGGTGTATCAGAAACTCTATCAAGATTGAATTGAACACTTTTCCAGGGCTTAATTTTCGATAATCTCTCGAACTCCTCCATACTATAATTAAAACAAGCATTTAAATGAAAGATTTAAGTATAATGAATCATTGCAAATGGCTTATGATTGGATCAGTGACACCGTGTAACAAATCATGCAGAAATGAATTCTGTTGGTATCATATGCAAAGCTTTCGTCGTGGAAGCCTTGGTCCGTTACCCTGTATTCGATGTGGGGTTGGGGTTAGGGGGAAGTCGCAATTATGTCTTAGGTGTGGCGGCAAACGATACAGGGAACTAAAACGCTATTATGACAAACGAATAAAAAATGGACAATCAATCAGAAATTATGAACCTGACACTGACAAAGTCAGCGACAAAATCATAAAATCCCCTCAAGACTACATTGAAAGATTCTCCAGTGATGTTATTAATGAATTAGACAAACAATAGTTAGTATACAAATGAACCAAGGGAGTTATCTCCCTCAGCGGCTGGGTATTGTTTTATAAGAAAAGAAATATTTTCTTTTTTTTTTTAGTGTTTAAATCAAATATTCTGTCTCCTTTAAATACCGTGAAACACCATTAATAAGTAATTTAAGAAAATAAAATAACACCCTGTGGATTGCTGTATTAAGTTCTCCCTTAGATTGTGTTAACTTGTTTTATGGGTTATTGCGATTCAGCGGCTGGGCATTGTTTTGTAAGAAAAGAAATGTTTACAAACAATTATATTCTTTGTTTTAGTGTTTAAGCCAAATATGCTGTCTCATTTAAATACTGTGAAACACCATTAATAAGTAATTCAAGAAAATAAAATAGCATACCTTGCGGATTGCTGTATTAAGTCCCTTTATATACTATATGAATATTTACAACATATATATGTTAAAAAACGTTATTCTTTATGGACGTGAACAGTGGTCTAACGGTATCGTGTTTGGCTTGTAAACCCAGACAATTATTCTTCACATGTTCGCGCCCCATAGCAGACAAATTGTCTGATGGTGAAACGGTGGATGTTTTTTTTTTCTATTTAATTGAGGGGAGGGAGGGCAACCCCTCTGTGTGCATTCACATAACATGCAAACCCATGCTATCAAATTTACGGTAGCGGTGGGTTGTCGGTTTTTGACAACTTACGCAACCATGAATTTGATTTCATGGGTTGCATGTTGAATGTAAACACATAAATGCCCTAAAATAAATAACATCCATGGATGTAATTAGCTCTCCATCACATTTGGGTAGCCCCGTATGGTGTTCAAAATGAATTACCGGCCAAAAAAAGGTTCGTGGATGCACATTGGGTAACCCCAGAATGAATTATCGGCTAAAAGAAACGGTCATAGGGTCATATCTCAAAGAGCAAAAACATTCTGATATAAAACAGAAACAGAAAAATGCTCTAACAAAGGAACCCTATGAAAGACACAAAGGCCTAATAAGGGACCCAATGAATGCAAATAGAACCACAGCGGCCTATATCAAGGGGGTCAAATGACTGATAACCGCTCATCATGGTTGATATTTATTTTTGTCTGCATTTATATTTATATATACAGAATTAATTTTTAAAAATATATTTATATATACAGAATTAATTTTTAAAAATATATTTATATATACAGAATTAATTTTTAAAAATATATTTATATATACAGAATTAATTTTTAAAAATATATTTATATATACAGACTGAATTTTTAAAAAAGATATTTATATATACAGACTGAATTTTTAAAAAAGATATTTATATATACAGACTGAATTTTTAAAAAAGATATTTATATATACAGACTGAATTTTTAAAAAAGATATTTATATATACAGAATTATTTTAAAAAAGATAATTATATATACAGACTGAATTTTGAAAATATTAACGGCTCATTTATTTTTGAAAAATGAATTAGAAATATGTATTATCATATATGAATTCTGAAATTATGAATAGCATCATAGTTGAAATTGCAAAATTGAAAAATCTGAATATTAAATTGTCAGATGGGTTAAATCCTGATCAAATCAAGTCGGATTTTCAGGATATAGAATACGGAGTTAGCACTAACAAGTATATGTTACCAAAGAAATATGCACTCATCAAAAAAATTCAAAATTCTATTCTAGACTCTCTTGCATTTTCCAGTGAAGTAGGTGTGTTTGTTCCGTTATATACTATCATGGAAGGAATACGAAAAGAATTGGGTAACGAATATGAATTGAAAAAGGAAGTTAATTCTAAAATTAGAAACTTACGAGCGTTAATTCAAGAAAATGAACTATTTTGATTGACCGACCCTCAAAAGATTTTGTCAGACAGTAAAATCTCCTTGAGATTTTCATTTTTTTGTCATTTTTTGATTGAATCAGTGAAAATATTTCACACTGCGAAAATAAAATAGAATCCTAACAGCTTTGAAAGTTCTTTTAAGAACTTTTCTCTATGGAAATCGACTACTTGACCCTACGAGGTTTTTTGATGAAAATCGATGAAAAATGACCAAACATCACTGAAAACAGGCAAAAATTGATGAAAAATGGCTAAAAATCATCAAAAATGAGTTTTAACAGCTTTTCCTTATGGAAAATCCCATGTAAAATCGACTACTTGACTGTAAAATCTCTTTGAGATTTTCAACTGAAAACCACCAAAATGGCACCAAAACAGGCAAAATCAATGGATAAAAAATAAAAATATTTCACAGCAATAAAAAATTGGACCGTTAAGGATGGAATCATCGATGGGAAAAATTGTTTTGCAATTGAAAAATGGTTTCTGATTTCAAATAATGGTCAATGAAGCATTAACAACCCGATTGGCTCGTGAGCGACTAGATGCAATTAAGAAATTTATACCAATTCGTGACTCTGTAAGAAATAAACTGCAACAACGACAGAGTTTACAAACTGATTTTGCTCTGGGGTCTGAAGAATTGTTTAAACCAGTAACCACAGCAACGAAAGGGGTAGAGCGTGCTTTACTGGGAGATGGTCCCGAGACGGGGAAATCTGTTATTGGTGAGCTTGAAAAACTAGCAGCGAAAACTGAACAAACAAAACAAATAGAATAAAAAAGAACAGTAGATGATTTACGCGTGAGATTTAACGAGGAAGGGTTAGCAGAAATTGATAAGACTGATCCAGCAGAAATTCCTGCGCTTGTTGTTACGTCTTATGAAAACAGAAAAAAATGGTTGAAACCAGAACATCATAAGTTTGTTAAGAATTTCGCTCATTGGGCTGATATATTTTATAAAATCAAAACTAAAAAAAAGTCAAATTAAGACAGATAGTGCATCATACATCGAATATATCGATGCGGTGAGTCTAGTGTATAATCAATACGAAGAGTTTAAACAACCAAAATTGCAAAAGCGGCAACAGCAGCCTGCAAAGAAAATATCTTTCTCTCCTAAAAAACAACAACTACCACCTGATGATGATGATGATGATGATTATTTACAAGAAACGGGTTTAGAAAAACTAGATGAAGCAGCTGGTTATAGCGGAAGTGGACTGCAAAATCCAAGAATTGGAAACACTTGTCCTGATAGTGTTATCAATGATATATCACGATTAGATGTTCTTGTAGGAGGATTCCGAGCTGGAAATAACTCTCCAGAAATAATTAATGAAGCAGCTGATATCTGTAGACGGTTATTTGCCGGCGGTATCATGGATATCAAAACATATCGAGATTTCATTGACGAGTTAGCAAATGGGTATCATAGTGATTAAATAACAATTGAAAACACTATTGTTTTTATAATAATGATCATCCATTACAATCATGATAAACCAACCCTCGTCTATGTAGTTAATTCACGGTTTCCAGTTTATAAAGCATACTATGGAGATGGCCTCGGCAATACCATTTTAGGATTCTTTTCAAGAATGGCCCCAAAAGTGATGCCGTTAGCTAAACAATTATCAATGAAAGCCATTGATGTTATTCGTGATAAGGGTATTGGTGCTGTTGGAGATCTTGCCGGGAAAGCGTTTTCAACTGCGAAGGATAAAATAACATCATTAGTGAGGCGAAAAAAGAAACCGTTACCGTCTACAGCAGAAATGCCTGCAAGTGTTAGTAAAATAATAAATAACGCAGTAGATGAAAAACTAGCGTCGATGGTAAATCAAGGGAACCAAAGCAATATTGCAAATATGATAGCGGGAAGTGGCTTTAAAAAACCACGTCGATGAAATTCTATGGATTTTCACGCTAGCGTTTTTCACGATGAAAATCACGATTTAGACTCTGATAAATAGAATAAAATGTTCAAAAAATCACATGATCCGCGTTTGATATAGACGCCCCAGTTGGCAAGGATGATTCTGTACGCGATTATCAATATTACGCCTATCATGCCATAAACTCAAATAGTCGAGCAAGAATTGATCTTCAAGTCCATGATACCAGTAAATACTTTTTACCCTGTGAAGCATTTATTGAAGTAGAAGGAGAAATTGTAACAGCTGCTGATACTACTGCTGTACCAGCACCGTATCCAGCTGGTACTCAAGTCGGTTTTGTCAATAATGGTATTATGGCGCTATTTGAGAGTGCTAGATATCTCATTGATGGAAAAGAAATTGAGTCCATAGATCGTGATGTTGATGTGGCCACAACAATAATCGGGTTAGCGAGATATTCTGATGATTATACAAGATCAGCAGGACCTTCTATGATGTTTGCAAAAGATGGTAAGAATACTGCTGGAGGAAATCCATTTGTTGTAAGACGACCAAAAAAACGTGATAATAGTGATTCTGATGTCGAGAATATGATTATAAACAACGATGCTAATTTCAATCTAGGAGCTGCAACACGAAACGCAATGTTGCAAGGAGAGCGTAAATCATTTTCATGCGCGATTCCACTGCATCACATATTTGGATTCTGTAGAAACGTCAGAAAAGTTATCTACGGGGCGAAGCATACAGTATCGCTTGTACGAAAGGGTGATGATAACGACGCAATTTGGAGGATTCCAGTAGATGTTGCAGCCCCCAATGCTGATGCCGGTAGAGTCGATTTAACAAAAATATCATTGTGGATGCCAGTGTTGACTCCAGCAATCACCGCAGAAGGACGATTACTATCATTTATGGACCAAGGAGGAAAATCATTACTAAGTTGGCTAACCGTGAGTACAGATGTGAAACAATCAAATATCAACGGGTTATTCACTTGGAACCTAGCATCAAAACAAGGCGTTTCTGCGCCACGTCATATATTTATTGCGTTACAGGATAACGCACGAGTTGGCAATCAACTCTCCAGTCATATGATATTTGATCAATTAGGTGTGAAAGACGTCTCACTGAGAATAAACGGCCAGCAGGAACCATCTGAGGATATACAACTTAATTACACAGAAAATCATATTGCACGAGTTTATCATCGTCTGTTGTCATTTATGGCACGTGATCAAAATGTAGATACCGGTTTGCAAATATCACAATGGGATTTCAAAAGCCTTTATCCGATCTATTACTTCTCACTGGAACATCTCGATTTGACAAGACAGTCAGTTGTTGATATACACTTTAGAGCTAATGTGACTCGTGGTGCTATTGCTGATTATAGAGCGGTTGCTGTCATTCTCAGTGATAAATCAATGCTACTCGAAGGTGTTGGTGGAAGAATGAGAGTGGTAGATGCCCCAGTAGAAAATCTTTGAACGATTTTTCTCGATTTTTCATTGAATTAGAATCAATCAATTATATATAATGTCATATAGTGTTATTAGTGTTACGTTAACTCCTGGTCAAATCAAAAAATTGCAATCAGAATCGGCTAAAAAATGTGGAACCACAATCACGTTGAAACCCAACCAAATGACTGGTGGTGCAAATAAATTATCGCTGACAACTCGTCAAATAAAACATTTCAATGATGCACTTGCAGCCAAAAAAGGTGTCCAGATTACTCTTTCTGCGGCTGCTGTCAAAAATATGATTAAAACAGGCGGTATATTTCCATTGTTAGCTGCAATACCAGCATTGATTGCAGCAGCAGCCCCAGCGGTGGCTAAAGCGGCAGCGTTAGGAGCCGTTGGTACTGCAGCAGGAATGGCGTTGAAAAAGGCAGCTGGACAAGGATATAAAAAAAAGAGACGATCCGTTCACGGATTGGGTCTAAGACTACCAGGAACCCCGTATTCATGGTACAGCGGAAAAGGTCTAAGACTACCAGGAACCCCGTATTCATGGTACAGCGGGAGATCCGTTCACGGATCAGGCCTGAGACTACCAGGAACGGTTTATTAATTCAGAAATCTTCGATTTCCGAACCTATGGTTCCCAAATCTTCGATGGTTCCCATGTCCAATTTTGATTTAATGGATGCGGCTAAAAAACTAGTGATTAAAAATTTCAGAGGTGTTTTTATGAAAGATCAATTACCACATCAACCAAACAAAACTGAAACAGGTATTATTAATCTCGATAACAGCACCGGACCTGGAACTCACTGGGTTGCATACGCTATTGATCCACGTGGGATTGTCTATTTTGATTCATATGGATTAGCCCCACCAAAATAGTTTATGCGTTATATAAAAACCCTTCCAATGAAGACTTGGTATTCTACGCTACCAACACAACAAATCAATGACCCACCAATATGCGGCAGTGAAGTATTAAATGTCCTTGACGCTATTTCAGCATCTAGAAAACCACCTCATATTGTCGTTAATGAATACACTAGTAATCGCTTTTTAGAGAGAGAAAGAGTTTTACAATAACATGATTGATATTTGGGGGAGACCTCTGAAACCCAAACCTGATGACACTGCAACTCCCGATTCTATCAAGGATATAAAAAAAAAAAATTAAAGATGAAATAGCTGAGACGTTGAATTTAGAAAGTGTTGAACCCAATGAAATAGTTGTATTTCAAGATCGCCAGGGTAAATTGAAATCTAGTAATATTTCTCTGGATGATATTTTAGTTAAACAACAAAACGCAATCGAGAACACCGTTGCGTTATTTTCCGATCAGGGTAAATTGAAAACCAGTAATATTTCTCTGGATGATATTTTAGTTAAACAACAAAACGCAATCGAGAACACCGTTGCGCTATTTTCCGATCAGGGTAAACTCAAACCGGGTGTACTTTTTTCGACGATTACAGATCGATTTAAAACTCTCAACGATTCTGCGTTGGAACTAGAAACACTTCAATCTAAAACCGAAGAACACATAAAACAGTTTACCGCATTTCGTAGAAATATCATTGATAAATTTATTGGAACTACATTCGATAAAATTGAACTAAAACTCCCTGATATTAAAAAATCCATCGATGAGACGAAAAACTTCATCGAAGCCGTCAAAGGTGATCTTTCGAGGATGATAACAACCATTGAAAAAACAAAAATTCCTCATGAGAAAACCAACAACTTAGTATACACGATCCAACACGGATCATTGGAGTGGTCACCTGCAAACAACAAATTAGATATCACTGCAACCGTTAAGGGTATTTATCGATTAACACTAGTAACACCATTGTCTCAATTTAATATTTCATCGTCCAGTTCATCCGGGGTCAATAATACGATTTCAACGATCATCGACAAGGATAGAACTGAAAAGTTTACAATTACATCTACTGATAAAGATTTGGTTAGGGTCTCAACAATGTGGTTATGTGGAATTCGTAGCGAATTTAAGTAAATCGTAATTGAAAACGATAGCGTATTTAAAATAAAAATGATTTCATCATCGCAATATCGCTATGATCAGGTCAGAGAGTATCAAACTAGACTCAAAACCTTGTCTGAGGAGTATGAATTGAAAATTAAAAAATATCGCAGGAGAATTACCGCAATTGATGTTACTGTGTACGCTGTGAGTGGTGTAATCACCGGAGCTGGTATTATACTGTCTTCAGTGACAATGATGGCTCCGATAGCTGTTCCAATTTGCATTTCTGCGGCAACAACAATCGCTGGAATTATTTCAATAATCACAAAAAAAATATCCTCATGCAGCCAACGGAAACTACAAGACTACATAATTCAATTTCATGTTGTGTCCACTGCATACTCGCAATTATCCTCATTGATATCGTCATCGCTCGATGATACAATTATATCAGAGAGTGAGTTTTCAGCGATGGTAGATATATATGATTCTGCGATGTCAAAATTAGAAGTACAAAAACATGAGTATAATAACAATGACAACACAGATGGAATTACTTCAACAAATAGTGGAGAACACAAACCCAGTACAAACAAGCATGATCTCAATAACCTCAACGAATCCAGAATTCAGTGTGAATTTCCCCTCTCCGGTCCCAGTGAAGGAGATAGCGCTAGCAAAATTACGAGTATACCACAGTTGGCCAAATATTAGGTCAAAATCATTTGGTGGTCAACAACCCAATAATTCACTGGTATTTGCAAATAAGAATAAACCCGACGGTACCCCAGACTGTTTCCATACCAACCGGATCATACCAAATCGAACAAATCAATAACGAATTCGCGCGTAGAATAAAATCGATTACTGGAAAAGAGTCAAAAATAGCTATAACAGTTCATGAGCCAACACTATCATCTGCCATGAAATAAGCACAGAGGGTTATGTCGTAGATATCTATCAGAGTTCTATTACTGGGATGGCCTGAAATCCCACCCGGGGGAAAAACCGTTAAATTACCAGAACCACAAAAAACCGATTATATCACAGACAGGATAAAATCTGATAATCCAATAAAGAGTTATAAAGATTATAATAAGTGGGAACTTTTCAATGGAATAGTAGAAAATAACATTGTCAAATTCGTACCCCGACAGAACAAAATTACTGAAAATTTCACAGCGATGGAATATGATTTTTTACTGTTGTTAATATCCATTAAATCCGGCACTCTCACCCGAGATGAATTTATCAGCGTTGTAGAAATATGTAACAAAATCATCAATGACATGGAAACATTTCATTCACAAATTATTCAAGAGATATTAGGTGACGATAATCCTAAAACGAGAACAGAGTTTGCGATGAAAGGTAATATACGCGTAGAAGATATTCGTGAGTTTAAACTACCAGGATAAAATATCTCAGAATTACAAAAATCTCTCAGTGATGCCATCGATGAAGGTTTCAAAAAAATCCATGATACGTGGAAAAAAACAGCATCACCGGAAATAAAAATCCTCAAACATAATAATGACCCAGATGGTGGTGGCAGGCATATTGCTCCGTTCAATGTGAATATTTCAACGGTGATTGCGCTCAATTTAGTATGTGATGTGATCGAAGGAAGCTATCAAATAAATTTATAACGATCAAATCAAGCTCAGCAAGGATATATTTTGTATTCATTTGCACCAATAGCTCCTCCAGGGTTTTTAATAATTGAGTCCCCGGTGAATCCAGTCTATATGCGATGTCATAATAATTCATTAACCAGAATTAATTTCAAACTCACTGACCAGTCTAATAATCTGATTGATTTACAAGAGGAGGTTTTACAAATTAGTCTATTTGTGAAATCCTGAAAGGATTTTCGTCGTAGTAAGGACTTGATCAAATATTCGGTTAAAATCACCGTAAACCTTAGCAGCAGAGAGGGTGAGTGACAACGACGTTGCGACATCAACGAAAACGCGAATGTTTTCAGACAACAATCACTGTCATTTTTTTTTCTAATTATTCGCGAGAAGGGTCTAGTGTTATTTGGAGGGGTATAATCAAAAATAAAAACAAAAAATGTTGTAGGATTCACCCTCTCTGCTGCTGATGGTTTCCACATGATGTAACTTATAATAACATTAGGTCTATATCAAAGACCAGGACTTATCTTTATGGATGGTTTCCACATGACATAACTTACTATCTTTATGGATGGTTTCCACATGACATAACTTACTATCTTTATGGATGGTTTCCACATGACATAACTTACTATCTTTATGGATGGTTTCCACATGACATAACTTACTATCTTTATGGATGGTTTCCACATGACATAACTTACTATCTTTATGGATAGTTTCCACATGACATAACTTACTATCTTTATGGATGGTTTCCACATGACATAACTTACTATCTTTATGGATGGTTTCCACATGACATAACTTATTATAACATTAGGTCTATATCAAAGACCTGGGCCTATCTTTATGGATGGTTTCCACATGACTGTTTATTTTGGGGTCTAGGTCACTGTAACTGAAAGATGAAAAATAATGTCTGTACAAATATTTCAGTTAATTGCATTGAAAAATATTAAACATGAGGTAGGTGAATAATAGGTCATTCACTGTACTCTTGTTGTGGAAGAGAGTTTTCTGATGTTAAGGTTAGGGTTTGACATCACCTTAATTTTCATATTGCAATATATTGTGATATAGAATTGTTGTTTTGTGATTTTTTGAAAAAATCTAGAAATTACAGAATAGTATTAGCATGAGCAGGAAGTTCAAGTTTCATATAACTTTCAAATTGTTAAAACAGTTTTAAGTGACCAGTGCTTGGGAAACCTCCTTAAATAAGGGTGTGTTAGAGCCTAATGAGATAGGCTTCTGAATAATTTTTTTATTGTCTCTGCCTGTTTTGGCTGTTATGATAGGATGATGCATAAAGGTTTGAACAATTCATCATCTTACTTACAAGCTTCACTTAGGCATTATTTTAAGAGAAAAAATGTATTGATAAAAATTGTATCCTTCTTGTATTATGTATACTTACAAGCTTCACTTAGGCATTATTTTAGAGACAAAATGGTAGGTTATTGATACAAATTGTATCCTTCTTGTGTTATGTATATTTAATTTGTATTATTTATTAGTTTTTCTCCATGGTTTATGTAGTGTATGATTATAATTTGGACTTATCCAAAATCAAGAGCATTATCTACCTGACCTGTAAACAATACATAGCTAATATTTTCTGTTAGTGTAGGTCAAATAATAGAATCATAATATTGGTCTGTGTCAAGACATTATGTTTACCATGTTATTTACTAAAATTGTTGTAACATAATCTTTTAAATTGTAATTTTCCATTAAGTTTTTTATATGGACATTTCACAAGAAGACTTTTTAAGATACCAAGTTGATCCTAAATGAAAATGATGTTTATCATTTAGAAATATCAAAGATGGCTTAAACACTTAGCAGTTTAAGAAAAGAAATAATGTATTCTTGGATTCCCCTCAAATCTTTTTTGGCCAGTGAAGCATCCATCTCTTTGAGGGTTTCTTGCTATTAATTTGATTTCTTTATTCCACAGGTTTCGTATTCGAGGTATTAACCACATCATCTTCTATGGTTTACCGTCATATTGCCACTTTTATAGTGAATTGTGCAACATGCTGCAAGAGAAGAAAAGGAGGACTGGTGTGGGAGTGAACCACCAGACCTGTACCGTCTTGTATTCCAGGTACGAAGCACAGCGTCTGTCGGATATCATTGGCACAGACAGAGCTGCACATATGTTAAATTCAAACAAAGGTATCCACATGTTTGTCACAGGAGAGAACGGTTGAGCTTTATTCTACATTACAAATTATTTCATTGAAAAATGACTTAAGAGAGATCTGTGATATCATAAGACTGGGGAAAGGGAAAATGCATTACAGTATTTCTTGGTAACTCTGGAAATCATGTTGACAAAACTACATTTGGAATGGAGTTATAATGTTTTGATATGTGATTCATACTTGCATAATTTTTTCAATGCAGCCTTCCAAGAAAAGAGAGTTTGATTTGTTTAAAATTACAGTTTTCAGTATATACATAGAATCAACAAATATAATTTTCATGTATATTTCTGGTTTTCTCATAATGTTTAATGTAATAAATCAATATGATCATTTTTCTCGCATACTGATATTAGTCACATGGCATGATTAATTTTCTCACATACTAATATCAGTCACATGGCATGATTTATTTTATCTTTCGTTTCGAAGTTTCATTACCTCATTTGTAATTTTGACTTGTGACATGTGTAATAATAATATCCTGATGTTATCTAAAGTAAAAGCATAATGTCTGATGTATTAGAATGTAATTTGAGTTAACACTACTGAACATTTTTTTGTTACAAGCAGTTAATTTATTGAATTATTATTAAATTATTTTGTCATGTGATATTAAACTTTCACATTAGCACCATGTTATGTAATTTGTTTAAAACTCTTTAAATAATTCTTAATAAATTTTGGAAGTTATTTGACTTTGATTTAATCTAAACTGAGTATTCAATAAAAAGTCCTGTGTTTTCACTGACTGATGATGAGTCAGCAAAAAAGCAAACAGTCCCTGATAATTATGTGTACAAATTAAAGAATTTGATTCATTGTTATACCTTGTTATTCATAAAAAGAAATTCACAAAAAATAGAACTCAAAATTTCAACCTTATCTGTTAAGGAACTTAAATAATAAAATGTTTTTTTTAAAAACGATCAGGCATGTTTTTCATCTTTTTTGTTGTTGTGTTGTTGTCTGAATTGCTTGATCATGGGAGATACATATGGGTCACTCGTTCTGACAGCAGTAACATTTACGTTTGACTGTATGGTCATACTTTGAGTCATTTATTTGCCTTCAAACATATAATCAGCAAAAAAAAAAAAATTTTTCTTTCTACACCCCACTCTTGAAGTACCTCTCCAGGCACAGTTAAGTTTTTATTTTGAATCTTTTCTGTATGGTCAGAAGTCACAAACCTATAACGGAATGCTGTCACACTTGGGCAATAGAAACAGAAAATATTGCCCTTGAATCTCCATGCATTCTAATCTCCCTTTCACCCCAAAACAAGGTTATAGCAATCTGGTTAATTGTGTAAGTTACCGTTTTCTGTATTGTCACGATTGTCAAACCATAAAGGATAGATCTGATATCGAACTGTAGAATTAGTAAGCATTTCCCTTACATGTCCATGTCCACCACTGGGTTTTCACCAAAATACCTCTTGTGGTATCTAGTTGGTCCTTTATGGAAATGATAGTGACCAATATTGTCACCATGGCTGCCATCATTAGAATCTTGTTCTAGTTACTTGACCTAAATCTGACATCCAGCATGGCCACAGTGTAGGCCAGCTTGAAGATTTCGTTATGGATTTCCCTCCTGAATGGATGGACAGTCCACTAAAAGATGTCTAGTTGGTCCTAACTTATAAGGTGCCAATCTATACAACCAGTATGGCCACCAAAATGGCTAATTTGAAAATTATAAGGTTTTAACATTCAGCATTTTAAAAGAAGTAATTGTCTTATCTTGAATAACTAGAATTTATTTTTGGCCAGTAGAATGTATATCCCATCATGGGACTTGTTTGATATTAAAGGGTAACTCCTTTGTAGATGTTGTATCTTTTTTCTAAATCCCCAGCTGTAAACATGGTATGTTCATAGGACTTGTTTGATATTAAATGTATATCCCGTCATGTACTTGTTTGATATTAAAGGTTAACTCCTGTGTAAATGTTGTATATTTTTTCTAAATCCCAAGCTGTAAACATGGTATGTTCATAGGACTTGATCAGGATATTTCTCAGCTAAGTACTTTATCCAACCATATTAACATGAAGAATTAACTTGTGCAACCTCTCAAATCTAGCCCACCCATGTGCAACTTCCCAAATCCAGCCCACCCATGTGCAACCTCCCAAATCCATCCTTCCCATGTGCAACCTCTCAGATCCAGCCCACCCATGTGCAACCTCCCAAATCCAGCCTACCCAAGTGCATCCTCCCAAATCCAGCCTACCCATGTGCAACCTTCCAAATCCAGCCTACCCATGTGCAACCTCCCAAATCCAGCCCACCCATGTGCAACCTCCCAAATCCAGTCCACCCAGGAAGATGAAAGTAGTGTATGGGGATACTCTAGCGTCAATGGGAAAATCCTATGTAAAACAGCTTGGGAACATCTAGCGTCAAGGGGAATTTAACATGGTGGGGACTATCTAGCGTCAAGGGAAATTTAACATGGTGGGGACTATCTAGCGTCAAGGGAAATTGAACATGGTGGGACTATCTAGCGTCAAGGGGAATTGAACATGGTGGGTCTATCTAGCGTCAAGGGGAATTGAACAGAGTGGGACTATATAGCGTCAAGGGAAATATAACATGGGAAATAAAACAAGGAAAAAAGGGGTGGCAATGAAAGCTACTATCTTTTCGAGACTTATGAGTGGCCCTGAAAAGAGCCTTTGGATATTTCTTCTTCTTTTATTTTCTGCCATTGTTCCACCACCTTTTGATTTTACCAATGATTCCCGTTTTCTTATTCTTTTCTTCTTCGGGAATCCAGTCGGGATGTCCCATAGCTCTAAACTTTTCCTGAACTCTCATCCATCTTAGATTGAGTAGATCAAAGTCCTCTTTTGTCTTTTTGTTCTTTTTTTCCTTTCTCTCCTTAGACCAGTTTTCTTTAATCTGGATCACCTGTTCTTCCATCACCATTCTCATCATTGCTTCTGCTTTCTTTAGCCTGTCTAGACCCCACTTCACATATTCCCACTCTATCAGATGTAATGTTTCTTCTAGAAAACACCTGACTTTGATGACATGATCAAGTGCTTGCTTCAAGTCCCCTATTCTTATATATTTTCTTTTAATACGTCTTCTTAATTTCTGGTCTTCCTCCTCTATCATACCTTCTAATAAATCTCTTGCTAATTTCAGTTGGCTTACAAAGCCATGGTTACTCTGAAATTCTTCCTCAAGTCTTTCCACTTGATATTCTGCATCAAGGATCCCAAACCAGCTGTCTCGGAGTTTGATAAACAATTCAAAATTCATCTTGATGTGTTCAAAATTGAATGGCTCCAAGGACCGACGATTGCGTATATATATCTTAAGCACGGACGTGAAAGTAATCACCCCCCCCTACATTCACTTGTCATATTAGATACTATTCACAAATCCTACTATATACTATCCAAAATCACACCCTATACTAACCACACACACGGGGAAGCAGCCAAAACACACCCTATCATATACTATCCAAAATCACACCCTATACTAACCACACACACGGGGAAGCAGCCAAAAACAAACCATACTATATACTATCCAAAACACACCCTATACTAACCACACACACACACACACACACACACACGGGGAAGCAGCCAAAAACAAATCCTACTATATACTATCCAAAATCACACCCTATACTAACCACACACACGGGGAAGCAGACAAAACACACCCTATCATATACTATCCAAAATCACAACATATACCATCTAAATAGAGTCAGTGTTTATAATCACACTACTCCTCTCTCACACTCATTGGCAATTGACATAGTATTTCTTTTCTAGTTATTTGGGTAGCCCTGAGAAGGGCTGTTTTTTTTTTAACTTCAAAATGCACCTGGCTAATGCTGGCATCTCCCAGGTCTAGCCCCACACACACATCTCCTACTCCAATCATTCTCCCAATTCACTCTTGTGACTGGGAGTGCAGAGGGAGAATGAGTGGCTTCACTATCCCAATCTTCTGTTTGAGGGATAGTGAAAGTCTCTTCATTTCTGCCTCTATTCCGCAACCGTGGATGAGTCTGTGGTTGTTGCGTCTGAGGCAGTGGGGGCTGAACCTGTAGTGGACGAACTGGTTCTGGTGGTGAAGGTGTCCTCACCATGGGTTTGACTTCACTAGTCTGTCTCATCATGCGGTGAGGTAAGATGGGACTTTTCTTCTCCTCCTCTTCTTTCTTTTTTCTTTCCTCCTCTTCTTTTTCAATTTTGGCCTGCTCTGCTATGACCTCCATAGCCAGTTCGTCCAGGAGACGCCTAGCATTCTCCAGATGCATTTGAAGCTCTCTTAACTTTTGAACTCTGCTCATCTTCTTTGATTCACCAACGATGGGTAGCCAGACTGATGAGTGCTTCTTTATATATAGTTCAAGCGCGGACGTGATGGAAAACACCCCCTAGATCCAAAAATCTTACAGTATCCCTATCATTACCAAAACACGCGGACGTGATGGAAAACACCCCTAGATCCAAAAAACTTACATTATTCCTATCATTAGCAAAAAAACAAAACAAGCTGACTTTTTAAAATAAAACACTCTCTTTTATACTTGTCTCCTATTAATTATACATTGAACAAGTTATTTTGAAAAAATACGTTGTGCTTATAGACGCACTTCATAACAAAAGTAAAATGAGACAGTGATTATAGACTCACTTCTAATTTTTTTCTAACTTCCTCACATACCATAAGCAAATTGAATAATTAATTCTTTTCGAGAATATTTGGGTAGCCCTGAAAAGGGCTGTTTTTTTGTGTTTGTGTGTACGAGGAAGGATGACAATCTTTTATCGTCTAAGATTGCGTCCTCGTTTGGCTACACGATAGGGTCTGCTTCTTCGGAAAGAGAAAGAGAACTCTTTCGTGTCCACACGACAGTCGACAAAACTTCTGTCTGGTTCCTGCTGCTGTTGCTGATGCTGCTGATGCTGTTCTCTCTGCTCTCTCTGCTGCTTTTGAAGTCGATACTTCTCAGTCCATTCTTCTTTCTCTTTTTGAATTTCCTCTCTGAAGAGTTCTTCTATGAGGTCTTCCGTTACTTGTAGCATTCTTACATTCTCAATCTCTTCAGGCTTTGGCATCAGATTGTGTCTGATACGATGCAGAGTGACATAAGCTTCGTTCAGCTTAGCTAGTCTTGAGCACATCTTCGTAGGAGGATGAGTCAAACAATGGATGGCCAGACTGGAGACTACCCCTGCTTTATATGGTTCAAGCGCGGACGTGATGGAAAACACCCCTCTGCGGTTTAGGGTTTTGAAACGTTTAGATAGTTTGATGTGAGGGATAGAAAGAAAAGTCAAAGAGCATTTATATGAATACAAATGTAAAACAAACGACAGACGAATTGGTTTTCAAAACACAACATTTTTATTCAAATAACAAACATTATTTCAAAGAACAAACATTATTTCAAAGAACAAACATTATTTCAAAGAACAAACATTTTTTTCTTCCATAACACCAATACATTATCTTTGACATGGTTGACAACGTTGTGAATTAAATTGAGATTTCCACTGTTGGAAATCATTGAGCGATTGATGTACACTACGTTTCCTAGCTAAAGACAACAGATAACCATAATGGTCACAAAACCATCGATCTACTTTGTCATCGTTTCGAGACGAATGACGATCAAAATAAGTCACTAAATGTTCTAAAGAATATCCAAGACTGCGATGATGCAGATAATAGATACAATATTGTCCACACACCATAGAATCTGTGCTTTGTAATTTCACATTATTGAATCGTGTCGTCTGAGCATTTCTTCTCATAAAGTCAATGATATCATCTTCGAAAGGAGGCAATCCATACGAATCAAAATACTCCGCACAACCCTTTTGAGGAAAGTAGACAGCTACCCAGTGAGTTCCTGGAAGATGACTGTCATCTGTGTTGATGACATAAGCTTGATTCTCTTGAGGTTTGCGATGAGGTAGTTCATCTTTAGCACACACCACAGGATTCCAAGAAGCAGTGTACGAACTACGGTTCAAAAGATAATAAAGTTCCCAGGTATCCATTTTTTGTTTTGTGTCGCCTTGTGTTTTTCTCTCCTTTCTTCACTGGTGATAATAAGTCATCAATTCAATCCAGACTTTTTGTTTGAAACGGTCTGACAAGTAACTGATGGTTTGCTTCGTCTCTTTACTTTTGGCCAAGAGAGCTTCGATGCGATCGATTTCTCGAGCAAACAATGGAGGAGAGGAATGATCACGTAAGCCTTTATACCACTGAAGTAACACGTCTTCTTCGGAGATGAGACTCCAAGCTTCGTTCAGATAATTGTCCAATTTTTCTTCTTGACTCATCATCATACATTTATCGTGTTGAATTTGACTGGGATGATCGATTTGACATCCATAACAATCTTTTTTAATCAGGGCCCTCATTGTATCTTCCAAGTGTTGTGCAAAACAAGCCACTAACTGTTGTTCCTGTTCTGACCATCTGGATTGCATGATCACTACTTCTTCTTTTTGGTCTTGGGGTTCTGCTTTTTCTGTAACCTCCCATTCCATGGATTCTCCACTATTCAAAGAAGGACAAGGGTCTTCCATAATGTCTAATAGTCTAGAATGACTTCTCTCAAACTGTTAATTTCTATGGTATTATCGAATTCAGCATACAGAATGATATTCACCGTTTCGGGAAGAGGTGCTGCAAACTGAAGTTCCACACGCAGTTGCCCAGATTTTATAGGGTGGAAATGTCCCTCGTCGCTGCCTTGGTCTGGAGTGAAATCAAAAGCCCACAACGTGTAACCTCTTGCATAGTCGTCGTAGGAAATACCGTGACTGGTGTTGGTTCCTAACTGTCCTGTGGCTTCGTACAGTGACAAGTACGACCTCAAGTAATTTTTCTGTTCGCCAAAGTCGGGTTCGAAGGGTCTGGTACACAAAGTTTTGCCATCGCGACTGACTTCAATTTTGGATACTCTGCAGTGCTTAAACTGGAAAGGATTTTCATCGTGGGCACCATTGAGGGCTGCATTGCTGACGATACCAATGAATAAACGTTTGGGTAACTGTCCTTGGAACAGATGATCTTCGATCTTAGATCGGAGTCCAGCGGCAATGGTGAAAGTTTTGACTTCCACGCGTCGTATCGGATACTTGGCTGTCGTTCTGCTCAAAGTGTGACTGATATCATTTCCCACTTTAGGTAACACTTCCACGCGACGTACGTATAACCTGGCTTCTTGGATAATGGTTTTGTATTCGTTGGCATGAGCCATCAAATGGAAAGCAGTACTACTTCGATTCAGTCTCAAGCGAATATCTACTCCGTTCAGCAAATACTTCTCTTGAAACCACATGTCCAAATGCAAACGATCGAACAGTTCTAAACTACGTCCTTGCAAAATTTTCTTTCGACGCTCGTTAAAACCTTCATTGTGAGGATCGGCAGGAGCGCTGCCATCAGCAGCTGCTGCTACGGGCAAGGCTGTGTCGTTAAACTTATCTGCAGTGTCAGGTTTCCATACCACGCAAGCATCTAGATGAGTGTTCTTGGCTTCTTTTCCGTACGTCAAGAGATTTTCGAGGTACGCTCGGTAAGGGTAAGTATCCATGCTACTGCTGATCAGTTTGTTATTCATGTACAAATCCACATCGCTGAACAAGGAATGCATGAAATTGTTGACAGGAGCTACTCTATCATTGGCTCCTGGATTGGTGTTGTCTGTTTTGCTTACTTTCAGTTTCAAATACAAGTAACTGTTGTTGAGATCGATGTAATCTTCGGGTTGTCCTTTGATTTCAAACTCGATGGGAGCTGAATCCGTCAAAGAGGAGACGGGATGAAATTCGACCCATTGAGCTTCTTGCATGGTCATCATCGTGGGTGGCATGGCAAAGAGATCCAGTTCCGACTTGGAACAGGCACAAGATTCTTGGTGCATCATTTTTTCTTTAGGTTTTTTTTCTTCACTTTTAATAATCAAAAATGTCTAAGTCTCGAGCGGTTCTTTTTTTCTTTGTCTTTCGAACTTTTGAGGTACGGAGACTTTTGAAAGGGTGTCTTCGTCGACGCTTTCTACCTTGTCCTTGCTGTGTCGTCAGGGAAGTAGGAATGTCAGACGTGGTACCGTTCAGAGCATTTATAGGACTTTCTCGTCGACCCAAAAGCTCTTTACCCGTTTGAAGCAAGGTATTTTTGCCTGCTCTCAAAAAAGCTTCTTTGGGGTTTTGTTTGTCAATGAGAACATTGTAAAGAAAATCTTTGCCGTGAGTCAATGCGGCATCTTTTAAGGTGTGCAATCCTCGTGTCACCATTGGTTTTAAAACAGGGACTACGGAACGAAAGGCTGATTTAAACATATCTCCTAAACCATGTCCTCGTTGTCGAGTGACTCCTTGGTACACAGGATACATCACTTTTTCAGTTGTTGGAGAATCGTTTTTGAAAATGGAGTTTCACTGTGACTTTCCCTTTGGTAAATGGAATATTTTGACCTAGTTCTCCTTTTATAGTAATGTTGACACTGTCGAAATACGACTTACTGACGGGTAAATAATGAGGATGTACAAATTCGCGGTGAACGTGATAGGTATTTCCACCTTCTTCTTCAGCGGTAGTGGTATCCACTTTGAAAGGAATGACACGCAGTAACGGTACAGAGGTGTGTCCTACCACGTTGTACTCCACCACATCGGAGTACACAAACATCAAATTGAGTCCTTGGTTCATTTCTACAGGGGATCGAAAATATTTGGTAAAATCCAAGTTACTGGCTATGCCTGGTATTTCTTTTTTGTTCGGGAGCATCTTGAGGTCTCCACCTAAGATATCAAACAATTCAGGACAAAAGGTAATGGCTATTATTTTCTTCTCTGAAAATTTGATCATGAAGCGGCGAGCCGCTTTAATGTACTCAAAGGTAACACTTTCTCTGATTTTGTCCAGGGCTTTACCAAACACAACATTGAACCTGGTAGCAAGTGTAGTCACTAAATGTTGACCACTAAAATAGTAGCCTGCAGGAATGGTCAACACATGAGTGGACAGTTGTTTAGTTGCGGGTCCATCTGATTTCTTGTTGTCAATGCCGGTGATGCCTCGTTCATCTAAGGCTTGTTGCAATTGCTTGTCGTACACTTCAACTGTGAAAAAGTTTTGATTTTCGACAATGTTTTTGATTTGTGTCGGGTGTATTATTTCCACTAAAGCTGCTTCCCAGTGATCATCTTGATCCAAATGCATGGCTTGAGGTAATTTAGACGTGTAACAACACAATGTGTTGTTAGGAAACACCTCCATGGAACTGTCACTGGGTAACGTTAAGTAAAATTGGTTAATAGTGTTGTTCATATTTCCAATGTTCTTCTGTCCGAGGAGTCACTCGAGGTTAAAGGAGTATCTAAAAGAGGATTGTGATTGGAAGGGTGACTGTCAGGAGAAGGACTAACGTTGGCCGCCAGACTCCCAATATTGTTACTGTTGTTCCCGTTGTAAGAGTATTTCAGGGAAGGATTGGGAAGAAGATACCCGATGCAACTGCTGAGTAAAATGGTCCACAATTGTTTGTCTCCTTGTTGCAAACTCAAATTAGCAATGGCTGCACCAATGACACAATATACCACAAAGATTTGACAGAAAAAAACGATTTGCGTTTTAGGGACACGTTCTCCACACCACACCCACAAGGGTTGCTTTTGTAAATCTTGCAGAGATGACGTGGGTGAAGGAGTAGTCACTGTGGTTGCTGAAGCTGTATTGAAGGGCATGATGGTTACTTCTTTTTATAGTCGATGACTTGCGAAGCGTCAATCCAAGAATCAAAACTAGGAGGATATCCTTTCCAACGTACTTTGACTTCTTTGACACGACGTTTTCCTACTTTACGGGTTCTTCGTTCGAGAATGCTTTCAATGTCGTACACGTCGTCTTCTTTTTTGGTAACACGTTGTAACTCATTCAAGTAAAATGTTCCTTTTAATACTTCTCCGTTCATGTCTTCCAATTTATAGACGGCAGGATGACGATCGCGCACTCGTCCAGTCACACGAAACAATTCGGTGGTCCAGTTGGGTAAGTAACCTTTGTCGAAAGTGCGTTTGGTTTTGCCAATGCGTACCCAATCTCCCGTGGTTAACACTTCTCTACCTTTCTTGGGGACAGCCCTCGTCCGGGACGTACCAAACAGACGCTCAAAAACAGTCACTTCGTTGTCAGGTGTCACCTCTTGTGGGGCACGTCCAATGCTTCTATGGTAAGATTGATTGTAGGCTTGGACTAAGTGTGGTAAGACGTCGATGTACTTGAGAGTGTGTTGATGCGTAAAATATTTCCACATGCGTTCTTTCAAGGTACGTTGAAAACGTTCCACGATACTGGCTTTGGTTTCAGGATTTTCGGTGGTGAAAAAATGAATGTCACGTTTTTTTAATTCTCGTTGGAAAGCTTGGTTCAGAAATTCGGTGCCTTTGTCGGTTTGCCATCGAAGAGGGTGACGACCACTTTGTTTCAACACCAGTTGCAAAGCTCGTACTAACTCTCCGCTCGATTTGGATGTCAATGGTACGACCCAGGCAAATTTAGAAAAGACGTCGATGACACAAAACAAATATTTGTAGCCGCGATTGTAGGTAGCTAAATGAGAGACATCAGCTAAATCGGCTTGCCATTGATGATCGATGCCTTCCACTTGAGTGCGACTTCTGTGAAATTTTCGTCGAATGGGTTTGTGTAAAGTGTACGTCGCTTGTTCTTGTAACCATCGTTGTACTGCTGGTAAACGGAGCTTTTTCAGGCGAGTTTTGGCAGCACGATACAATTTCTGAATGCCTCCGTAACCTGCAGGGTGAGCTGGATCGTAGTAAATGCTGGCTAAGACCTTCTCCATGGTTTTTGTTAATAAGGGACCCACTCTTCGAGGATATTGCTTTGGGTGGGACGAAATGCGGGTTGTTTGGAAACGGTTTTACGTGTCCGATGTGCCACAGGAGTTGACGTCGAGGGTAATGGTGGTGGCGGAGGTAATGGGATAGCTTCTTTGGCCTTCTTTTCTTTTCTCACTTCTGGTTTCCTTTCTTTCTTTTTCACATCTGTCGAAGAAGGAGTAGCCATCATCTTTTTAACCCAAGTTTTGAGTTCTTCTCGTGGGGGAGTGGGGGAAGGGGTCAACAAGGAAGCAGCAATCTTACTCGGAATGGGAGTAGCAGTAGGTGTTTGAAAGAGATCATGGGGTTCTTCTTCCTTGGGTAATGGTGGGGTAACGTCTGTTTTAACTACTGTAGAGGGTGAGGGTGAGGGTGCCGGGTTATTCATTAGAGCCTTAAAATCGGACAAAGTGGGTTGAGCTGTTTGTTCCACAGCTTTCTGATGAAAGAGTTGTAGCCGTTTCAAGAGTTGACCGTACTTTTGTGATTTTTCGGTTTCGGATAAATCGTGGCGATGGATCAAGGATTGCAATTCGTGTTGTAATTGCGACATCTCAGCCAAATTGGGATTGGGCGGTAAATGGGGGGATCGTTGTTCTTGCCAATGATGGTATTCCATCCATCGTTTGTAAGGAACCAAAGTTAGTTTTCGTCCTTCCATGGGCTTTCAAAGGTTATGTCTGAGATTGTGGTGCTCCATAGTGTCCTTTTATCTTCTACCCATCCCTTGGTTAAACCCTTGGGATATCCCTTGGGTCACCCCTTGTAGCAAACCTGGTATTATGCCTGTCAACAAAGGAGCAAGAAAGGGTAAAAATCCTCCGCGTTGCACCAACATCTTTTTCTTTTGACGGACGGATATTTTCTTTTGAACCATTTGACGAAGAACGTGTCGATGTTTGGATAAGCATTTTTTCTTGTGTGGAGACAAAGGTATCGTGCCTTTCAAAACATTCAAACAACATTCACACACGGTATCGATGACATCTTTGGAGGCTGTTTTAATGATTTGTTTTCGCATGGACGGAGAGGCTTTGGACAGGACGGACAACACGTCTCCGTGTTTGGCTAAACGAGGAGGTAGTCCTTTCCTTTTCTTTCCTTTGTGGGGTGAATAAGAATGTTTTTTGCGAGGTGACATCTTTGCTTGTTCGTTTCAGAAATACACTGATGTCAAAGACTTGGTACACACCCTCTTTTATCTTCTTTTTCCTATTGGCTTCTCCAAAAGGTAACGGCATGCTTCGCTAAATCCTCAAAAGCAGGGCTAAAGATACCAGTTCGGTTATTAGCTGCTTTGTCTAGTTTCTGCATACCTTTAATAAAACCAGTAAATATGCCTCCTCTTTGGTGACTTCTCTTTTTCTTTTGACGTTTGGGTATTTTCTTTTGTGTCCTTTGACGAAGAACGTGTCGATGTTTGGCTAAACGTCCTTTCCTTTTCTTTCCTTTGTGGAGTGTAGAAAAATGTTTTCTGCGAGGTGACATCTTTGCTTGTTCGTTTCACAATACCACTAGTGTCAATGACTTGGTATACACTCTCTTTTATTTACTTTTTTTTGGGAACTAGCGCTTTGTCAAAAAGGTAACAATGTGTTTCCCAAAATTGTCAAAGGATCCTCCTTTTTGGTGTCTTTTCTTTTTCTTTAAAGGTCTACGTCTTTGGAGGGAAGGACGTTGATGTTTGGTTTTAAAGCTTTTGGTGAGATGACGAGATTGTCTTGTTCCTTTTCCTTTTTGGACGGTAGAACGTCGAGGGTGATGGTGTGCACGTTTTTGAGGAGGCATCCTTGAGTGTTCATCAGTGGTACAGAAAAAATACTGATTGACATCGTGGTTTTCAAGTCATATTTTTATACTGGAATGCGTCGCCACTGATTATCTTTGCGTCGTATCAACTTCATGGCAGGTAACACACGTCGTGAAGGAGTTCGCAATGGACTCAATCGGGACAGTTCTTGTTTGGACAAATCTAGTAAACTCTTTAACATGCCAGATCTTTCTTGGACTTTGACTTTGGGGGCAGGTACTTTATGAGCAGCTGCTACTGACGCTAAGGTGGACGAGGGTGTCTCCGGTGGAGGAGACGTTTTGGGAGACGCAGATTTCCAATGTTTCATCAAATTAGGAAAAACGGGTGTCAAATTGGGTTTGGCTGGCATCACCCGCAACGGAGAAGTGGCAGCCCCTGAGGCTACTGGCAACGTAGTCCCTGCCAAACGTCCTTGTAGATCTTTTCTTACAGGTCGTGGTTGACGAAGGTAAGGTTGTGTCCTGGCCGAAGTGCCTCTTTTGCGGGTGACCGCTTTTTTCTGTGGACTTTTCTTTTTCTGTGCTTTGGTCTTGGTACCCTTGATCTTTTTCTTAGGGGCTTGTTTGGCTTTTTTTGTTTTCTTCTTGGGGTGGACTTTGGGAGTATTGGGATCCCATTTTAAAAGGGAACGAATGATGACACCTCCTAGAGAACCACTGCCTCCAGGTTTCAATATGATTTGCTTTTTGGTGTGAGTGTCGATGCGAGGATTGGCCAGTTGCGTCAAGGCTACTTTGTTTCTGTCAAAAAAGCGTTTGGTTTGATGTGGAAGGTGAATGATGCCTTGCAGTATTTGACGTGCTGTCACCGTAAACCATCGTAAGACTTCTTTGAGACTGGCTTCTAAGACGTGAGCACGTCTTTGTGGATTTTTTTCGCGACTGATGCCGTACAAGGCACGAATCAATTTGATGGGAAGATGAGACTGAAGGGACGTCATGTTGACGATGTATGAGACCAGGTCAAGGTAACCCAAGGTTTTTATAGATTTTTTTAGTGCTTCATAGTGTTATGTCGACGAGGAGGACGTGTACACGACAGGTCCTCCGTCTTGACACCAGTCGTGAAACAAATCGGTACGAAATCGCAAATAATCAGGGGTAGTGGGTTTTAAATCCACGAGTAAATAGGCGTGTGGCGTTTGAGTGGCATCATCGTACGCATGAGTTAGCCAAGGTGTTCCTAACTGTTTGGCTAAAACTTGCACTTGTGATTTATCTCGAGGACTTTTAAACAAGACCACGTAATGAGCATTGAGACTAATGGTACGATGGGCTTTACTTTGTTGAAATAAATTTTGCGTAATGTAAATGACACTGGCATTACGATGATGCCCTTTACGTGTAAACCACAGTTTAATTTCTTCTTCGTCTTCTCCTAACATGTCGTCAAAAATAACCCAATGAGTTTGACTAGGGTCAGACACGATCCCCTCGTCTTCTTTAGGAATGCCTGCTACAAACA
This sequence comes from Unio delphinus, assembly GCA_029339505.1. Classification (NCBI taxonomy): domain Eukaryota; kingdom Metazoa; phylum Mollusca; class Bivalvia; order Unionida; family Unionidae; genus Unio; species Unio delphinus. Next base: position 1,468,315 of record JAQISU010000147.1, read on the forward strand.
CAATGGAATCACCTTGACTTTCTTGCAAGAGGCTGTATGCCGATTGCCACTCTTTGTAACACCACACGATGCGTTGAGGTGGACGATCGATCAAATGATGTTTATGTTCGATCAAACGTTTGACAAATTCGGTTTTGCCTGAACCGCTCGGTCCAGCAATTAACATGTTAAAAGGATGACGAAGATACAAGGCTTTCCAACTAGCCTGATCTAAGTGTTCGTCAATGACTTTGAATGTGGAGGAGGAAGGAGTAGTAGAAAGAGTAGAGTGAGCCATAGTCGTGTAGTGGTATGTCAGTATTGACACAAAAACAGACAAGACAAGAGGTTTTTATACTTTTTTCAAGACACGTTTATTTCAATGCATGTTTAAATTCGAACAACACGAAAGACAAAAAATACATAAAAGCCAAATAGATAAATACAGGAATAAAAGACATAGGCAAACGATCAAAGTGGCATATAAACAAGTCACTGTACAACGTGGTTTGGGTAACAAACGTCTCCTAGAGGTAGTATGTAATGTTCTTATAGTCTCCTCTACAGGGGGTATAGTCACATACGTGTCTTCTCTAAAGGGTCTTTGTGGGGGAATGTCCATGACAGTTCTGTCTTGAACAGATTGATTGTCCTGGGTGACAGATTTTTTTCCTTCTTCTTCTTCTTCTGGTACTGTCACTAACACAGGTTTAAAAGTGACTTTTTTCACTCGACGATGCATTTTAGGAACACAACGCTTGGGCATAATGGGATACTTCGTTTGTCCAAGCCTCAAAATCCCAACTTTTCCAGTCACGTACATCTGTCCAATGAGGGTGTAAATCACAAGCTACACACACATCTTCGTACACTGCTTCCGTACGTAAAAGTTGACGAATCTTTTTTTCTTGGAAAGGTCGAGATGTATCCAGATGAAAACGTAAGGCTTTGAACAGAATAAGTCTCTCGTGGACATTTAAAGGAGTCACCATACTGTCTTATTTTTTTGATAGGTAGTGTTCGTAAAGTGTCCACAAGGAATCGGCAGGTAAACGAAATCCCAGAAAGCAAGTCACTAAAACACACACGACACGTCGACCCCAATTCATAGGGTATAGTTCTTGCAATAAGTGTTCGTAATCTTTCACTGTGTGAATCTTCTCATTGATATCCTTCCACGGAATCTGTTGGATCACCAATGATAAAGGTTGTGGCATGGTTGTTCTCTTTTATACTTCTTTAGGTCAAAGATTACAAGTGTAGATTCAACCCAGAATTAAACACAGAATTAAATTTGCTCAAAAAGCGAAAGTGATTAATATAACGTGTAATTTCGTCCCACTGCCATTCAGGGTAACGGTTAAGAAGGATCAAAGCATCTTCAGAGGTAAACGTAGTAAATTGGTAACAGAGCAAAAAAATACCCTTAATCCAGAGAAATCTAACACGTCGGTTAATTTTTGTCACTTTCCTCTTGTGAATTTCACGACACAAAAGTTCTACAGTCACCCCTTGAGATTTTTCTTTAGCAAGGCCTTGCCAAACGTCCTTGTAGATCTTCTCTTGCAATTCACGAGGCAATCCTTGAATATTATGTTTTATATTATATACTGGTCTAGGTGTGTTACACGACATGGAGTAGTAGTGTCACTTCCAATCACTAGGTCCCACTAAAGGTAGGTATTGACAATTCGGAGACCATCGAGCATGTTCCAGGTAAGCGGAATCTTTCTGTTCCCACTCGTAAATGGATACACCACAACTGAAACACTTGACTTTATCCCCTTCGCCCAAGTAGAAAAATCCAGCTCTGGCTAATTCTTCAGGAGTTGGTCCAGGCAGATATTTTGGCCATTTATCTTTGAAGGTTTGAAATCGACTTTTAAAGTGGCAGTATTCAGGCAAACTCGTCGGGAACGAATATTCGACTCTCCTTACTTCTGTTCGATGCAGGTACGGTGAAATTCCTAGGAGTCCACGATAACGTGTCGCACCGCTTTCGCATCCCTCAGGTTTGACACGCACAGCATCACTTTCCAGGGTAGATATAGGGGTAGTAGTCATAGCAAAGTTCCTACGATATCCTGCTGAATCGCTAACGTCACAGAGCCTGGCATCACTACAATCGTAAGGTTCACCATCGCACTCTGTAACGCAATTACAGTGCATACCGCAAGGACACTTACAGTTTCCTTCCGGACAACTTCCGTTGCAATGCATAGGTCTTATCCATCCAGTACTTTTCACACTCTGGAAAGGTACATTTGTTTTACAATCCCCAAACTTGAATGATGTCTGTTTAAATGGATTCATCTTCTTTTCGCTGGGTCGTTGTAGTGATAAATAAACTATTGATCGTGGACGATGTCCCTTTTTATATGCTGCCCAATTTTGACGTGACCGTACGGGAGAGTGAAGTGATTGGGAAGTCGTACTCTCTTTTGGTACACGATTTGGTAGACTTTTTCCAAAGGTCGGCTAACGATTTGGTGTGTGGGTAAACGGACAATCTTGTGCGGTTCGTGGGTAGTCACTTGAAACGTTTCATCCTGTCCCGACTGTAAGGCTTCTTGAAGCACGTCAAAGTTCACCACTTGACTGGTGCGATAATTAAGAGTCAATCCTTTCACTTTACATTTGGTGTGCATTTTTCCTTGGGGGTCTCGGTATTCGTAGCCGTAATTTTTAGGACCGCCACTTGCAAAACTTAGAATCTTGTCGTCGGGATGTTCATCGGTCCAGGCTCCTAAACGGTCTCCTTCGATGACAGGGTTACAATCGTTCGGTCGGTGAATGTAGATGCAACTGTCTGTGTCAAAATACAACACGCGATCTCCTAACAGTTCTAACACTTCGTACAATTTTAAGCGAGCGTGGGCTGTCACGTAAGCCGCAATGATGACATTTCCAAATTTGTCGGCTTCTACAAAGTCTAGTTCTTCTTCGTAATTGACTAAGATCAAGTCCTCACGAATGACGTCCACGTGTTTCATGACTTTGGTTGGGTCGTGAATCATCTGGAAGTAGCGAGACGGCTCGGACAAATACTCCGTCTTGGGTAAAGATGGACGTTGTGCCATTTTACCCCACAAACAATTGAGCATGACTTTGGCAAACGATCGCCTTCCTTCATTTTTCTCGATGTGGTCTAAAGTGATACCTTCCTGCTCCCGATATTTTTCTTTGAATATCTTTTGGTCTTCGGGAGTGTGACACCAGGAAGGATAGCCACTAGCTTCTTGTTTTAGTTTTAAAAAGGAATCCACGTAGTCTGCAAAAATACCTTTCTGTCTCTCGTCGCCCTTGCAGTATTGTTGTGTTTTGGGAAAGTGGTAAATTTCGTACACTTCTAACAGTTGGTATCCCATGTCCAGAGCTTTAAACAATTCCACGCTCACCCACGTTCCTGTCAAGGTACGTTCTTCCTGAGTGTGATGACAAGGTTGGTCTTGGTTGCACGTTTCAGCACATGTGCGACACAAAGGAAACATCAGTTTTCCTTGGCAATGGTGAGGTAAAACGGGATGGTACAAGTCTGTGGGTGGCAAGACTTTGCACTTGATCAATCCTTCGTACTGACGAATGTGGTCCAAGTCAATGTGTTCTGTCATCAGTTCTGGATGCCCTACGGGAAAGTGACAATATTTGCAGACGTAAGGATACAATGAACACACGTCCAAGTATTTGATTTCTTCTTCTCCTTTCTCCTCGTCCGCCTGGTACAGCAAACAAGTGGCATTCGTTCGTCCTCCGTACAAACTATCCCGGGGGTTCAATGGGTCCACCCACTTGTAACTTTCTACGATGCGTTTAAACTCGGGATCGGTTTTCAAACGCTGATCGTACTCGTGTTCCCACATTTCCACTACCTGGTATCCTTGTTGTTCTAACTTCAAACGTCGTTGACACGTGGTCTGGTACAAATCTTCCATAGTTCGTTGTAAAAACTGATTTTTGATGTCACGCTGAGGGTAGCACATAGGACATCCGTGAAATAAGCATCCGTTAAACTCGTACACAATTTGAGGGTTTTCTAAGTCCCAACCATCCACTGAATACGTTCCAATAATCTTTTCGCCTCCTCCGTTGCGAGCGTATTGGATCCATTTGTCTTCCTTGTCGCACAAGTAATGGAGCCAGCGCAGGGCTTTGACTGAGTATTGACGTTTAACAAAGTTCGTCGTTTGAGGACTGATGACCGCTAGAGTATTTTCAGGCATAAAGCGTTTTCGGTACACTAAAGAACACGCTTTGGCAATGGTACAAGCTTCTTTCAAAGGATCGATCCCTCCGTACTCCATGAACAATTCTCGAAATTTTCCACAGCAACGTCGTAAAATGTCCACGTCAGATCGACAGTACTTTAACATTTCTTCTTGAAAGTCAAAAAGGTCCGAGGCATGAGTCTGGTACCAAGCGAAGAAAGCTTCTCGTTGTTCGGTACGCATGTTGTCAGGGTCGTAATAGTGAGCCTCCGGCAAATGGGGTAGAACGGCATATTGATTGGCTTCGGTATTGAAAAAGTGTGGAAAATAACCTTTAACCAATTCTGTCATTCCAAACGTTTTAGGCATGCGACTCAATGGCATGGCCAAGTAACACATCGAATCTTTAAACTGTACTTGTCCTACTTGCATAGAAATGATTTTAGCTCCGTTCAAAGTCACTTGAGGTCGTTCGGTACATTGTTCCGCATAGTATCTGAGCAGAAATTGCCCATCGTATCCCGAAAAATTGTGAGCCATGACCGTAGCATGGCAATGACAATTACCGTAACGTTCGATGTCTTCTGTACTCCACGTTTCGTCAATGGGGTTTAAGATCCATCGGGCAAACTTGGCTAACGTGTTTGACCCTCGAAAGATTTTTTCACGTCCTCCAGGAATCTTGTTGCAGTGAGGGCAATAACTAAAGATAGGTTCTTGGATGCACTGTTCGCACGCACGGTGAGCTACGCAGAAATTGGGAATGTGAATACCGGTTTCTTGCATGCATTCGAAATCAAAAAAGATAAAATTCCCTTTCTTCTGGGTATCTTCTGAATGGGGTTGGTATTTTTGAATGAAGCATTCGTGTTCCAAGTCCACGATTTGGTGACAAATGTGACATCGTTTCTTCCCTCGACAAACGTGAAACTTGGCACTATTGGTACGTATGCCTTGTCCACAAGTGGGGCACAATCTCAGAAGTTGACAAGTGTTTTTCTGCTGTGAACCTTGCATCTTCAAATGTTGTTGGTAACAGGTAGGACTGACAAAAGTGCGCTGACACACAGAGCAATGCACTCTTTCTTGTCCTTGGTCCAGACAAGGTTGTGAGGCTAAACATCCCTCACATTTTGATCCACAATGTTTGTGTTGTTCTCGATTGTTATAACCATAGTCACATTTTTCACAGTAGTAACCGTATCCCAGGAATCCAGTGATACTGGTAATGGTATCAAAATGACCATCGTGATGATAGACGTGAATGTATTTTCCGTCTTTGAAATCGTGGCCTCGAAACAAAAGAGGTCCACGCACTTCTTGAGGGTGTACTTTCAAGGTGTAACGTGGAGCCAAGACGTCTTGTAATTGTTGCATTTCTGGAATGCCACAAGGAGTGTCTTTGGATATCCCCGCTTGCTGTAACAGGAGTTCTGCTTCACTTCGTTGTTTGGCTCGGTCCGATTGTTGAATAGTTTTCCAGGCTCTTTTCCATTCTACCGTGTCGTTCTTGTTGGCATACGTTCGTCCCACGACGACAGCACGGGCTAAACACATCTGGTCTTGAGGATTGTTAATTCGGACGAGACTTAGTTTGGTGCTGCGAAGGCTGTCGACCAATAATACTTTTTTGCGTCCTGTCCCCTGGGGAAGAGACACGTGGGTCATGAACAGTGTGGCTTTTCCATCGTCAATGTGAAACTTGTCATTGGATTGTTGCACATGTTGAATTTTGTCAATGACTTTAGAAGGTGTCAGTTCTGATGGACTAGTAAATTCGATCCAAACGGGAGACTTTAAATTATCGTGATGAATAGAAAGTCTCAAGCGATCGTCTTCTTTGGCTTGACATTGCTGTTTCAGTGCAGTTAACACAGAATCCCACACCTCAGTAATGAACCCTTCTGTATTCTCCAAAGGTACATTGGACTTGAAATCTTTAAACTTTACGGCATACGTGTAAGCCGTTGTTCTAAATTTTCGAGAGGAACGCTTTTCTGTCTCTCGAATGTGATAGTAATTTTCAGGGTTAACTAAGGGTAGTGTACTTTGCTTGGACGTCGATTGCTTAGGTGTAAATTCGGGCTCACTCATGTCATCTTCAAAATCACTGGCATGAATTTGAGCCAAGACTTCAGCTACTGTACTAGGCGATACATTACGTTTCTGTCTCTTACTGTCTTTTCCTTTCTCCACAGCATGATGTGACCTTTTCATCTTGTCTGCAAAAAGTCAAATGACTACCTTTTAAAGACCATAACCCCTATATATTCATGTTCGATCCGTGCATATATATAAAGGGTTAGTGTCTAACGGTTCAGTATTCCTTTCACTCTCACATTGACCAGAACGATGGAAGAACCTACACAAGTGGAACTTCTCATTAGAGCTTTACGTGGGGTCATACGAAAGTTTTCGTCAGACCAGCCGACAGCCTACTCTCCCTCCTATCGAGATAAAAGTCAAGATACTTGCTATATCTGTAAGAAGAAAGGACATTGGGCTACAGAATGTTCAGATCGTAACAAAAATAAAAAAGGCTACAATAGAGACAAAAGTCAAGATACCTGTTATTATTGTAAAGAGAAAGGACATTGGTCTCCAAACTGCCCTAAGAAACAACAGGAGCAGGAGGAGGAGGAGGAGGTGGAGGAAGAGGAGGAGGAGGAGGAAAGAAATTCTGAACAGGAGGAGAAAGAGGTACCCTCCTCCAAGGAAGAACCCCGTCACGTTCACAAAAACAAGAAAAGAAGACGAAACGAAAGTGAAGAGGAAGAAAAAAAAGCTGTGACAGTAAAGAAAATGAAAAAACAGAAAGAGTGAAACAGAAGAAAACCTATGAACTTTTTTAAAGTGGTCTTGTGTTATGTTATGTTGTGATATTGAATTGTGTCGTTTGTACTAGAATAAACTAAAGAGAAAAAACGTAAGTGTCTCTTGGTTTTGATTTGATAGTATAATTACCTACACTCACACATTCATTCACTCACACGTACATCATGGGTTTTTAAAAACATAAAGGACTTTTGAGTTTTCATTGAAATAGGCAATTGACATAGTATTTCTTTTCGAAATAATTGGAGTGGTCCTGAAAAGGACCGTTGGTGTTTTGTGTATTTAAAACAAAACAAACTCAGAAACGGGATGAAATCCTCTTGAGCTGTCTTAAGCCTTTGCCACGGCCAAGGCCTACTTCGGGACTGGTGGTTCCTGTCAATGATTTGGTAGAAATCACTAACGGTGGAAAGGTAGACGTAGTCACAGAGAGATCGGGTTGTTTCGCTCGAGAAGGTCTTTTTCTCTTCGGTCGTGATAAAGAAGTCTGATACATTTGTTTCAGACTCTTTAACTCAGCTAAAATATCTAAAAGTACCGTCGTAACCGTTTGATTTTCACTATTTTCTTTCTGTCCTTGGTCTTCATTCTTCTCCGTTGCTGCTACTGTTTCTTCCTGGTGTTTTCTTCTTGCTTCTTCTTCTTCCTGCTGTTGCATAAGAAAAGCTTGTTCTTCTACTTTCTGTTGTTGTAAAAATCGCTCCAATGCTTCTTTTTGTCTCTGCTTAAAATCATCGACGTGTCCATAAGAAGATACAGAAGGCAACGAAGGTTCCGGAATAAATTCTTGCGATGTTAAAAAATCCACAATATCCCAGTTAAAATCCACTTCTTCTGGATGTAGATTTGTCATGACTTTAGTAGTCACTGTTGGTCCATGACTTGCTGTCTCTACTCCTGTCTCACTCCAATTCATTGTCTTCTTACTGTCCGCCATGATTGACAACTCTCTTGAATCGATTGACTGCGCACAGGCGCTAGTACCTCTATATAGAAAAGGTGACGTCACAGACTGCTCTCTTCCGATTGGATGGCTGTGTCTGACTTTTGTAACGCACGTTTGGATTGGTGGATACACTCAAGCCGTTTCAATCCGCTCTTCCCCTATAAATAACCGCAGTACACGGCATTCAATTCACCTGTTCTCATCAGAAGATGTGGACTAATGTTGAATCGTCAACCCTTGTGTCAAGTATGCTGTTTAGGACTGACATACCCATGTATGTCAGATCATCATGGAGTGTCATTGATAGGACGGAGACAGCCTATTGGAAGAGAAGAGTCTATGTGGAAAGACAAGGTTGCTTGAAGAGAGTTCTCTTCTATGGACCCACAGTAAGGAGAAGTTTAAGGAAGAGAAGAAGATCTGTAAGATGTCCTCTGTGTTAACAAGACAACGTTAACATTACACCTAACGGTCCTTTTCAGGGCCACTCATAAGTCTCGAAAAGATAGTAGCTTTCATTGCCACCCCTTTTTTCCTTGTTTTATTTCCCATGTTATATTTCCCTTGACGCTATATAGTCCCACTCTGTTCAATTCCCCTTGACGCTAGATAGACCCACCATGTTCAATTCCCCTTGACGCTAGATAGTCCCACCATGTTCAATTTCCCTTGACGCTAGATAGTCCCCACCATGTTAAATTTCCCTTGACGCTAGATAGTCCCCACCATGTTAAATTCCCCTTGACGCTAGATGTTCCCAAGCTGTTTTACATAGGATTTTCCCATTGACGCTAGAGTATCCCCATACACTACTGATGAAACCATTTGTCCTTTCCATCTATATTCCATATAGATTTAAAATAGTGTGTGTGAAGAAACTATTTCAAGATACCATTTTAATTATCTCTTTGTGCCACTGCTAGGTGACTATAAGTACATTTGATGTGCCCATTTTGAGTTTCATTTAGTTCAGACAACATACTGACATACCTGCCAAAATCCATTGGCTTTTCCCATAAATATCAGCCATAGTCCTGAATTAGTCTAAAAGTTAACAGTTTTAAAAAAAGTTATTAACCCTTTTTAAAAATATACCATTTTCAGATTTTTTATAGTTGCACATCTAATGTAAAGCCAAACTGTATGCTCTATAACTCAAATTACACCATCATTCATCCACCAAGAAAGGGAATTAAAATTTCTTGATAACATCCTGAAGATACACAAGATCTTTGTTTGAATAGTAAATATAACCAGTGATCTAAAAATCTAACTTTTTGCAAACGCTGTTGAGTGTCACCTAAGTCATCCATAGCCCATTTAAAGATCTTGATGAACATGTAACTCTGTTTCAGTTGTAATTGATTAATGACGGGATTTAGCACCAAATAACACAATCTTACGTGAGATCATACAAGTCTGATTTCCATTTTGCTAAGCAAACTTTATGTAAGAACTTTCAGCACATAGATTACCCAATCATAATACCTTAGGGGAACGACTTCTTCCTTACAAATTCAGCCCTTCCATGCTAAAGACATACAGGCCTCAGTATTGGACAGTGATAAAGCATGCAGACATACAGGCCTCTCAGTATTGGACAGTGATAAAGCATGCAGACATACAGGCCACTCTGTATTGGACAGTGATAAAGCATGCAGACATACAGGCCTCTCAGTATTGGACAGTGATAAAGCATGCAGGCATACAGGTCTCTCAGTATTGGACAGTGATAAAGCATCTAGACACACATGCCTCTCAGTACTGGACAGTCATAAAGCATGCAGACATACAGGCCTCTCAGTATTGGACAGTGATAAAGCATGCAGACATACAGGCCTCTCAGTATTGGACAGTGATAAAGCATGCAGACATACAGGCCACTCTGTATTGGACAGTGGTAAAGCATGCAGACATACAGGCCTCTCAGTATTGGACAGTGATAAAGCATGCAGGCATACAGTCCTCTTGGTATTGGACAGTGATAAAGCATCCAGATACATGCCTCTCAGTACTGGACAGTAATAAAGCATGCAGACATACAGGCCTCTCAGTATTGGACAGTGATAAAGCATGCAGACATACAGGCCTCTCAGTATTGGACAGTGATAAAGCATGCAGACACATGCCTCACAGTACTGGACAGTGATAAAGCATGCAGACATACAGGCCTCTCAGTATTGGACAGTGATAAAGCATGCAGACATACAGGCCTCTCAGTATTGGACAGTGATAAAGCATGCAGACATTCAGGCCTCTCAGTATTGGACAGTGATAAAGCATGCAGACATACAGGCCACTCTGTATTGGACAGTGATAAAGCATGCAGACATACAGGCCTCTCAGTATTGGACTGTGATAAAGCATGCAGACATACAGGCCTCTCAGTATTGGACTGTGATAAAGCATGCAGATATACAGGCCTCTCAGTATTGGACAGTGATAAAGCATTCAGACATTCAGGCCTCTCAGTATTGGACAGTGATAAAGCATGCAGACATACAGGCCAGTATTGGACAGTGATAAAGCATGCAGACATACAGGCCTCTCAGTATTGGACAGTGATAAAGCATGCAGACATTCAGGCCTCTCAGTATTGGATAAGTGCTGCTGTGCCATAATATATGTTTGAAGATATAATAAAACCCACAGAAACCTTGAAATGTTTTCTTGTCAATTGAAATCAATAGCAGTGCAAGAAGTGACTATATTGAATAAAGGCCATTACCTGTCCCCCGTTTACAGAATACTTGTAAATTTCATGAATATTTGCCTCCTTGTATTATTCCATATACAAAACAAATATTTCTGCATTAAATATGCTTATAAATTTATTTTCATACCAAAACACGACCTTTGAATGTTTTCTGGAATATGATATTGAAGACCAAGTGCTCCATTTGAACAACTCGAAACTTTAAATAAGATCTTAGCTCCAAGAAGGATTTTCCACTGCTGGATTATTTCTTATGATACTGTTTTTCTCATATCTATGTAGCGCTGTCGGTTTTTTCCCAGTCACACAGTAGCTACCAACATATCTACGCGTTAACGATTAAAGCCGCTAAATCTACTGTGTGCTACAGTATTTCTTACATAAGTATATTACAGAATCCCAGAAACAAATATTCAGATATTTTAAAAACAATGCAATTCATTTATTTTTTTTTTAATTTATTTATTCTTTCTAATTTGCCTTAAGCGCGCGACTTTTTGAACAGGCTCGAACGTGCCATTTGGAACCAAAAGTAAACAAAGACAGTGAAGTAAACATTACCTGGATTTTTGTTTTTACGTCGCCAATTTTTCGCTAAAGCATGCTGTAAATATATATATATATATATATATATATATATATATATATATATATATATATATATATATATTCCATCATGATACTTTTTATTGCTAATTGTAATGAATGTACGTGCATGTAATGTACAAATGAAGCTATTCAGTTTTCAGACGGTAAGAACAATTACAACCATCATTGTCATTTAGCATATGTTTCAGCTGACATAAGTTTGATATTAATTGTTTGGCTACGAATGACCATTTTGGAATATTTAATTTAAAAAAATCTTATTTATAGAACTTTATACCACCGAAATAATAAAAATGCATATTGCAATTCTAATTGGGTAATAGTTCATGGTAAAGCAGTATGTATGAGAAGTAAATGGAAAAGATGACTACTTTTGATGTCTTCTTTGATATTGTTGAGGCATCCTGTAACCATAGCAGCTGACACGTGAACACCAGTATACATCAGATAAAGACATTGGGTAGTGGGAGACAGAAAATGGCTCATTCAATACAGTCCTTTTCCACATCAAGCCAACTATGAACAAAGATCTGTAGGTTATTCAATCCAGCAAATAATTTCTGTATTTCATTCCACTCGTTATTATCTGATTTGCCCACATATATTTGACTACAGATAACTATCAGACACTCTTCGACGAATCAAAATGCACGTTCATATGTATGTTACGGCTGGTAAGCCAGAGAAAATGTGTATGAGCTAGTGGTTAAATATTGTTAAATTTATTTTGATATAACTGGGACGTAGATTTTCTCCCGCTTTCTTGCTAACAAAGACCAGCGTAATTTGGTTCAAGACGAACAAATAAATAAGCCGAGCCCTTGTCAGAAAGGAGATTTGTTCTTTCTAATTTATTACTGCACAAGTAATGTTGTTAATTGGTTTTACTTGTAAGAAAGATTTGTGCATATATACATTAGAGCAAATTGTATACACGTGCAGATTTATCTTTAATATGTTGATCCGTCATGTACACATTGGAGCATATCAAGCTTTAATATGTATAGCCGTCACGTACAAAAAGTGTACATGTACAAATGTTGTATTCTGTCGGCCGCTATCGACCATCCAGGTAGTGACATGTTTTCACAAGGGCAGTACGACCTTTCATCATCTTTTGGAACCCACATTATGTGTTATTATGTTTTAATCACAACAATAGTAACTTTGTGATGACATTAGTAGAGTACAGAATTACCTGACCTTATATACTAACGATAAAATCCCATCCACCCCCACCCCCAGAAATACAACTATCACTGTTTACGTGTCTGTCAACAGTTTCGTTTCCGGACCATAACTCTGAAACTTTTATCAGGATCTCTTGGAAACTTGGTACACATATAAGACAAATGGTCCAGATGTACATTTGGTATTCACAAATCATAAAGTGCAGTAGTCTTATTGATTTTTTTTTTGTTTTTCCACCCATCAATGATGTATTAAAACGTCTCTCTGTGCAGAACTCCAAAACCGTTTAAGATTCTTTATGCAACTTTAACGTGAGACTAGAACAGAGAGAGAGAGAGAGAGAGAGAGAGAGAGAGAGAGAGAGAGAGAGAGAGAGAGACTGTCCGGGTGTGATTCATATTTTTAACGTGACTTTTAAAAAAAATGTTTTGTCATATCGTGACGATGTCTGCAGTTTTGCAATTTGTCAAGCACTGGGGCGTCCTGCTGCAGATATAGAGCACACACAATGTCCCACCCAGTCACATTATCCTGACACCAGGCCGCCAAGTCCTGACACAAACCTCTAAATCTTAAGCGCCTGACGATGTAGCTGTTTGTACAATTTGTAAAGAGAGAGAGAGAGAGAGAGAGAGAGAGAGAGAGAGAGAGAGAGAGAGAGAGAGAGAGAGAGAGGGAGGGTGGGAGGGGGGACGAGAGACCAAAGCTATATGTAATAGAGGAATATATAGCTGTCGCTATGCCCGTCTTTTCCGTCTATCACTGTATCCGTCTATCACTGTATCCGTCTATGTGCATGCCCGTTATCAGATTAGTTTTTCGGAGTATAACTTAAATATTTATTTTAAACCAAATTTGGTAAATATATTAAACAAGATGCCTAGAGGTAATTCTCCATATAACTTTCTACGTTAATATTTTTTGTTACCATGAAAAGAAAGTGTAGGATATTTACAAAAAGCATTTTACACAAGTAGTATACAAATCTAAAGTATCCGAATACTTCTAATTGGTCTTTTCAAAAAACCGGAGGAATACGTAATTTCTTTATTACTCGTCAATTTGAGGCTTGTAGTAAATAACGTTTCACTAATCACGGTTCCTACTCTTGGTTGTCTTTTATAATTTTCCAATCAGTATCTTCTATTTTTGAAACCCATGATAAAGACTTGAATCACAATGAAAACAACGCATTAAAATATGAGATGTCTGACTTTTACATTCAAAGATAATGACAGTTCGTTAATATACCTTAATTACTAGCTTATAAGTCTAGTCAGACTGCAAACAAAAAAGATATTGATCAGCCATAGCATAATGCTGTTTTTTTTTTAAATACTGGATACTTCTAACAAACTGCACAGAACCAGATCTGCCGGCAGAGCTGGGTCTATGTAGTTTGCATGTAGACTCGTCTTATAAGCAGGTATATACGGTATTCATTAGAAGGTATTTAATTCCCTAATGATAATTAATCTCCAGACAATTAAAACTAACCTGGTAATTAATATCTGATGAAAACAATATATTATCTTCTCTGATTGCAACCCCTCAGTGTAGAGATTATTCACGAGATGTCGGCTTCCTAGTCTAATACATTTATACTTTGTAATCTAATAGCTTTCTTCTTTTAGCACCCGACGTGGGCGACAAAATAAACTTGCAGTGATGTAGTGGCAAAACATTAGACATTAATAGTTTTCTACATTTATATAAAAATGGTTATTTTTTGTCAGGCACAAAATTATAACTTTGAAGAAAAATATATTCTGGATTCTAAATGATTAAACGTACTATGGTAACCCAGCGTAATGGTTCCTTCTCGTAGATTTCAACTCCGCAAAAAACAAATTCTATTCGTGTGAGGATATATTTTAATTTTGGGCTTGGCATGAAAACAGTAAAACAAATTGTTCACTGAACTGTGAAATATACATAGTAGCCTCTGATTCAATTCAGCCAGTATCGTAATTTACAGTTCAATAAAACAACGTATAGAACCCAACCAGTATCGTATTTTACAGTTCAATAAAACGTATTGAACTCAACCAGTATCGTAATTTACAGTTCAATAAAACGTATTGAACTCAACCAGTATCGTATTTTTACAGTTCAATAAAACAACGTATTGAACTCGACCAGTATCGTATTTTTACAGTTCAATAAAACAACGTATAGAACCCAACCAGTATCGTAATTTACAGTTCAATAAAACGTATTGAACTCAACCAGTATCGTAATTTACAGTTCAATAAAACGTATTGAACTCAACCAGTATCGTATTTTTACAGTTCAATAAAACAACGTATTGAACTCGACCAGTATCGTATTTTTACAGTTCAATAAAACAACGTATTGAACTCAACCAGTATCGTATTTTACAGTTCAAATAAAACGTATAGAACCCAACCAGTATCGTATTTTACAGTTCAAATAAAACGTATTGAACTCAACCAGTATCGTATTTTTACAGTTCAATAAAACAACGTATTGAACTCGACCAGTATCGTATTTTTACAGTTCAATAAAACAACGTATAGAACCCAACCAGTATCGTATTTTACAGTTCAATAAAACGTATTGAACTCAACCAGTATCGTATTTTACAGTTCAATAAAACGTATTGAACTCAACCAGTATCGTATTTTTACAGTTCAATAAAACAACGTATTGAACTCGACCAGTATCGTATTTTTACAGTTCAATAAAACAACGTATTGAACTCAGCCAGTATCGTATTTTTACAGTTCACTAAAACAAGGTATTGAACTCAGCAAAACCTATAGTTGTGTATTATCTTGTAAATTCCAATGTATATCACGCTTAAAGCATACACTGACTCAATTAGAATCGTGCTACGGGATCAAATTCTCTCTCTCTCTCTCTCTCTCTCTCTCTCTCTCTCTCTCTCTCTCTCTCTCTCTCTCTCTCTCTCTCTCTCATATATGCAGACATATTGCAGCAAATTATTTGAATATATTACACGTGTAGGATTACGTCATATAAATTCGTACCGTCTGATTACCTGAGAAACTATTAATTTTACTTTAAACATTGCCATTTTAAGATTCGTGTTCATTTTTATCATTTATGCTGATTTGTACACGTACTCCACGTCTATAGAACTCGCGGTATTACTTCACTTCCCATAGTAAACATTAACTTTCAATTTCTGAGTGCCCGTAAGCAAACCTATATTTATCAGTATAAACACATTTTTGATGCCAACTTTTGTGTTTAAAAAAAAAAAACATCGTTATTTCCTGGACTCTTGGTACCAATGATATGGAAGAATGGGAACCATCAAAAGATGGGTGATGACAAAATAGAGTATATTGGCTGCTCAGGTTGGATGATAATGAAAGCAAGATTTTAGTAAAAAGAATCTTTTGAGAGCTTATCATAGATGTAAGTGTATTTTACTGACTACCTTCAGTATTAGGAAGACTCTTTACTGAAGGCAGCTTCCGACTCTTTGGTGCAGTATTGAAGACACATGATTCGACCAAAAATGTCGATATAAAAAAAATCCGCGGCTAATCAGGTTTTCTCTACATGGTCTCTGTCATCAAAGATGTTTCAATACTGATAGATATGAGCTAGATCACGAGCATTCAGAAATTTCAAGTTGTTGAATTTTTAATACCATTGTATTTACATAGCTTTACTACGGGAACTGAATTGGTATCGTGAGTCCTCGGATCTCTGTGTGTTTGAAATACCTGCTATCAATTCAACATCAAAGAGTCACGGGCTAATTTCAGCAATGAGCTTTCCAAACTCAACTTTTTAAAAGGATAAATTACATCAATTAAACCACGTCTAGTTTTTTTCAATTACAACCAGGATAAGCTCATAAAAGATTCTTTTTGTTAAAAATCTTTTTTGAAATTACCAACCAATCCTGGTCAGCCAACCCCGCATATTCTCTGTTTTATCCCCCCCCCCCCCGATTTCATACACTGGTTTCCAGTTTTCTATGTCATTAGTACCGCGAGTCCCTAAGGTCGTTTGTAGATTCTCAAGTTGAACTACAGGAGACGAAACTCGTATCGCATGTTACTCGAGCTTTCTTATGTCTTTAATACTTCTTAAATATAAGGCTTCGGTTTCATTTGCTCAATGTATTTATTCAAAATATATTCTACAAAACATTACATGTTAAAAAGAACGCGTGATGGTTATTACTATGCGTTTATGGTAATAATATTTAAATATATGTGAACTATTTAAAACTGGGCATTTAAAAGGTCATATATGTTATTCGACCCCCAAGTGCTCTCTAGTGATGACTGACACATTCACCTTGTTTTCAGACAAGTGCACAATGTACCAGTCAAAGAAACATTTAGGAGTGTGGTTGCTCTTTTGAAGACTGCTTTTATATCAGTAAATAAATATCTCGATTATTTACTGTCAGATACGTAGATCAGTCTGTATTGTCAGTGTTATTCTTGGTTTATTGTTTGAGTGCTTTCTCCTTGAATGTACTGGGCTCGGAAAGTTATGTCTTGTTTGGCAAAGTTTGAGTTCGGGACTTCCATACTGTCTTAGTCAATTTTGGTTTATTGAGTGCACCAAGTATGGTGTGATAAAAAAGGCGGAATTACGATGTCTTGTTCATGACAAGATATCTCGTGCATTTAAAATTATCTTGAACATGTACTAAAGTGCAGTGTATGCAAGTGCTAAATTGTTTGTCCTCATATTTATGTTATGAATATATTTATATACACGTTTTTATATTTATGTTATGAATATATTTATATACACGTGTTTATATTTATGTTATGAATATATTTATATACACGTGTTTATATTTATGTTATGAATATATTTATATACACGTGTTTATATTTATGTTATGAATATATTTATATACACGTGTTTATATTTATGTTATAAATATATTTATATACACGTGTTTATGTTTATATTTATGTTATGAATATATTTATATACGTGTTTCAGATATCAGGCGCATGTATTTTGATTAACTTAGCCAGTGGCCCAATATGGCTATGTGCTTTATAAATTTGCATAATGATGTTGTCTTTTACTATTGAATTGTACATTTGAATAATAAGCTGTGTAATGCATATGTGTGACGAGTAAATTAGTAATCATCCAATAAAGGAAACAAAAGAAAATGTTATAAAAGGAAGAGAAAAAATATTGAAAATACCACTCCACAGCTTGCCCAGGAAATAAGGTTATCAAATACTACACCAAACTTGCGAATGTCAGATGACAACAAGTACGCCAGGAACAGCAAAGGCTTGAAATTTGTTCATTAACTTTATTCAAGACAAAAAGACATTTCAGAAGAAAGGTAAATATGTATCAGACATACTTGAGAGTTATCTATAACAATAGTTTTAATTTGTCTTTAAACTGCACTTTTGATTTTATTCAATATATTGTTCCATAATTGTCTGTTTTATTCCATCACAGATAAAAATTTCTATGTACAGTTAGGCATGAAACAAAATATTCCGGTTATTACAAAATCTTATATATATATATATGCTAATTTAACCGAAATTTCGAATGTTGATTTAAGTATTTCATCAGGAGGTTTTTATATTTTGGATTATGGATATCGTGGCTTTTATTGTAAGGAAGATTAATAAATAAATTTCTTTGATGTGCTTAACTATATGATCCCATTTCATTGGTTTCGATGACTAAAACCTGGGAAAATTATCAATTACGAATACACGTTGCAATAATTATGGAAGGTTTCCACGTAAGCAAAATATTGAAATTGGAATGATTGGGTCAACACAACTGAAGTGTTACCAGTAGACCCAAAATGTCGATTTAGAATAGGAAGATCCCGTGGCTGACCAGTTAAAGATTTAAAAATTGATTTACGCTTTCTTGACCATAAAAAGTCAGTGTTCAGGTCATTCCCCGGCCTTCTTGTGCGACATTTAGATGTGAAATTGCAATGGCCGTACTTTCTCAGGCTGCACCATTGGCGTCCAGGTGACGATCTTGTCTCGATCTGTTATGCATCGTTACGTTATGTTCCCTTTATTTAGGATTCTCCCAAGTCACTGAACTTTTTCGCAGCTCTGGCAGCACATTAACCGAATTCTGTCCCTGCTACAGAGGAAAGGCGAAGCTTTGACGATTATGTCACAATAAGAACGGGAGTTGCTGTCATCTGAACAACCTGAAAATATTGATCCATACCCGTGAGGAATATGTAGCGTCTATTCGGTTGCTTTTTGTACATGTCTAGTATTTTAGACTATCGATATGCTTATATGTGTAGATGTTTATGCTAGCAAAAACTGTCAATTTTTCATAAACTCATCCGTTAATTTTTTCTTTCTGTCGATTTCTGCCATGTAAAGAAAAAAACGTGCGAAAGCTGTATCAAGTATAACATGCTGCTTAATCGAGCTTGCGTAGATGTCATCCTACACGAACCATTGCAATTTGTGAAAAAAAAATATATATGGCTTACCCAATCAACTAAATAATTTACATTATAAAGCGTGTCTAATTATATCGAAATAATTCTCTTGATGCAGTAGTATGTATAAACTGTTTATAATAATTTAATTAAAAAAATTGATCGGAGCACTCCATCACACAACTTATTCGACAAATCTAGTAATGCACGTTACTCCTGACGTAATCTTACTCAACAAAATTTTCACTCTTGTCAAAATATTTTTCGATGAAGATTTCGAGTTGAGTAAACTTTTATGGCTGTTCATAATTTTATATTCACACATCCCACGATCTCGCTAACCCCTAAGTAGTATTATATCCAACACATTCCACGATCTCGCTAACCCCTAAGTAGTAATATATCCAACACATTCCACGATCTCGCTAACCCCTAAGTAGTAATATATCCAACACATTCCACGATCTCGCTAACCCCTAAGTAGTATTATATCCAACACATTCCACGATCTCGCTAACCCCTAAGTAGTAATATATCCAACACATTCCACGATCTCGCTAACCCCTAAGTAGTAATATATCCAACACACTCCACAATCTGGCTAACCCCTAAGTAGTAATATATCCAACACATTCCACGATCTCGCTAACCCCTAAGTAGTAATATATCCAACACATTCCACGATCTCGCTAACCCCTAAGTAGTAATATATCCAACACATTCCACGATCTCGCTAACCCCTAAGTAGTAATATATCCAACACATTCCACGGGTCTCACTAACCCCTAAGTAGTAATATATCCAAAACATTCCACGGGTCTCGCTAACCCCTAAGTAGTAATATATCCAACACATTCCACGGGTCTCGCTAACCCCTAAGTAGTAATATATCCAACACATTCCACGATCTCGCTAACCCCTAAGAAGCAATATATCCAACACATTCCACGATCTCGTTAACCCCTAAGTAGTAATATATCCAACACATTCCACGGGTCTCGCTAACCCCTAAGTAGTAATATATCCAACACATTCCACGATCTCGCTAACCCCTAGGTAGTAAAATATCCAACACATCCCACGATCTCGCTAACCCTTACGTAGTATTATATCCAACACATTCCACGGGTCTCGCTAACCCCTAAGTAGTAATATATCCAACACATTCCACGATCTCGCTAACCCCTAAGTAGTAATATATCCAACACATTCCACGATCTCGCTAACCCCTAAGTAGTAATATATCCAACCCATTCCACGGGTCTCACTAACCCCTAAGTAATAATATATCCAACACATTCCACGATCTCGCTAACCCCCAAGTAGTGTTATATCCAACACATTCTACGATCTCGCTAACCCCTTAGTAGTAATATATCCAACACATTCCACGATCTCGCTAACCTCAAAGTAGTTTATATCCAAAACATTCCACGGGTCTCGCTAACCCCTACGTAGTATTATATCCAACACATTCCACGATCTCGCTAATCCCTTAGTAGTAATATATCCAACACATTCCACGGGTCTCGCTAACCCCTAAGTAGTAATATATCCAACACATTCCACGATCTCGCTAACCCCTAGGTAGTAATATATCCAACACATTCCACGATCTCGCTAACCCCTAAGTAGTAATATATCCAACACATTCCACGATCTCGCTAACCCCTTAGTAGTAATATATCCAACACATTCCACGGGTCTCGCTAACCCCTAAGTAGTATTATATCCAACACATTCCATGATCTCGCTAACCCCTAAGTAGTAATATATCCAACACATTCCACGGGTCTCGCTAACCCCAAAGTAGTAATATATCCAACACATTCCACGATCTCGCTAACCCCTAAGTAGTAATATATCCAACACATTCCACGATCTCGCTAACCCCTAAGTAGTAATATATCCAACACATTCCACGATCTCGCTAACCCCTAAGTAGTATTATATCCAACACATTCCACAGGTCTCACTAACCCCTAAGTAGTAATATATCCAACACATTCCACGATCTCGCTAACCCCCAAGTAGTATTATATCCAACACATTCCACGATCTCGCTAACCCCCAAGTAGTAATATATCCAACACATTCCACGATCTCGCTAACCCCCAAGTAGTATTATATCCAACACATTCCACGATCTCGCTAACCCCCAAGTAGTAATATATCCAACACATTCCACGATCTCGCTAACCCCCAAGTAGTATTATATCCAACACATTCCACGATCTCGCTAACCCCCAAGTAGTAATATATCCAACACATTCCACGATCTCGCTAACCCCTAAGTAGTAATATATCCAACACATTCCACGATCTCGCTAACCCCTAAGTAGTAATATATCCAACACATTCCACGATCTGGCTAACCCCTAAGTAGTAATATATCCAACACATTCCACGATCTCGCTAACCCCTAAGTAGTAATATATCCAACACATTCCACGATCTCGCTAACCCCTAAGTAGTAATATATCCAACACATTCCACGATCTCGCTAACCCCTAAGTAGTAATATATCCAACACATTCCACGATCTCGCTAACCCCTAGGTAGTAAAATATCCAACACATCCCACGATCTCGCTAACCCTTACGTAGTATTATATCCAACACATTCCACGGGTCTCGCTAACCCCTAAGTAGTAATATATCCAACACATTCCTCGATCTCGCTAACCCCTAAGTAGTAATATATCCAACACATTCCACGATCTCGCTAACCCCTAAGTAGTAATATATCCAACACATTCCACAGGTCTCGCTAACCCCTAAGTAGTATTATATCCAACACATTCCACGATCTCGCTAACCCCTAAGTAGTAATATATCCAACACATTCCACGATCTCGCTAACCCCTAAGTAGTAATATATCCAACACATTCCACGATCTCGCTAACCCCTAAGTAGTAATATATCCAACACATTCCACGATCTCGCTAACCCCTAAGTAGTAATATATCCAACACATTCCACGATCTCGCTAACCCCTAAGTAGTAATATATCCAACACATTCCACGATCTCGCTAACCCCTAAGTAGTAATATATCCAACACATTCCACGATCTCGCTAACCCCTACGTAGTATTATATCCAACACATTCCACGATCTCGCTAATCCCTTAGTAGTAATATATCCAACACATTCCACGGGTCTCGCTACCCCCTAAGTAGTATTATATCCAACACATTCCACGATCTCGCTAACCCCTAAGTAGTAATATATCCAACACATTCCACGATCTCGCTAACCCCAAAGTAGTAATATATCCAACACATTCCACGATCTCACTAACCCCTAAGTAGTAATATATCCAACACATTCCACGATCTCGCTAACCCCTAAGTAGTAATATATCCAACACATTCCACGGGTCTCGCTAACCCCTAAGTAGTAATATATCCAACACATTCCACGATCTCGCTAACCCCTAAGTAGTAATATATCCAACACATTCCACGATCTCGCTAACCCCTAAGTAGTAATATATCCAACACATTCCACGATCTCGCTAACCCCTAAGTAGTAGTAGTGTATGGGGACTACCTAGCGTCAATGGGAAAATCCTATGTAAAACAGCTTGGGACACTCTAGCGTCAAGGGGAATTTAACATGGTGGGGACTATCTAGCGTCAAGGGGAATTTAACATGGTGGGGACATTCTAGCGTCAAGGGGAATTGAACATGGTGGGTCTATCTAGCGTCAAGGGGAATTGAACATGGTGGGTCTATCTAGCGTCAAGGGGAATTGAACATTGTGGGACTATATAGCGTCAAGGGAAATATAACATGGGAAATAAAACAAGGAAAAAAGGGGTGGCAATGAAAGCTACTATCTTTTCGAGACTTATGAGTGGCCCTGAAAAGGACCGTTATATGTAATGTTAACAGTATTTTGTTAACATAGAGGACATCTCACAGATCTTCTTCTCTTCCTTAAACTTCTCCTTACTGTGGGTCCATAGAAGAGAACTCTCTTCAAACAACCTTGTCTTTCCACATAGACTCTTCTCTTCCAATAGGCTGTCTCCGTCCTATCAATGACACTCCATGATGATCTGACATACATGGGTATGTCAGTCCTAAACAGCATACTTGACACAAGGGTTGACGATTCAACATTAGTCCACATCTTCTGATGAGAACAGGTGAATCGAATGCCGTGTACTGCGGTTATTTATAGGGGAAGAGCGGATTGAAACGGATTGAGTGTATCCACCAATCCAAACGTGCGTTACAAAAGTCAGTCACAACCATCCAATTGGAAGAGAGCAGTCTGTGACGTCACCTTTTCTATATAGAGGTACTAGCGTCTGTGCGCAGTCCATCGATTCAAGAGAGTTGTCAATCATGGCGGACAGTAAGAAGACAATGAATTGGAGTGAGCCAGGAGTAGAGACAGCAAGTCATGGACCAACAGTGACTACTAAAGTCATGTCAAATCTACATCCAGAAGAAGTGGATTTTAACTGGGATATTGTGGATTTTTTAACATCGCAAGAATTTATTCCGGAACCTTCGTTGCCTTCTGTATCTTCTTATGGACACGTCGATGATTTTAAACAAAGACAAAAAGAAGCATTGGAGCAATTTTTACAACAACAGAAAGTAGAAGAACAAGCTTTTCTTATGCAACAGCAGGAAGAAGAAGAAGCAAGAAGAAAACACCAGGAAGAAACAGTAGCATCAGCAGCATCAGCAACGGAGAAGAAAGAAGACCAAGGACAGAAAGAAAATAGTGAAAATCAAACGGTCACGACGGTACTTTTAGATATTTTAGCTGAGTTAAGGAGTCTGAAACAAATGTATCAGACTTCTTTATCACGACCAAAGAGAAAAAGACCTTCTCGAGCGAAACAACCCGATCTCTCTGTGACTACGTCTACTTTACCACCGTTAGTGATTTCTACCAAATCATTGACAGGAACCACCAGTCCCGAAGTAGGCCTTGGCCGTGGCAAAGGTTTAAGACAGCTCAAGAGGATTTCATCCCGTTTCTGAGTTTGTTTTGTTTTAAACACACAAAACACCAACGGTCCTTTTCAGGACCACTCCAATTATTTCGAAAAGAAATACTATGTCAATTGCCTATTTCATTGAAAACTCAAAAGGCCTTTATGTTTTTTAAAAACCCATGATGTACGTGTGAGTGAATGAATGTGTGAGTGTAGGTAATTATACTATCAAATCAAAACCAAGAGACACTTACGTTTTTTCTCTTTAGTTTATTCTAGTACAAACGTCACAATTCAAAATCACAACATAACATAACATAAGACCACTTTAAAAAAGTTCATAGGTTTTCTTCTGTTTCACTCTTTCTGTTTTTTCATTTTCTTTACTGTCACAGCTTTTTTTTCTTCCTCTTCACTTTCGTTTCGTCTTCTTTTCTTGTGAACGTGTCGGGGTTCTTCCTTGGGGGAGGGTACCTCTTCCTCCTCCTGTTCAGAATTTCTTTCCTCCTCCTCTTTCTCCTCCTCCTCCTGTTCCTGTTGTTTCTTAGGGCAGTTTGGAGACCAATGTCCTTTCTCTTTACAATAATAACAGGTATCTTGACTTTTGTCTCTATTGGTACCTTTTTTATTTTTGTTACGATCTGAACATTCTGTAGCCCAATGTCCTTTCTTCTTACAGATATAGCAAGTATCTTGACTTTTATCTCGATAGGAAGGAGAGTAGGCCGTCGGCTGGTCTGACGAAAACTTTCGTATGACCCCACGTAAAGCTCTAATGAGAAGTTCCACTTGTGTAGGTTCTTCCATCGTTCTGGTCAATGTGAGAGTGAAAGGAATACTGAACCGTTAGACACTAATCCTTTATATATGCACGGATCGAACATGAATATATAGGGGTTATGGTCTTTAAAAGGTAGGCATTTGACTTTTTGCAGACAAGATGAAAAGACCACATCATGCTGTGGAGAAAGAAAAAGACAGTAAGAGACAGAAACGTAATGTATCGCCTAACACAGTAGCTGAAGTCTTGGCTCAAATTCATGCCAGTGATTTTGAAGATGACATGAGTGAGCCCGAATCCACACCCAGACAATCCACGTCCAAGCAAAGTGCACCACCCTTAGTAAACCCTGAAAATTACTATTACATTCGAGAGACAGAAAAGCGTTCCTCTCGAAAATTTAGAACAACGGCTTACACGTATGCCGTAAAGTTTAAAGATTTCAAGGCCAATGTACCTTTGGAGAATACAGAAGGGTTCATTACTGAGGTGTGGGATTCTGTGTTAACTGCACTGAAACAGCAATGTCAAGCCAAAGAAGACGATCGCTTGAGACTTTCTATTCATCACGATAATTTGAAGTCTCCCGTTTGGATCGAATTTACTAGTCCATCAGAATTAACACCTTCCAAAGTCATTGACAAAATTCAACATGTGCAACAATCCAACGACAAGTTTCACATTGACGATGGAAAAGCCACACTGTTCATGACCCACGTGTCTCTTCCCCAGGGGACAGGACGACGCAAAAAAGTATTATTGGTCGACAACCTTCGCAGCACCAAACTAAGTCTCGTCCAAATTAACAATCCTCAAGACCAGATGTGTTTAGCTCGTGCTGTCGTCGTGGGACGAACGTATGCCAACAAGAACGACACGGTAGAATGGAAAAGAGCCTGGAAAACTATTCAACAATCGGACCGAGCCAAACAACGAAGTGAAGCAGAACTCCTGTTACAGCAAGCGGGGATATCCAAAGACACTCCTTGTGGCATTCCAGAAATGCAACAATTACAAGACGTCTTGTCTCCACGTTACACTTTGAAAGTACACCCTCAAGAAGTGCGTGGACCTCTTTTGTTTCGAGGCCACGATTTCAAAGACGGAAAATACATTCACATCTATCATCACAATGGTCATTTTGATACCATTACCAGTATCACTGCATTCCAGGGATACGGTTACTACTGTGAAAAATGTGACTATGGTTATAACAATCGAGAACAACACAAACATTGTGGATCAAAATGTGAGGGATGTTTAGCCTCACAACCTTGTCTGGACCAAGGAAAAGAAAGAGTGCATTGCCCTGTGTGTCAGCGCACTTTTGTCAGTCCTACCTGTTACCAACAACATTTGAAGATGCAAGGTTCACAGCAGAAAAACACTTGTCAACTTCTGAGATTGTGCCCTACTTGTGGACAAGGCATACGTACCAATAGTGCCAAGTTTCACGTTTGTCGAGGGAAGAAACGATGTCACATTTGTCACCAAATCGTGGACTTGGAACACGAATGCTTCATTCAAAAATACCAACCCCATTCAGAAGATACCCAGAAGAAAGGGAATTTTATCTTTTTTGATTTCGAATGCATGCAAGAGACCGGTATTCACATTCCCAATTTCTGCGTAGCTCACCGTGCGTGCGAGCAGTGCATCCAAGAACCTATCTTTAGTTATTGCCCTCACTGCAACAAGATTCCTGGAGGACGTGAAAAAATCTTTCGAGGGTCAAACACGTTAGCCAAGTTTGCCCGATGGATCTTAAACCCCATTGACGAAACGTGGAGTACAGAAGACATCGAACGTTACGGCAATTGTCATTGCCATGCTACGGTCATGGCTCACAATTTTTCGGGATACGATGGGCAATTTCTGCTCAGATACTATGCGGAACAATGTACCGAACAACCTCAAGTGACTTTGAACGGAGCTAAAATCATTTCTATGCAAGTAGGACAAGTACAGTTTAAAGATTCGATGTGTTACTTGGCCATGCCATTGAGTCGCATGCCTAAAACGTTTGGAATGACAGAATTGGCTAAAGGTTATTTTCCACACTTTTTCAATACCGAAGCCAATCAACATGCCGTTCTGCCCCATTTGCCGGAGGCTCACTATTACGACCCTGACAACATGCGTACCGAACAACGAGAAGCTTTCTTCGCTTGGTACCAGACTCATGCCTCGGACCCTTTTGACTTTCAAGAAGAAATGTTAAAGTACTGTCGATCTGACGTGGACATTTTACGACGTTGCTGTGGAAAATTTCGAGAATTGTTCATGGAGTACGGAGGGATCGATCCTTTGAAAGAAGCTTGTACCATCGCCAAAGCGTGTTCTTTAGTGTACCGAAAACGCTTTATGCCTGAAAATACTCTAGCGGTCATCAGTCCTCAAACGACGAACTTTGTTAAACGTCAATACTCGGTCAAAGCCCTGCGCTGGCTCCATTACTTGTGCGACAAGGAAGACAAATGGATCCAACACGCTCGCAACGGAGGAGGCGAAAAGATTATTGGAACGTATTCAGTGGATGGTTGGGACTTAGAAAACCCTCAGATCGTGTACGAGTTTAACGGATGCTTATTTCACGGATGTCCTATGTGCTACCCTCAGCGTGACATCAAAAATCAGTTTTTACAACGAACTATGGAAGATTTGTACCAGACCACGTGTCAACGACGTTTGAAGTTAGAACAACAAGGATACCAGGTAGTGGAAATGTGGGAACACGAGTACGATCAGCGTTTGAAAACCGATCCCGAGTTTAAACGCATCGTAGAAAGTTACAAGTGGGTGGACCCATTGAACCCCCGGGATAGTTTGTACGGAGGACGAACGAATGCCACTTGTTTGCTGTACCAGGCGGACGAGGAGAAAGGAGAAGAAATCAAATACTTGGACGTGTGTTCATTGTATCCTTACGTGTGTAAATATTGTCACTTTCCCGTAGGGCATCCAGAATTGATGACAGAACACATTGACTTGGACCACATTCGTCAGTACGAAGGATTGATCAAGTGTAAAGTCTTGCCACCCACAGACTTGTACCATCCCGTTTTACCTCACCATTGCCAAGGAAAACTGATGTTTCCTTTGTGTCGCACATGTGCTGAAACGTGCAACCAAGACCAACCTTGTCATCACACTCAGGAAGAACGTACCTTGACAGGAACGTGGGTGAGTGTGGAATTGTTTAAAGCTCTGGACATGGGATACCAACTGTTAGAAGTGTACGAAATTTACCACTTTCCCAAAACACAACAATACTGCAAGGGCGACGAGAGACAGAAAGGTATTTTTGCAGACTACGTGGATTCCTTTTTAAAACTAAAACAAGAAGCTAGTGGCTATCCTTCCTGGTGTCACACTCCCGAAGACCAAAAGATATTCAAAGAAAAATATCGGGAGCAGGAAGGTATCACTTTAGACCACATCGAGAAAAATGAAGGAAGGCGATCGTTTGCCAAAGTCATGCTCAATTGTTTGTGGGGTAAAATGGCACAACGTCCATCTTTACCCAAGACGGAGTATTTGTCCGAGCCGTCTCGCTACTTCCAGATGATTCACGACCCAACCAAAGTCATGAAACACGTGGACGTCATTCGTGAGGACTTGATCTTAGTCAATTACGAAGAAGAACTAGACTTTGTAGAAGCCGACAAATTTGGAAATGTCATCATTGCGGCTTACGTGACAGCCCACGCTCGCTTAAAATTGTACGAAGTGTTAGAACTGTTAGGAGATCGCGTGTTGTATTTTGACACAGACAGTTGCATCTACATTCACCGACCGAACGATTGTAACCCTGTCATCGAAGGAGACCGTTTAGGAGCCTGGACCGATGAACATCCCGACGACAAGATTCTAAGTTTTGCAAGTGGCGGTCCTAAAAATTACGGCTACGAATACCGAGACCCCCAAGGAAAAATGCACACCAAATGTAAAGTGAAAGGATTGACTCTTAATTATCGCACCAGTCAAGTGGTGAACTTTGACGTGCTTCAAGAAGCCTTACAGTTGGGACAGGATGAAACGTTTCAAGTGACTACCCACGAACCGCACAAGATTGTCCGTTTACCCACACACCAAATCGTTAGCAGACCTTTGGAAAAAGTCTACCAAATCGTGTACCAAAAGAGAGTACGACTTCCCAATCACTTCACTCTACCGTACGGTCACATCGAAATCGGGCAGCATATAAAAAGGGACATTGTCCAAGACCAATAGTTCATTGTGACTAACACAGCTAAGCGAAAAGAAGATGAATCCATTTAAACAGACATCATTCAAATTTGGGAATTCTCAAGTGGAGTGCGATGCTAAACCTTGTGATTGTAGTGATGCCAGGCTCTGTGACGTTAGCGATTCAGCAGGATATCGTAGGAACTTTGCTATGACTACTACCCCTATATCTACCCTGGAAAGTGATGCTGTGCGTGTCAAACCTGAGGGATGTGAAAGCGGTGCCACACGTTATCGTGGACTCCTAGGAATTTCACCGTACCTGCATCGAACTGAAGTGAGGAGAGTCGAATATTCGTTCCCGACGAGTTTGCCTGAATACTGCCACTTTAAAAGTCGATTTCAAACCTTCAAAGATAAATGGCCAAAATATCTGCCTGGACCAACTCCTGAAGAATTAGCCAGAGCCGGATTTTTCTACTTGGGCGAAGGGGATAAAGTCAAGTGTTTCAGTTGTGGTGTATCCATTTACGAGTGGGAACAGAAAGATTCCGCTTACCTGGAACATGCTCGATGGTCTCCGAATTGTCAATACCTACCTTTAGTGGGACCTAATGATTGGAAGTGACACTACTACTCCATGTCGTGTAACACACCTAGACCAGTATATAATATAAAACATAATATTCAAGGATTACCCTACGAATTGCAAGAGAAGATCTACAAATACGTTTGGCAAGGCCTTGCTAAAGAAAAATCTCAAGGGGTGACTGTAGAACTTTTGTGTCGTGAAATTCACAAGAGGAAAGTGACAAAAATTAACCAACGTGTTAGATTTCTCTGGATCAAGGGTATTTTTTTGCTCTGTTACCAATTTACTACGTTTACCTCTGAAGATACTTTGATCCTTCTTAACCGTTACCCTGAATGGCAGTGGGACGAAATTACACGTTATATTAATCACTTTCGCTTTTTGTGCAAATTTAATTCTGTGTTTAATTCTGAGTTGAATCTACACTTGTAATCTTTGACCTAAAGAAGTATAAAAGAGAACAACCATGCCACAACCTTTATCATTGGTGATCCAACAGATTCCGTGGATGGATATCAATGAGAAGATTCACACGGTGAAAGATTACGAACACTTATTGCAAGAACTATACCCTATGAATTGGGGTCGACGTGTCGTGTGTGTTTTAGTGACTTGCTTTCTGGGATTTCGTTTACCTGTCGATTCCTTGTGGACACTTTACGAACACTACCTATCAAAAAAATAAGACAGTATGGTGGTTCCTTTAAATGTCCACGAGAGACTTATTCTGTTCAAAGCCTTACGCTTTCATCTGGATACATCTCGACCTTTCCAAGAAAAAAAGATTCGTCAACTTTTACGTACGGAAGCAGTGTACGAAGATGTGTGTGTAGCTTGTGATTTACACCCTCATTGGACAGATGTACGTGACTGGAAAAGTTGGGATTTTGAGGCTTGGACAAACGAAGTATCCCATTATGCCCAAGCGTTGTGTTCCTAAAATGCATCGTCGAGTGAAAAAAGTCACTTTTAAACCTGTGTTAGTAACAGTACCAGAAGAAGAAGAAGAAGAAAAAAAATCTGTCACCCAAGACAATCCTTCTGTTCAAGACAAAACTGTCATGGACATTTCCCCACAAAGACCCTTTAGAGAAGACACGTATGTGACTATACCCCCTGTAGAGGAGACTATAAGAACATTACATACTACCTCTAGGACACCTTCGTTACCCAAACCACGTTGTACAGTGACTTGTTTATATGCCACTTTGATCGTTTGCCTAGGTATTTTATTCCTGTATTTATCTATTTGGCTTTTATGTTTTCGTGTTGTTCGAATTTAAACATGCATTGAAATAAACTTGTCTTGAAAAAAGTATAAAAACCTCTTGTCTTGTCTGTTTTTGTGTCAATACTGACATACCACTACACGACTATGGCTCACTCTACTCTTTCTACTACTCCTTCCTCCTCCACATTCAAAGTCATTGACGAACACTTAGATCAGGCTAGTTGGAAAGCCTTGTATCTTCGTCATCCTTTTAACATGTTAATTGCTGGACCGAGCGGTTCAGGCAAAACCGAATTTGTCAAACGTTTGATCGAACATAAACATCATTTGATCGATCGTCCACCTCAACGCATCGTGTGGTGTTACAAAGAGTGGCAATCGGCATACAGCCTCTTGCAAGAAAGTCAAGGTGATTCCATTGTGTTTGTAGCAGGCATTCCTAAAGAAGACGAGGGGATCGTGTCTGACCCTAGTCAAACTCATTGGGTTATTTTTGACGACATGTTAGGAGAAGACGAAGAAGAAATTAAACTATGGTTTACACGTAAAGGGCATCATCGTAATGCCAGTGTCATTTACATTACGCAAAATTTATTTCAACAAAGTAAAGCCCATCGTACCATTAGTCTCAATGCTCATTACGTGGTCTTGTTTAAAAGTCCTCGAGATAAATCACAAGTGCAAGTTTTAGCCAAACAGTTAGGAACACCTTGGCTAACTCATGCGTACGATGATGCCACTCAAACGCCACACGCCTATTTACTCGTGGATTTAAAACCCACTACCCCTGATTATTTGCGATTTCGTACCGATTTGTTTCACGACTGGTGTCAAGACGGAGGACCTGTCGTGTACACGTCCTCCTCGTCGACATAACACTATGAAGCACTAAAAAAATCTATAAAAACCTTGGGTTACTTTGACCTGGTCTCATACATCGTCAACATGACGTCCCTTCAGTCTCATCTTCCCATCAAATTGATTCGTGCCTTGTACGGCATCAGTCGCGAAAAAAATCCACAAAGACGTGCTCACGTCTTAGAAGCCAGTCTCAAAGAAGTCTTACGATGGTTTACGGTGACAGCACGTCAAATACTGCAAGGCATCATTCACCTTCCACATCAAACCAAACGCTTTTTTGACAGAAACAAAGTAGCCTTGACGCAACTGGCCAATCCTCGCATTGACACTCACACCAAAAAGCAAATCATATTGAAACCTGGAGGCAGTGGTTCTCTAGGAGGTGTCATCATTCGTTCCCTTTTAAAATGGGATCCAAATACTCCCAAAGTTCACCCCAAGAAGAAAACAAAAAAAGCCAAACAAGCCCCTAAGAAAAAGAACAAGGGTACCAAGACCAAAGCACAGAAAAAGAAAAGTCCACAGAAAAAAGCGGTCACCCGCAAAAGAGGCACTTCGGCCAGGACACAACCTTACCTTCGTCAACCACGACCTGTAAGAAAAGATCTACAAGGACGTTTGGCAGGGACTACGTTGCCAGTAGCCTCAGGGGCTGCCACTTCTCCGTTGCGGGTGATGCCAGCCAAACCCAATTTGACACCCGTTTTTCCTAATTTGATGAAACATTGGAAATCTGCGTCTCCCAAAACGTCTCCTCCACCGGAGACACCCTCGTCCACCTTAGCGTCAGTAGCAGCTGCTCATAAAGTACCTGCCCCCAAAGTCAAAGTCCAAGAAAGATCTGGCATGTTAAAGAGTTTACTAGATTTGTCCAAACAAGAACTGTCCCGATTGAGTCCATTGCGAACTCCTTCACGACGTGTGTTACCTGCCATGAAGTTGATACGACGCAAAGATAATCAGTGGCGACGCATTCCAGTATAAAAATATGACTTGAAAACCACGATGTCAATCAGTATTTTTTCTGTACCACTGATGAACACTCAAGGATGCCTCCTCAAAAACGTGCACACCATCACCCTCGACGTTCTACCGTCCAAAAAGGAAAAGGAACAAGACAATTTCGTCATCTCACCAAAAGCTTTAAAACCAAACATCAACGTCCTTCCCTCCAAAGACGTAGACCTTTAAAGAAAAAGAAAAGACACCAAAAAGGAGGATCCTTTGACAATTTTGGGAAACACATTGTTACCTTTTTGACAAAGCGCTAGTTCCCAAAAAAAAAGTAAATAAAAGAGAGTGTATACCAAGTCATTGACACTAGTGGTATTGTGAAACGAACAAGCAAAGATGTCACCTCGCAGAAAACATTTTTCTACACTCCACAAAGGAAAGAAAAGGAAAGGACGTTTAGCCAAACATCGACACGTTCTTCGTCAAAGGACACAAAAGAAAATACCCAAACGTCAAAAGAAAAAGAGAAGTCACCAAAGAGGAGGCATATTTACTGGTTTTATTAAAGGTATGCAGAAACTAGACAAAGCAGCTAATAACCGAACTGGTATCTTTAGCCCTGCTTTTGAGGATTTAGCGAAGCATGCCGTTACCTTTTGGAGAAGCCAATAGGAAAAAGAAGATAAAAGAGGGTGTGTACCAAGTCTTTGACATCAGTGTATTTCTGAAACGAACAAGCAAAGATGTCACCTCGCAAAAAACATTCTTATTCACCCCACAAAGGAAAGAAAAGGAAAGGACTACCTCCTCGTTTAGCCAAACACGGAGACGTGTTGTCCGTCCTGTCCAAAGCCTCTCCGTCCATGCGAAAACAAATCATTAAAACAGCCTCCAAAGATGTCATCGATACCGTGTGTGAATGTTGTTTGAATGTTTTGAAAGGCACGATACCTTTGTCTCCACACAAGAAAAAATACTTATCCAAACATCGACACGTTCTTCGTCAAATGGTTCAAAAGAAAATATCCGTCCGTCAAAAGAAAAAGATGTTGGTGCAACGCGGAGGATTTTTACCCTTTCTTGCTCCTTTGTTGACAGGCATAATACCAGGTTTGCTACAAGGGGTGACCCAAGGGATATCCCAAGGGTTTAACCAAGGGATGGGTAGAAGATAAAAGGACACTATGGAGCACCACAATCTCAGACATAACCTTTGAAAGCCCATGGAAGGACGAAAACTAACTTTGGTTCCTTACAAACGATGAATGGAATACCATCATTGGCAAGAACAACGATCCCCCCATTTACCGCCCAATCCCAATTTGGCTGAGATGTCGCAATTACAACACGAATTGCAATCCTTGATCCATCGCCACGATTTATCCGAAACCGAAAAATCACAAAAGTACGGTCAACTCTTGAAACGGCTACAACTCTTTCATCAGAAAGCTGTGGAACAAACAGCTCAACCCACTTTGTCCGATTTTAAGGCTCTAATGAATAACCCGGCACCCTCACCCTCACCCTCTACAGCAGTTAAAACAGACGTTACCCCACCATTACCCAAGGAAGAAGAACCCCATGATCTCTTTCAAACACCTACTGCTACTCCCATTCCGAGTAAGATTGCTGCTTCCTTGTTGACCCCTTCCCCCACTCCCCCACGAGAAGAACTCAAAACTTGGGTTAAAAAGATGATGGCTACTCCTTCTTCGACAGATGTGAAAAAGAAAGAAAGGAAACCAGAAGTGAGAAAAGAAAAGAAGGCCAAAGAAGCTATCCCATTACCTCCGCCACCACCATTACCCTCGACGTCAACTCCTGTGGCACATCGGACACGTAAAACCGTTTCCAAACAACCCGCATTTCGTCCCGCCCAAAGCAATATCCTCGAAGAGTGGGTCCCTTATTAACGAAAACCATGGAGAAGGTCTTAGCCAGCATTTACTACGATCCAGCTCACCCTGCAGGTTACGGAGGCATTCAGAAATTGTATCGTGCTGCCAAAACTCGCCTGAAAAAGCTCCGTTTACCAGCAGTACAACGATGGTTACAAGAACAAGCGACGTACACTTTACACAAACCCATTCGACGAAAATTTCACAGAAGTCGCACTCAAGTGGAAGGCATCGATCATCAATGGCAAGCCGATTTAGCTGATGTCTCTCATTTAGCCACCTACAACCGTGGCTACAAATATTTGTTTTGTGTCATCGACGTCTTTTCTAAATTTGCCTGGGTCGTACCATTGACATCCAAATCGAGCGGAGAGTTAGTACGAGCTTTGCAACTGGTGTTGAAACAAAGCGGTCGTCACCCTCTTCGATGGCAAACCGACAAAGGCACCGAATTTCTGAACCAAGCTTTCCAACGAGAATTAAAAAAACGTGACATTCATTTTTTCACCACCGAAAATCCTGAAACCAAAGCCAGTATCGTGGAACGTTTTCAACGTACCTTGAAAGAACGCATGTGGAAATATTTTACACATCAACACACTCTCAAGTACATCGACGTCTTACCACACTTAGTCCAAGCCTACAATCAATCTTACCATAGAAGCATTGGACGTGCCCCACAAGAGGTGACACCTGACAACGAAGTCACTGTTTTTGAGCGTCTGTTTGGTACGTCCCGGACGAGGGCTGTCCCCAAGAAAGGTAGAGAAGTGTTAACCACGGGAGATTGGGTACGCATTGGCAAAACCAAACGCACTTTCGACAAAGGTTACTTACCCAACTGGACCACCGAATTGTTTCGTGTGACTGGACGAGTGCGCGATCGTCATCCTACCGTCTATAAATTGGAAGACATGAACGGAGAAGTATTAAAAGGAACATTTTACTTGCCTGAGTTACAACGTGTTACCAAAAAAGAAGACGACGTGTACGACATTGAAAGCATTCTCGAACGAAGAACCCGTAAAGTAGGAAAACGTCGTGTCAAAGAAGTCAAAGTACGTTGGAAAGGATATCCTCCTAGTTTTGATTCTTGGATTGACGCTTCGCAAGTCATCGACTATAAAAAGAAGTAACCATCATGCCCTTCAATACAGCTTCAGCAACCACAGTGACTACTCCTTCACCCACGTCATCTCTGCAAGATTTACAAAAGCAACCCTTGTGGGTGTGGTGTGGAGAACGTGTCCCTAAAACACAAATCGTTTTTTTCTGTCAAATCTTTGTGGTATATTGTGTCATTGGTGCAGCCATTGCTAATTTGAGTTTGCAACAAGGAGACAAACAATTGTGGACCATTTTACTCAGCAGTTGCATCGGGTATCTTCTTCCCAATCCTTCCCTGAAATACTCTTACAACGGGAACAACAGTAACAATATTGGGAGTCTGGCGGCCAACGTTAGTCCTTCTCCTGACAGTCACCCTTCCAATCACAATCCTCTTTTAGATACTCCTTTAACCTCGAGTGACTCCTCGGACAGAAGAACATTGGAAATATGAACAACACTATTAACCAATTTTACTTAACGTTACCCAGTGACAGTTCCATGGAGGTGTTTCCTAACAACACATTGTGTTGTTACACGTCTAAATTACCTCAAGCCATGCATTTGGATCAAGATGATCACTGGGAAGCAGCTTTAGTGGAAATAATACACCCGACACAAATCAAAAACATCGTCGAAAATCAAAACTTTTTCACAGTTGAAGTGTACGACAAGCAATTGCAACAAGCCTTAGATGAACGAGGCATCACTGGCATTGACAACAAGAAATCAGATGGACCCGCAACTAAACAACTGTCCACTCATGTGTTGACCATTCCTGCAGGCTACTATTTTAGTGGTCAACATTTAGTGACTACGATTGCAAGCAGGTTCAATGTTGTGTTTGGTAAACCCCTGGACAAAATCAGAGAAAGTGTTACCTTTGAGTACATTAAAGCGGCTCGCCGCTTCATGATCAAATTTTCAGAGAAGAAAATAATAGCCATTACCTTTTGTCCTGAATTGTTTGATATCTTAGGTGGAGACCTCAAGATGCTCCCGAACAAAAAAGAAATACCAGGCATAGCCAGTAACTTGGATTTTACCAAATATTTTCGATCCCCTGTAGAAATGAACCAAGGACTCAATTTGATGTTTGTGTACTCCGATGTGGTGGAGTACAATGTGGTAGGACACACCTCTGTACCGTTACTGCGTGTCATTCCTTTCAAAGTAGATACTACTACCGCTGAAGAAGAAGGTGGAAATACCTATCACGTTCACCGTGAATTTGTACATCCTCATTATTTACCCGTCAGTAAGTCGTATTTCGACAGTGTCAACATTACTATAAAAGGAGAACTAGGTCAAAATATTCCATTTACCAAAGGGAAAGTCACAGTGAAACTCCATTTTCAAAAACGATTCTCCAACCACTGAAAAAGTGATGTATCCTGTGTACCAAGGAGTCACTCGACAACGAGGACATGGTTTAGGAGATATGTTTAAATCAGCCTTTCGTTCCGTAGTCCCTGTTTTAAAACCAATGGTGACACGAGGATTGCACACCTTAAAAGATGCCGCATTGACTCACGGCAAAGATTTTCTTTACAATGTTCTCATTGACAAACAAAACCCTAAAGAAGCTTTTTTGAGAGCAGGCAAAAATACCTTGCTTCAAACGGGTAAAGAGCTTTTGGGTCGACGAGAAAGTCCTATAAATGCTCTGAACGGTACCGAGTCTAACATTCCTACTTCCCTGACGACACAGCAAGGACAAGGTAGAAAGCGTCGACGAAGGCACCCTTTCAAAAGTCTCCGTACCTCAAAAGTTCGAAAGACAAAGAAAAAAAGAACCGCTCGAGACTTAGACATTTTTGATTATTAAAAGTGAAGAAAAAAAACCTAAAGAAAAAATGATGCACCAAGAATCTTGTGCCTGTTCCAAGTCGGAACTGGATCTCTTTGCCATGCCACCCACGATGATGACCATGCAAGAAGCTCAATGGGTCGAATTTCATCCCGTCTCCTCTTTGACGGATTCAGCTCCCATCGAGTTTGAAATCAAAGGACAACCCGAAGATTACATCGATCTCAACAACAGTTACTTGTATTTGAAACTGAAAGTAAGCAAAACAGACAACACCAATCCAGGAGCCAATGATAGAGTAGCTCCTGTCAACAATTTCATGCATTCCTTGTTCAGCGATGTGGATTTGTACATGAATAACAAACTGATCAGCAGTAGCATGGATACTTACCCTTACCGAGCGTACCTCGAAAATCTCTTGACGTACGGAAAAGAAGCCAAGAACACTCATCTAGATGCTTGCGTGGTATGGAAACCTGACACTGCAGATAAGTTTAACGACACAGCCTTGCCCGTAGCAGCAGCTGCTGATGGCAGCGCTCCTGCCGATCCTCACAATGAAGGTTTTAACGAGCGTCGAAAGAAAATTTTGCAAGGACGTAGTTTAGAACTGTTCGATCGTTTGCATTTGGACATGTGGTTTCAAGAGAAGTATTTGCTGAACGGAGTAGATATTCGCTTGAGACTGAATCGAAGTAGTACTGCTTTCCATTTGATGGCTCATGCCAACGAATACAAAACCATTATCCAAGAAGCCAGGTTATACGTACGTCGCGTGGAAGTGTTACCTAAAGTGGGAAATGATATCAGTCACACTTTGAGCAGAACGACAGCCAAGTATCCGATACGACGCGTGGAAGTCAAAACGTTCACCATTGCCGCTGGACTCCGATCTAAGATCGAAGATCATCTGTTCCAAGGACAGTTACCCAAACGTTTATTCATTGGTATCGTCAGCAATGCAGCCCTCAATGGTGCCCACGATGAAAATCCTTTCCAGTTTAAGCACTGCAGAGTATCCAAAATTGAAGTCAGTCGCGATGGCAAAACTTTGTGTACCAGACCCTTCGAACCCGACTTTGGCGAACAGAAAAATTACTTGAGGTCGTACTTGTCACTGTACGAAGCCACAGGACAGTTAGGAACCAACACCAGTCACGGTATTTCCTACGACGACTATGCAAGAGGTTACACGTTGTGGGCTTTTGATTTCACTCCAGACCAAGGCAGCGACGAGGGACATTTCCACCCTATAAAATCTGGGCAACTGCGTGTGGAACTTCAGTTTGCAGCACCTCTTCCCGAAACGGTGAATATCATTCTGTATGCTGAATTCGATAATACCATAGAAATTAACAGTTTGAGAGAAGTCATTCTAGACTATTAGACATTATGGAAGACCCTTGTCCTTCTTTGAATAGTGGAGAATCCATGGAATGGGAGGTTACAGAAAAAGCAGAACCCCAAGACCAAAAAGAAGAAGTAGTGATCATGCAATCCAGATGGTCAGAACAGGAACAACAGTTAGTGGCTTGTTTTGCACAACACTTGGAAGATACAATGAGGGCCCTGATTAAAAAAGATTGTTATGGATGTCAAATCGATCATCCCAGTCAAATTCAACACGATAAATGTATGATGATGAGTCAAGAAGAAAAATTGGACAATTATCTGAACGAAGCTTGGAGTCTCATCTCCGAAGAAGACGTGTTACTTCAGTGGTATAAAGGCTTACGTGATCATTCCTCTCCTCCATTGTTTGCTCGAGAAATCGATCGCATCGAAGCTCTCTTGGCCAAAAGTAAAGAGACGAAGCAAACCATCAGTTACTTGTCAGACCGTTTCAAACAAAAAGTCTGGATTGAATTGATGACTTATTATCACCAGTGAAGAAAGGAGAGAAAAACACAAGGCGACACAAAACAAAAAATGGATACCTGGGAACTTTATTATCTTTTGAACCGTAGTTCGTACACTGCTTCTTGGAATCCTGTGGTGTGTGCTAAAGATGAACTACCTCATCGCAAACCTCAAGAGAATCAAGCTTATGTCATCAACACAGATGACAGTCATCTTCCAGGAACTCACTGGGTAGCTGTCTACTTTCCTCAAAAGGGTTGTGCGGAGTATTTTGATTCGTATGGATTGCCTCCTTTCGAAGATGATATCATTGACTTTATGAGAAGAAATGCTCAGACGACACGATTCAATAATGTGAAATTACAAAGCACAGATTCTATGGTGTGTGGACAATATTGTATCTATTATCTGCATCATCGCAGTCTTGGATATTCTTTAGAACATTTAGTGACTTATTTTGATCGTCATTCGTCTCGAAACGATGACAAAGTAGATCGATGGTTTTGTGACCATTATGGTTATCTGTTGTCTTTAGCTAGGAAACGTAGTGTACATCAATCGCTCAATGATTTCCAACAGTGGAAATCTCAATTTAATTCACAACGTTGTCAACCATGTCAAAGATAATGTATTGGTGTTATGGAAGAAAAAAAATGTTTGTTCTTTGAAATAATGTTTGTTCTTTGAAATAATGTTTGTTCTTTGAAATAATGTTTGTTATTTGAATAAAAATGTTGTGTTTTGAAAACCAATGCGTCTGTCGTTTGTTTTACATTTGTATTCATATAAATGCTCTTTGACTTTTCTTTCTATCCCTCACATCAAACTATCTAAACGTTTCAAAACCCTAAACCGCAGAGGGGTGTTTTCCATCACGTCCGCGCTTGAACCATATAAAGCAGGGGTAGTCTCCAGTCTGGCCATCCATTGTTTGACTCATCCTCCTACGAAGATGTGCTCAAGACTAGCTAAGCTGAACGAAGCTTATGTCACTCTGCATCGTATCAGACACAATCTGATGCCAAAGCCTGAAGAGATTGAGAATGTAAGAATGCTACAAGTAACGGAAGACCTCATAGAAGAACTCTTCAGAGAGGAAATTCAAAAAGAGAAAGAAGAATGGACTGAGAAGTATCGACTTCAAAAGCAGCAGAGAGAGCAGAGAGAACAGCATCAGCAGCATCAGCAACAGCAGCAGGAACCAGACAGAAGTTTTGTCGACTGTCGTGTGGACACGAAAGAGTTCTCTTTCTCTTTCCGAAGAAGCAGACCCTATCGTGTAGCCAAACGAGGACGCAATCTTAGACGATAAAAGATTGTCATCCTTCCTCGTACACACAAACACAAAAAAACAGCCCTTTTCAGGGCTACCCAAATATTCTCGAAAAGAATTAATTATTCAATTTGCTTATGGTATGTGAGGAAGTTAGAAAAAAATTAGAAGTGAGTCTATAATCACTGTCTCATTTTACTTTTGTTATGAAGTGCGTCTATAAGCACAACGTATTTTTTTCAAAATAACTTGTTCAATGTATAATTAATAGGAGACAAGTATAAAAGAGAGTGTTTTATTTTAAAAAGTCAGCTTGTTTTGTTTTTTTGCTAATGATAGGAATAATGTAAGTTTTTTGGATCTAGGGGTGTTTTCCATCACGTCCGCGTGTTTTGGTAATGATAGGGATACTGTAAGATTTTTGGATCTAGGGGGTGTTTTCCATCACGTCCGCGCTTGAACTATATATAAAGAAGCACTCATCAGTCTGGCTACCCATCGTTGGTGAATCAAAGAAGATGAGCAGAGTTCAAAAGTTAAGAGAGCTTCAAATGCATCTGGAGAATGCTAGGCGTCTCCTGGACGAACTGGCTATGGAGGTCATAGCAGAGCAGGCCAAAATTGAAAAAGAAGAGGAGGAAAGAAAAAAGAAAGAAGAGGAGGAGAAGAAAAGTCCCATCTTACCTCACCGCATGATGAGACAGACTAGTGAAGTCAAACCCATGGTGAGGACACCTTCACCACCAGAACCAGTTCGTCCACTACAGGTTCAGCCCCCACTGCCTCAGACGCAGCAACCACAGACTCATCCACGGTTGCGGAATAGAGGCAGAAATGAAGAGACTTTCACTATCCCTCAAACAGAAGATTGGGATAGTGAAGCCACTTATTCTCCCTCTGCACTCCCAGTCACAAGAGTGAATTGGGAGAATGATTGGAGTAGGAGATGTGTGTGTGGGGCTAGACCTGGGAGATGCCAGCATTAGCCAGGTGCATTTTGAAGTTAAAAAAAAAACAGCCCTTCTCAGGGCTACCCAAATAACTAGAAAAGAAATACTATGTCAATTGCCAATGAGTGTGAGAGAGGAGTAGTGTGATTATAAACACTGACTCTATTTAGATGGTATATGTTGTGATTTTGGATAGTATATGATAGGGTGTGTTTTGTCTGCTTCCCCGTGTGTGTGGTTAGTATAGGGTGTGATTTTGGATAGTATATAGTAGGATTTGTTTTTGGCTGCTTCCCCGTGTGTGTGGTTAGTATAGGGTGTGTTTTGGATAGTATATAGTAGGGTTTGTTTTTGGCTGCTTCCCCGTGTGTGTGGTTAGTATAGGGTGTGATTTTGGATAGTATATGATAGGGTGTGTTTTGGCTGCTTCCCCGTGTGTGTGGTTAGTATAGGGTGTGATTTTGGATAGTATATAGTAGGATTTGTGAATAGTATCTAATATGACAAGTGAATGTAGGGGGGTGATTACTTTCACGTCCGTGCTTAAGATATATATACGCAATCGTCGGTCCTTGGAGCCATTCAATTTTGAACACATCAAGATGAATTTTGAATTGTTTATCCAACTCCGAGACAGCTGGTTTGGGATCCTTGATGCAGAATATCAAGTGGAAAGACTTGAGGAAGAATTTCAGAGTAACCATGGCTTTGTAAGCCAACTGAAATTAGCAAGAGATTTATTAGAAGGTATGATAGAGGAGGAAGACCAGAAATTAAGAAGACGTATTAAAAGAAAATATATAAGAATAGGGGACTTGAAGCAAGCACTTGATCATGTCATCAAAGTCAGGTGTTTTCTAGAAGAAACATTACATCTGATAGAGTGGGAATATGTGAAGTGGGGTCTAGACAGGCTAAAGAAAGCAGAAGCAATGATGAGAATGGTGATGGAAGAACAGGTGATCCAGATTAAAGAAAACTGGTCTAAGGAGAGAAAGGAAAAAAAGAACAAAAAGACAAAAGAGGACTTTGATCTACTCAATCTAAGATGGATGAGAGTTCAGGAAAAGTTTAGAGCTATGGGACATCCCGACTGGATTCCCGAAGAAGAAAAGAATAAGAAAACGGGAATCATTGGTAAAATCAAAAGGTGGTGGAACAATGGAAGAAAATAAAAGAAGAAGAAATATCCAAAGGCTCTTTTCAGGGCCACTCATAAGTCTCGAAAAGATAGTAGCTTTCATTGCCACCCCTTTTTTCCTTGTTTTATTTCCCATGTTATATTTCCCTTGACGCTATATAGTCCCACAATGTTAAATTCCCCTTGACGCTAGATAGACCCACCATGTTCAATTCCCCTTGACGCTAGATAGACCCACCATGTTCAATTCCCCTTGACGCTAGATAGTCCCCACCATGTTAAATTCCCCTTGACGCTAGATAGTCCCCACCATGTTAAATTCCCCTTGACGCTAGAGTGTCCCAAGCTGTTTTACATAGGATTTTCCCATTGACGCTAGGTAGTCCCCATACACTACTAGTAGTAATATATCCAACACATTCCACGATCTCGCTAACCCCTAAGTAGTAATATATCCAACACATTCCACGATCTCGCTAACCCCTAGGTAGTAAAATATCCAACACATTCCACGATCTCGCTAACCCCTAAGTAGTAATATATCCAACACATTCCACGGGTCTCGCTAACCCCTAAGTAGTAATATATCCAACACATTCCACGATCTCGCTAACCCCTAAGTAGTAATATATCCAACACATTCTACGATCTCGCTAACCCCTAAGTAGTAATATATCCAACACATTCCACGATCTCGCTAACCCCTAAGTAGTAATATATCCAACACATTCCACGATCTCGCTAACCCCTAAGTAGTAATATATCCAACACATTCCACGATCTCGCTAACCCCTAAGTAGTAATATATCCAACACATTCCACGATCTCGCTAACCCCTACGTAGTATTATATCCAACACATTCCACGATCTCGCTAATCCCTTAGTAGTAATATATCCAACACATTCCACGGGTCTCGCTACCCCCTAAGTAGTATTATATCCAACACATTCCACGATCTCGCTAACCCCTAAGTAGTAATATATCCAACACATTCCACAGGTCTCGCTAACCCCAAAGTAGTAATATATCCAACACATTCCACGATCTCGCTAACCCCTAAGTAGTAATATATCCAACACATTCCA
This sequence comes from Unio delphinus, assembly GCA_029339505.1. Lineage (NCBI taxonomy): Eukaryota > Metazoa > Mollusca > Bivalvia > Unionida > Unionidae > Unio > Unio delphinus. Next base: position 1,511,919 of record JAQISU010000147.1, read on the forward strand.
CGATCTCGCTAACCCCTAAGTAGTAATATATCCAACACATTCCACGGGTCTCGCTAACCCCTAAGTAGTAATATATCCAACACATTCCACGATCTCGCTAACCCCTAAGTAGTAATATATCCAACACATTCCACGGGTCTCGCTAACCCCTAAGTAGTAATATATCCAACACATTCCACGATCTCGCTAACCCCTAAGTAGTAATATATCCAACACATTCCACGGGTCTCGCTAACCCCTAAGTAGTAATATATCCAACACATTCCACGATCTCGCTAACCCCTAAGTAGTAATATATCCAACACATTCCACGATCTCGCTAACCCCTAAGTAGTAATATATCCAACACATTCCACGATCTCGCTAACCCCTAAGTAGTAATATATCCAACACATTCCACGATCTCGCTAACCCCTAAGTAGTAATATATCCAACACATTCCACGGGTCTCGCTAACCCCTAAGTAGTAATATATCCAACACATTCCACGATCTCGCTAACCCCTAGGTAGTAAAATATCCAACACATTCCACGATCTCGCTAACCCCTAAGTAGTAATATATCCAACACATTCCACGGGTCTCGCTAACCCCTAAGTAGTAATATATCCAACACATTCCACGATCTCGCTAACCCCTAAGTAGTAATATATCCAACACATTCCACGATCTCGCTAACCCCTAAGTAGTAATATATCCAACACATTCCACGGGTCGATAGATGCGCACTTCTACCAAGACTTTAGTACCAAACTTCCATTTGCATAACGTGCAACAAATAATACCGCGTTTTCCCAGAATACAGTAATAAATCCAAGAAATTCATTAAATTCGACACCTCGCATATCTAGAGTACAGCTCATACAATTAAGCCCAGTGATATTTATTGTAAATCATTTAAACTTGAATCTCTAATAATGCTAGCAAGGAATTTTGAATTGCACACCTATTCAAAAAGTTGTTGTTGCTGCTGTTTTGGTGTTAACCATTTTTTTCAGCGCATGATTTGCTATACATGGCGGCCAGTGTAACTGGCTGAGGAAGAACCCGGAAAACTCTGGTTAAAACCACCGACATTCTGAAAACTTCTCACATTTTCACATTGGCCGAGCCAGAGACTCGAACCCACGCCAACAGAGGTGAGATGGCAGTGATGGGTCAAGGCGAACGCTTTAGACTACTAGGCCATGTATGTATGTATGTATGTATGTATGTATGTATGTATGTATGTATGTATGTATGTATGTATGTATGTGTGTGTGTGTGTGTGTGTGTGTGTGTGTGTGCGTGCGTGCGTGCGTGCGTTTGTGCGTGCGTGTGTGTGTGTGTGTGTTGTCACTTACTGCTTAATGTATATGTATTTCCCCCTCCAATTAAAGCATTACTCGGTACAGTATCAGCAACCGATATACACTCTCCTAAATTGCACACCTGCAAATATATATAAAAGTTTGTATCAAATGCAAATACAAACAAACAAATGTGCGTGAAAAGTAAGTGTTTTTGTTCAACAAAATTAATTTGTTTTGAAAGATTACCTTGTATTGAAAGAAAGATGCTTATACTTGAAGGTAGTTCCATAAACCAATCTAAGATAAGCTTATATTCCACAATTTTAGACAAAAGAAACACAAAGAATATTAATAATAATAATAATAATAATAATAATAATAATAATAATAATAATAATAATAATAGTCATCGTAAATAGTAATATGTAACTGGAGAAACATAGATTCATTTAAAAAATATACAAATTTAGGCAGATGTCATTTTCCCTATAAATCTTGCTGGACGTTTTTTTTTTATATCTTGTAAAGTTCTGATCCGAAATTTGATCTTATATTGCCCCCACCCCACCCCCATTTATTATTTCTTGTGTTTCTCTCACAATTTTCTAAATCATGACAATGTGAATATATATATATATATATATATATATATATATATATATATATATATATATATATATATATATATATATATATATATATATATATATATATATATATATATATTTGTGCGTTATTAGTTCATAAAAGCAAACCTACGCAATGTTATATACAACATGTTAGTTCTGTTTAATTTTCTTTTGATTTGGTAATGTAGAATTCTTTAACTCTTGGACAATTTGACCAAACACAAGTGAAAATAAATTGACGTTTTTAACCCTATGTCCCCATATAGTGACCAATCGAAAATGGCCTGATTGTTGATATTTTTTCTTTTTGTTCCTTTTCTTCTTCTTCTTCTTCTTCTTCTTCTTCTTCTTCTTCTTCTTCTTCTTCTGCTGCTGCTGCTGCTGCTGATGCTACTTCCTCTTTTTGTTGGACCGCTCTGGTGGTTTAAGTGGCTAGAGCGGGAAGTCCTCATGCCGAATCAAAGCAAGGATTATTAAAAATGGTACTAATGGACGCCATTTTCAATCAGTAAAGATATATGTTGGTCAGTATTGTTAGGTTTTCGTGTGTATGTATGTGTTGGAGGTATTCTGTAAGTTCGGGTGTTGGTCAATTAAAATATGTTGATCAGTACGACGTGTTGGTGTCGGTTTGTTTGTATGGGTGATGGTTAGTTGGTGTGCGTTTGGTTAGTATCTATGGATTATAGCCAGTGTTCATAATGATGCTACATCTCCCTGTCCCCGTATTGTTATCCAGTGTTAACCAAATGGAATCTTTTAACTTTAATTTCCCCTTATCTTCATAGTTGACCCATTTCAGGATGGTCATTGTTTGGATTTTCCTTTCTCCCCACATTGACAGCTTTGTCCCCATCACTATTTTTGTAACTACTTCATTGTACTTTCATGTACAATATTAATGTATCAACATTTTATATGACAATTACCAGTACAACAAATAAAAGTAGGCAAGGAAACATATGACAAAAATAAGGGGAAAAAAATGCAATGCAATCGTATGGGAAAGATTTGTCAACACACACACACACACACACACACATATATATATATATATATATATATATATATAGAGAGAGAGAGAGAGAGAGAGAGAGAGAGAGAAGGGTGGGGTGGGGTGGATAGATAGATAGTTATCCTTCATTGAGAAATTTAAATGTAATTGAATGATATGATGATATTCCAACTGAAAAGGAACTATGCAAGATAAATTTGAAAATAGTGTCAGTGGTGGAGATATAAAATTAAAACAAGTCAAAAGGATGATAAGATGGAAAACAAATTCCACTTCGAACCATATACGAATTCTTGTTCATGACGATGAATGACATCAAATTTTGCCATGTGAACCAAAACATTTGAAGACTAGATGCAACAATTTTGTTTGCTTACTCTATTGACTTCTTCCAACTTTCCTATCTCGGTATATGTGAGTAGCTAATAGAATAGCTAATATAAACAATAACCAACACTATCAAACAGTTTTACAAGAGTAAAGTATTTTCTGCCAAAATTACAACTGAAGCCAATTATAAGGAAGAGACGTATGTCTTTTCAAAGTCTAGAGCATTAAGATTGGTTGAAAAAGATCAAGTTGAGATGGAAAATTTTCAGAAACCGATAGATGTTGAAGGTTGTCAGTGATACTTATTACCTTAAATAATGTGAACAGACATTGCCAATAATGTTACACAGTTTGAGATTAATGAAGAGAGAAGATAACAAAAACACTGAAAGTCAGTTCCCTTCCCTTCCTCTAAATTAATTGAAATATGTAAGGCATGCTGTGTACGGTGGAAATTAAAATAAATAATGTAATCAATATTTTCAGTCCTATGAGAGGATGTACTGAATGATATTTGTCTTGACGAAAACGCGAAAAGATTTCGCTTACGAGATCTCGAATAGAATAAATATGAACTGTGTAAGAACTTTAGAAACTCGATTTAATTTTGAATTGGTACTTTTCATCTGGATTTTGACCCAGGTAGGACATGTATCTCTCATCCTTTTTTTAATTCTTTTTTCCATTTATTTTTTTCTTTTTTTTTTTCATTTTTGGAGGGCAGGTTACGAGGCTGACATAAAACGCTAAAAATATTTACCTTATCAGCTGCACATGTTGTACCCGGCAATGCCACCAAACGTGAACTAGTTCTACACATAAGTGGATAGGAAGGGTCTGTACACCATAGTCTCTTACATATTGCGCTGCCAAACTCTCCTTCCTGGAGAAAGATAAACGAAGCACATCTAGAATCAGAAACTTCCTACTCTTCAATGCACGATGACGTTGGCATGGTGATGTATCTACCAGAAAACGGCTCTGCCTTTAGCCACATCATTGTTGTAAAAAAAATCAACAAACAACTAACACTTGAAATGTGATTTTGTAAATGTACATAAATAAGATCAGTCTTTGATAATTACAATCGTGAGGTGTTCTTTGAAGTCTTTTTGTGTTACATGCTACTTAATTTCTTTTAATGTCATTAGAGATAATTCTACCACTCGTTTTCTTTTTAAATGCAGAATTAAAGTGTAATTAGATATTGATTAAGAAAACCCAGACTCGAGGATTTTGTAATTAAATGACTTTTTTTCTTATCTTGAACTTACATATACCGTACGTGTTGATGCGTACGTAACTCGTGCATACACAAACACCTGCGAACAGCACAGATAAAGATCCGCCTAGGTAGAACGCACTTGCATAACAGCGTCTACGTTGTTCTTTTATGCCCATGATTTTGAATGAACATTGAGTAGACACTCAACTGCTGCTAAATGGTAGATCCAAGTGTGATTGTTTGCAGCATGGGTACACGTTATACACGAGCATGTACAAATATTTCACAAAAAATGAAGATAAATTTCAGACAAACTATGAAATTTCCGGTTTAAAATGGAGCTGCAGGGAAAGCTTGATTTGAAACAGTAATGTTCATAATCATGAAAGAAAACATCCATCAAAAAGACTAGCTAAGTCGGACCCTACGCCAACAAATTATCAAAAACCTCCGGCATGGACTCTATCCATTGTTATGCAATAACCAGCTACGACAAATGCTAGCTAAAATTAGAATAAGTGATCATGATTTTTGTGTTAGAGGAAGATGTATGGGCATTCCCGTAGAGAATCACATTTGTAATTTATATAATAATTCAACTGATGACGACATCCATATATGTTAAAAATTAGCTCACTGGGTGCCTTTCAATTTTTTTTTTTTTTTTTGTTAATAAGCTCAGAGGATTAGTCAAATATTATCATGCTTTGTACCACCACCCAAGACAGAAGGTATTTCTTTTATCCGTTCGTAGACAATGTGTTTCCCGCAATTTAATTTCATGTCATTTTTTCTCTTCCAAGGCTTTGCTTTAAAATGTTTTAAAACATTACCAGCTTTAGGTCAATCTCAGTGTTCATTTCCATTAATTTTATTGAGGATAAGAATGTGTAGTCTGGAATGGTGCGATGCTTTTTTAAAAATGAAATCATTGAGAAAATCAATTATAAAGCAAGTTAAATGCGTAAACAATACATCTTAAATATGAATGCCTAATGGTTCTCTAAAACATGAAAACATTCTCGATGTTAACAGAGTCTCATTTTTGAGTCATTATATTACCACTGTTGTTTTTTTTTTTGCTTGATATAGTGTTAATGCTACGTTAAAAATCAAATCACAAACGCGAATATTTTTGCTTGATCTTGTCTTGAAACTTTAATAAAGAAATTGCGCATTACAATCTTGTTTAATATAACAAAGTTACAATGTTTACCTTAAGATAATTCAGATTGGTAAGATATGCATTATTTACTTTCTTTCCACTGTAAAGTATGATTAGTGGAACTACATAATGAGACAATAATCGTGATCAGTGTAATTACACAAAGGGACGTTATTTAAAACCACAGCAATTACACAAAAAGACAATTTAACAGTAGGCGACTTATTTTGCTTTTACAGTCAACACTATTATGAATAAGAATGAAAATTTAAAATATTGTAATAAACCAGTCCGTCCACCTGACATGCGCATAGTAAGGAAAACAATGATAGATAATACCGACATATTATTGTCTTTCGTTTCCTATGATGTGTTCGTTAGGGAGCACTCACCAGTTATTATGTACTGTTAAGAGAGTGACGTATGTTAGATGAAGTTGCTTGTATTTAAAATATACACAGTTGGGAGGATGTTAGCATACCTCTATGCTCATTTCATGGAATGTGGCTGATATTTTTGGAAATTGTACACGATCTAAGCACACTGCTACATAAAATGACTGCTCCCTTGTACTTAAAAAATCAGTCTGAATTAGTCTATGTCAGTATCCTTACCATGTATTAAAAACGTGAAAATGAGTTTTGCTAGAGTAGACAATACAAGCTTCTGAAATGAATGAATTAGAAAATGTGTAAACTGTAAAGACAAAGTTATGGGATCTTTTTATACTATTTACCACTGAAGTTCAAGAAGTGAAAATGACCACGTGGAGCTAGCACTTTTTCGAAAGGTGTACATCTGTGTAAGGCCAAGCTGTATACTCTACAACCCATATAACACCCATCAATCATACACCAAAATAAATGGGAATTAAAGGTTATTTGAACAATGCATAAGATATGCAAGTTATTCTTTTTAAATAGCCAGTATAACCAGTAAGGAAACCAGGGAAAATTCTTTTTCTTTAAAATCCTAACGCAATGAAAATACGAAATTATAGAGCGCCACCTTATGTCATAGGAATGGAAAACATACTTCGCAATAACTGGACTGTCGACCAAATGCCATTTTACACTGTAGATCTGCGCTAAATATGGTTCCGGGAGGACGTTTCTGCATGTCATACGAAATGTACTCGTTAGTAGCATTGTGAAGACATTCTGCCTGGTTGGTTCTGAAATTAACAAATAAAGACTCGCTGTTTGTGATTAATTTGATGGCAATTAATCATTATTAGCTTACAGGTCATACTTGTTCCTTAGAAAGCTTATGCATGAGAATTCTTTATAAAATTTGACAGTATCTGGATGATTTTTAAGCGTAAGTATTTCGTACTTAGCCGATTTTCAATAGTATTTTGTATTTGGTTGATTTTTCAGTCGTAAGTATTTGGTTGATTTTCAGTCTTTGGTGTTTACGTATTTATTTGATTTTCAATGGTAAGTGATAGGATATATATATATATATATATATATATATATATATATATATATATATATATATATATATATATATATATATATATATATATATATATATATATATATATATATATATATATATTGCAAAATTTAAAATAAATTTAAAAATAAATAAATAAATAAATAAAACAAAATTATACAGGAGCTATTGCATTATTTCTTTGATGGCGTAAACTATGCGTTTTCTAACATATGAAAGTTTATTATCAAAACCACCAAACCATATAAAACTCCGATACTACTATTAAATGTTAGCCCTACGTAACGCGTCAATATTTATCACGGTTCTAGGCTATACCAAAGAAGGTTCGGGCTAAAAGGTATATGCACTTTGTAGTTTTCTTTGCTTTTTAGTTTTGAATTCCAATTCATGTGTATAGCAAAAGATTAGACTCTGAGAAAAGCGGGATAATTCTTTTCGCTCCCGTGCTTTTTTTACTAGATAATGTTCAAGGTTTATAAAATTAATTTGGTTTCTATTCATAGTAATGGTTTCCGTTTTAGTTATAATAATACATAATTGCAGTGACATGCGAAATTTGGCCTCAAGGGTCCAATTTATACGATCAAGTACCTACTATTACTATCGGTAATATAGACATGGTACATCATTATTGATTTGAAACTCAGTGAAAACTAATTAGCAAAAGTTAGTATATCCAGCGGTGATTTTTAAAACATTATTACATTTTTTTTTAAATCTGGAGATACTAGGTTTTTTGCGTTGTCATTAAAACGAATAAACTTAAGTAATGTTTTATTCTGAGAACGTGTTAACTGTTACTACTCTACTGTAGTGAAGTAAGTACCAAAAAAGAGCGAAAACCATCACGTTTTTTATAATTCAGTAAATAATTTTTTCTCTAGAATACAAAGTAGTAATTTAAAAAGAACTTACTGTATTGTGAGTTAAGTCGCAAATAGTCCTAAACGTTCTATCATAATTCCAAAAGAGTTAGGTATTCCAAATGAATTAGAGTGGTGTTAAGAATGAATTGCGTTAATGAATGTGCTGATGTGCCAATATCATGAAATAGTGCTTATGTGTTAACAGTTTTGATGTCTCATAATGATATAATCCAAACATGCCCTCAAATGAATTCACTTAACTTCCCAAAATAGTATTATGTCATAGAATAAAAGAGTTCTTTGTAATTCGAACAAAAAATTTAAATAAATAAATGTAATCGTATTAACTGAAACACAGCTGAAATTGATTCCTCTGAAGACTAATGTTAATATACGAATGAATAGTTCTGAAGTAACAGAAACATGATGATGGTCATTTTCACATCGAATTCTTCAACAACTTGCTCCTAATACGCTGTTAATTTCTGAGTAACGTTAGACCTTGAACTCATCAATGATCTTACTATAAAATCTAAAATCCTACACAAAACTAATAGCTATGTAATGCTATTTGTAAGTGGTCAGGTAGCCATATACTCATTTACTGACCAAGGTCAATGATACAGTTTGTTTGTTTGTTTGATTAGGATTTTTAACGTAGCTTTAACAACTTTTCAGTAATATCGCTACGATGTCTGCAGTGAGGCAGTTTATAGTGATGTCTAGCACTGGGGCATCATGCAGCAGACATGTAGCATGACGTCCCACCCAGTCACATTATCTTGACATCAGGCCGACCAGTAACCACTAACCTCTTAATGTTGAGCGTCAAGCGAGACAGCTGTTAGTATCATTTTTGTAAGTCTTTGGTATGACTCGGCCGGAGATCGAACCCACGACCTCCCGCCTCCGTGGTGATACAGTATGTATACATATATAATATATGAAGAATAACCAACACAATACATATACATACTATAACTTACAACAAAACCTTTCTTAACTGTCGTATAGAGCACCGAGAAAAGTGATGCAGATTAGCGGCATTTTTAATATCATTTGTGTTCTGTGGAGCCATGATGTAGTTTCCATTCGCAGGACAATCTATGTTTTCATCATCACCGTCATGAGTAGCACCCAAGCTGAAACAAAAAAGAGTAACCCTCAATTAATGAAAGTATATTTTCAAATAAGGACTTGGGACTACTAATATTGGGGAATTTATAATTTTGGTCTATGGTCTATAGATCTGTTTTGGCAAGCGATAATGTCGTTTATCTTCTTTTTTCCTTTTCATTTTATCTTGCAATTCCAAAATCGAGAAATTGCAAATATTGCAGAAATAAGGTTCCCCAAGCATGAAAATAATGTTCAGCCTGGATTTTATAACAAATGTTTGTCCTTTGCTAAATAGTAGTAAAAAATATATTTATCATCAAACTTTGTAAGAATAGGCATTGAGTGCACCGCGCCTTCAGGACGAACGGTACTAATTATGTGGAAGAACTGTGACGCAGTCTAGAAATGGGTGAACAAATAATATCGTATATACAGGTCTGGTGGTCCATAATTTGCTAATTATGAAAAGTAAAATTTTAGTAAAAATATCTTTTGAGAGCTTATCCTTACTGTAATTTTCAACAGATATAGACAATATTGTACTGATGCATTTTTAGTATATTTACAGGCTTGACGTAGTAGTACGCAATAATGAAAGCAACACCTTAATCATTTGGTGCAGAATCAATAACGTGTTTCATGCACATGTAGATAAAAAAAAAATGCCACGGCTCATATGTTGTTCTCTAAACAGAAGTTTGCGCCAACGATAGATTTGCATAGAGAAATATAGGTCTGATCATTTGCACCCAGAAATTTTAAGCTATTGAATTTTGAATATGATGGTGTTTCTATATGTTTCTACGGGAGTTGAATTAGTACCGTGATTCCTTCAAACAAATCATTGAATGCGAATTGCCCTTTTTCAATCGTCCATTTTCAGTTAGGACTTAAGTATGGACCTTCAATAATTGTCTTTAACATTGTAAAATAGTCGCTAGTAACAAAAAATTAATAACAACCCTGTAAGACCAAATGACTGACACAGATCAATATTACTGTGTTCTGAACATTATACGTCCACCCCGTGTTTAATGGCTCTCTTGTCCGCACTAGTAAGGCATGGTCATCTCTGGATATAATTGACCAACTGGTCTTAATGACCTAGACTTTTGGTCAAGTTATGTGATATTGATCTAAACTTAATGCGCAAAAACCAAAGTTTCCTATTAGATTTACCATGACCGTGTCCTTTGACTTCTAGAGCCAAGAATCAGAGATTCCTTGATTACCCGAAGGACAAGATATTTACACAATTAGGAATAAAGAACTTGCGCTGAACAAAGGGTAATCCGCAAAACGCAGGGTGTTTTTTAGGCACAGACATGGGCGTCCGCAAGAGTTTTTTGTGGGTGGGGCAGAGCAAAGCCAGCCAAAAATGAAAGTGTGGAGAGGCTTGCAAAGTTATAGATATATTTTACCGAAACTACATTAATCAGGTGACACGTACCAATACACCAATCCCCACGGTCAGAAGATGCAATATGTAAAATGTGTTTTTGATCTACTGCTTTGTTTTTGTCTTTTCTTTTTTTTTTCTTTTTCTTTTTTTTAATTTGAAAATCCCAGACAAAATCACTCAGTCAAGTTGTTAAACTGACAAACATAATTATTATCGATTTGTTTTTCAGCCAATTTTAAAATCTTTATGTGATGCTAGTGTTTTATAGTGTTATATTGATGCGTGACTTGCACATATTTTTAAACACTTTTCCTTATACAGTTTTTTGCTGCTATTTTATAAAATCTATTTTGGTTCTCCATCTTCGAACTTAATAGCGTAATAAATTCCGTTACGTGTTGTTGCACTGCTACCGAGGCTATACGTTAATTTATATCCGGATGACTGACAACGCCTAAAACATGAAGATTTATAGAGCATGTCATGATTAAAGATCCGCAGATACTGCTTAAAAATCATTATCACACAGCGTGTGATCACGCACATTTGCAAAGTTGATACGGTGTGCGATCACGCACATTTGTAAAGTTGATACGGTGTGCGATCACGCACATTTGTGTCGTTATGTTTAAGACGAAAAAGACATGGATGGGTGAATATCAGACGCCAGATTTGTGTGCAGACTCTAGGTTGATATAGAAAAGAGGATCTATACCTGTGACCCAACTCGTGCGATATCACACCCACCGACTGAAAATCTCCCTCGTCATGAACAATAGACGATGACTTCCCGTCTGCAGTTTTGCATATTGTACCCACATAGGCTAAACCTGAAAATGATATTGATGTATCACATTATCTTATCTACTACTACTACTACTACTACTACTACTACTACTACTACTACTACTACTACTAATAATAATAATAAATAGTCCTTATCGGCTTAATTGATGCAAAGAACACGTTTTCACACTTATGAAAATTCAATCTGGTTTAGCTTCATGATTTGCAGACTTTTTGTTTTATCTAGTTTTCTGAGAATTCTATAGACTGAATTTGCACTGATTTTCTTTGTTTCCCTTGAATTGTGCGTTAAATCTTGTCTTATAGCGAGAAACAAAATTTTGCGAGAATTTAAATTTTTTGTTAACTCGGATGTATTGTCTTCTGTTGTTCATAGTCTCATTTTCTCTCTTTAAAATGTCATGTCTGCTCTGTTGTTTAATGTTCGGAATTCATTCTATACCTCAGAGTAACTGGCCTATTCCGATAACTCGACTTTATGGATTCCCATAACTCGACTTTATGGATTAACATAACTCGACTTTATGGAGTAACATAACTCGACTTTATGGGTTAATGGAAAGGGATTTGGCACAGTTGGTAAACAGGGACTCGTACAGACAAAGAATGCAGGACACGTTTATTATTTGTCACTAGAATATTTACTAAAATTTCGTTTTCTCTTTTACTTTTTTAAATACTGACTTCGAAACATGGTCATTGTCGTCTTAATGTAGATAAATATTTGTACTATTACACTTTTCTTGCGGAAAGATGATCGTCTTATTTTACATGTTGGCCGGAACGTTTCAGAATGCCCCATACGTTCCTTCTCTGCAATTTGTGTTGTCAATTATTTGATTTTCTTGTCCCATCTTTCCTTGTTCTACCGGTTTTGCAACTTTTAAAGTCTTCCTGTTCAACACACATTAAATTTGTCAGTATCATCATTATGCGCAATCGATTACAAATAGTAAAGAGTGAGAACAGTTCTGATGGCACATACTGCAACGACTGGTATAGAAGGGTACGGTACGGTACGGTACGTACGACATGTATCCTAAACCTTTAACAACCTGCTAAAAATGCGATTATGTTTGTGACGATTTTCTCATTCTATCAGAGTTGTCAACAGACGTAATTTCTTCCAGGTTACAAAATTGTCATTTGTGTGGGATTTAATAATATCATACATGGTTCAAGAATAAGAGATAAAAAAAAATCCAAATTAGAGACTTTTAAGTATTCAATCAGCAGTTTACAGGAGTAGATAATTATATGTCTTGTTTATTTCACTCCATATCCATTGATTATAGACGTACTTTTGAGATTTACGCATTCATATTTGTTCTAAGTCAGCAATTTTTCTATAATTAAAGCAGTAGCGTGTTACTCTGTATACGTCGTTGCTGTAATAATAATAATAATAAAAATAATAATAATGAGAAGAAGAAGAAGAAGAAGAAGAAGAAGAAGAAGAAGAAGAAGAAGAAGGAGAAGAAGAAGAAAAATAAGACGCAGAAGAAGAATTACATAATTTATATGAATCTCAAATCGATTAACGTTTGAAAACTTTGAGGAAACGTTGCAAATTATTGATAAAAACTTACCTGATTTATATAGATCTTTTGCTTTGGCGATAATCCCTAAAGACAAATTATCAACATAAAGGAGAATGTTTATATACCGTTTTTAATTATGTGCTAAAGGTTAAACTTCTCCACCTGAGACAAAGAATGGTTTTAAGGCATCGGTACTGTGATCCTTAAAATGCTAAAATAAAAATTAAAAAAAAACTGGAAATAAAATACGCAGAATAGCAAGAAAAGTTAATCGAACAGTATGCATGCGCGTTAAAAACACAAGAGATAAAAATATTTCCATTTAGAAGGGACCATGCTGGTTAAGTCCATGAACAGAGGCAAAAAGACACGTGACACACAAACATATGAAAATACAACGTTGGATACAATACAATCTAACAGTGATTGATGTCGCCTCAGAATACGCTTGGGGTGAGAAGTACAGCTAAAACAGATGATATACACGATGCTTTCAGAAAAATATTCAAATAACGTAAGCCTGCAAAGTTACAGTTTGAAACGGGAAAGGAGTACACTTTACAATAGCTCAAACAAACAATCAAAAAACATGGATTTGAAAGGGTTTATAAATACTAAAGAGCACAGGCGTAGCGATGGTATTTTATTATGCGCCCGGGGACGAACTATAAAATTGGCACCCCAGCGATCTTGTGACCGATTTATTACCCTTGTTTACTTATTATAATGTAACGTTGCAAGCCTCATTTTGGCGCCCATGTACCTTGGCGCCCAGGGACATATGTACCCACCCACACTGCCCCCCCCCCCCTTAGCTACGCCTCTACTGAATAGATGAAGTATTTCACACTAAATGAACCTGAACATGCTGAACATGGGCTGTCATTGTACCCAAGCAAGGCGGAATAAAATAACAGTTATCAAACATCAGTACATTAATAAAATATGATTCTAGCTGAAGGGGCATATATATTATAAAAGTAGTTCCGAAAACAAAACGGATTTACGGCAGAAATTATTTAATCATATACTACCTAAATGAAAAGGGTGCGATGAATCGTTTAACATCCGGGAATCCACTGCAGGCATGCCATTAAGAGAACAACGATCCTAATCTGCCGTTGAATAATGATTCTGTAGAACAGGGTCTATGTTGTTTGCATAATACGCATGCCATCAGGGTCTATGTTGTTTGCATAATATGCATGCCATCAGGGTCTATGTTTTTTGCATAATATGCATGCCATCAGGGTCTATGTTGTTTGCATAATATGCATGCCATCAGGGTCTATGTTGTTTGCATAATATGCATGCCATCAGGGTCTATGTTTTTTGCATAATATGCATGCCATCAGGGTCTATGTTGTTTGCATAATATGCATGCCATCAGGGTCTATGTTTTTTGCATAATATGCATGCCATCAGGGTCTATGTTGTTTGCATAATATGCATGCCATCAGGGTCTATGTTGTTTGCATAATATGCATGCCATCAGGGTCTATGTTGTTTGCATAATATGCATGCCATCAGGGTCTATGTTTTTTGCATAATATGCATGCCATCAGGGTCTATGTTTTTTGCATAATATGCATGCCATCAGGGTCTATGTTGTTTGCATAATATGCATGCCATCAGGGTCTATGTTTTTTGCATAATATGCATGCCATCAGGGTCTATGTTGTTTGCATAATATGCATGCCATCATGGTCTATGTTGTTTGCATAATATGCATGCCGTCAGGGTCTATGTTGTTTGCATAATATGCATGCCATCAGGGTCTATGTTCTTTGCATAATACGCATGCCGTCAGGGTCTATGTTGTTTGCATAATACGCATGCCATCAGGGTCACTGTTGTTTGCATAATATGCATGCCATCAGGGTCTATGTTGTTTGCATAATATGCATGCCATCAGGGTCTATGTTCTTTGCATAATACGCATGCCGTCAGGGTCTATGATGTTTGCATAATACGCATGCCATCAGGGTATATTTTGTTTGCATAATATGCATGTCATCAGGGTCACTGTTGTTTGCATAATACGCATGCCATCAGGGTCTCTGTTGTTTGCATAATACGAATGCCATCAGGGTCACTGTTGTTTGCATAATACGCATGCCATCAGGGTCTATGTCGTTTGCATAATATGCATGCCATCAGGGTCTATGTTGTTTGCATAATACGCATGCCATCAGGGTCTATGTTGTTTGCATAATATGCATGCCATCAGGGTCTATGCTGTTTGCATAATATGCATGCCGTCAGGGTCTATGTTGTTTGCATAATACGCATGCCATCAGGGTCTATGTTGTTTGCATAATATGCATGTTATCAGGGTCTATGTTGTTTGCATAATATGCATGCCATCAGGGTCTTTTTTGTTTGCATAATATGCATGCCATCGGGGTCTATGTTGTTTGCATAATATGCATGCCATCAGGGTCTATGTTGTTTGCATAATATGCATGTTATCAGGGTCTATGTTGTTTGCATAATATGCATGCCATCAGGGTCTATGTTGTTTGCATAATATGCATGCCATCAGGGTCTATGTTGTTTGCATAATACGCATACCATCAGGGTCTATGTTGTTCTCTACTGATTACTCCTAACAATTTGCACGGACCCAGACCTGTTGATGCATCACGTGACAGCTATCATGGTCTGTACAGCTTACTGTTAGACTTGACTTATAAGCGAGTATAGACGCTAATGTCGTCTCAGGGTAACATTACGAATGAAATTTAAAGAAATCACTATTGAAAGTATGAAGTTGATTCCAACCATATCGAAAAAAGCTAAACTCGAAATATGCTGTTTAAGACTACATCCAAGTCTACGAGATTTTACAGAAGATAGACCAAACTGAAAATCACAAAGGATTATTATTTTTAAATTTCTCTAATATTTTATCTAGCAAAGTAATTATATTGAAATATGAACTATGTGTGGGATTATCTGGGCCAGACTTTTCCATTGTTTGTTTGTTTAGGATTTTTAACGTAGCTTTAACAATTTTTCAGTCATATCGCTACGATGTCTGCAGTGAGGCAGTTTATAGTGATGTCTACCACTGGGGCATCATGCCGCAGACATGTAGCATGATGTCCCGTCCAGTCACATTATCCTGACACCAGGCCGAACAGTCCTAACACTAACCTCTTACCGCCAAAGACTTACAAAAATGGTACTAACAGCTGCCAGACTTTTCCATGAACAATTGAAAAGCATCTATAAAACTTAAAATACCTCTGAATAGACCAAAACAGTTGAGGATATTTACACCACATGCAGAAGTATGAACAAGTATACCATTGACATATTTTAAATATATTCTCCAAACGTTAATTTAACATAGAGTAGTATGTGTAATGATGCTACACTAAGAAATGGTAAATCAATATTTGAACTGCACTCAGGTGTTAAGTGGTCAAATAGAAAAACTGATCTAGGAAATGAAAACAATAAATACAAAAGAGACGAACATTTTATGTAAACGAACGGAGATTTAGCTAGTATTGCAGTGCATAAATAAAAGGTTTAAATGGGAAATTTAACGGAGATTTTAAAGTGAGCGTAGAACATTAATAGAGGCACAATATACTTACATAAGAAAAGCCAATTTCAGAAATAATTTTTTAAAATTTAAATAAATGACTTATTTAGGTTTGCTCATAGACGAAGACACTGCCTTGGTCATTTTCTATTGTGACAACACTGGAAGAGTTAGATCTATTAGTAACACACTCATTTGCTAATGTGCTTTCCATTTATGAGACCTTACCTCAAGTAATGATTATGTCTGCAGCGATGGACTTCAGATTAAAAGAACCAACTAGTACATAAGCTTACAAGTTTTGAATGAAAATCGATTAACAATTTACAGCACAGTTACCATTTAAAGAATCCAGTTAATCGTTTAAAGAAATCCAGTTAACCGTTTAAACGTGGACTAAGCATCGTTTTCGGTGTCTAGGTAGCTGATTGTGATATTTTGGTAGAAAAGGTAACAATTTGCTTTTTTGTTGAATCCTCAGTATTTTATTAATTTTTTTTAACTTGATCCTCCAACTTTTAATCTCTTATACACTACGTGTTTTATGGTTTTCTTTACTATCTTTAAGAGAAAAGTATTTTACGTTTTAATATTCTCATACAATATCATTTTTATACTTAACATTATTCTGTAGATTGCAAGGGAAAACATTTAGCAATATAAAATGTGTTACTTATCATTACAACAATGTTTGCTGTAGAAGTAATTATTCAGTGAACCATAGGAAATGTCTACGAATTTATTGAAAGCAACTGTATGTTATTGAATCAGATGAATATAGAAAAGAAGTACAGATAAAATAATACAAACGAAAATATTCACTAATGTCACGAAATAAAGAATATATAATGTCGTAGCCAACATATGACAGCTATCTCTTTCCACATTTGCCTATAGCATAGTGGTGATAGTAGCTTTAAAGTATGGTATGGCATCATAAGCTTTAAAGTATGGTAAGGCATCATAAGCTTTAAAGTATGGTAAGGAATCATAAGCTTTAAAGTATGGTAAGGAATCATAAGCTTTAAAGTATGGTAAGGAATCATAAGCTTTAAAGTATGGTATGGCATCATAAGCTTTAAAGTATGGTAAGGCATCATAAGCTTTAAAGTATGGTATGGAATCATAAGCTTTAAAGCATGGTAAGGAATCATAAGCTTTAAAGTATGGTAAGGAATCATAAGCTTTAAAGTATGGTAAGGCATCATAAGCTTTAAAGTATGGTAAGGAATCATAAGCTTTAAAGTATGGTAAGGCATCATAAGCTTTAAAGTATGGTATGGCATCATAAGCTTTAAAGTATGGTATGGCATCATAAGCTTTAAAGTATGGTAAGGCATCATAAGCTTTAAAGTATGGTAAGGAATCATAAGCTTTAAAGTATGGTAAGGAATCATAAGCTTTAAAGTATGGTATGGCATCATAAGCTTTAAAGTATGGTAAGGCATCATAAGCTTTAAAGTATGGTAAGGAATCATAAGCTTTAAAGTATGGTAAGGAATCATAAGCTTTAAAGTATGGTAAGGAATCATAAGCTTTAAAGTATGGTAAGGAATCATAAGCTTTAAAGTATGGTAAGGAATCATAAGCTTTAAAGTATGGTAAGGAATCATAAGCTTTAAAGTATGGTATGGCATCATAAGCTTTAAAGTATGGTAAGGAATCATAAGCTTTAAAGTATGGTATGGCATCATAAGCTTTAAAGTATGGTATGGCATCATAAGCTTTAAAGTATGGTATGGCATCATAAGCTGCAGGATCATAGGCGTACATTCCTACTACGCTGCTCGTTTTCACTGAATGCATTCCTTTAGCGTTCCACCACATTTTGTTTTCTTGCTCGTCAACTTTTCGTACATTATTTGGTCAAATATGTTTCAGTAAAGACATGCAGTTGCGTTTTTCAGTTTGTTCCAATGCTTCTCTAACGATATGGTACAAACTATATTTAAAAATTATTAAAATAAATTAGAAACTAACAAAAAATACAACCAACTCTAATAACAGAACAGCTGCAGACTCAGTGACTGATTGCAAGGCAACATTTGAAAACAAAACGCCTTTCTGAATGATTTCATTCAGCCTTCTGATGATCGGATACTTTATAAACATATTCTGAGATAAACCATTTTTTGTTTGGTACAGGTGGGTCATGTAGATGTAATTTAACCGCCAACTCTACCTCTAAAATACAATCAGGATCTTTAGAGTCAAGTTCAAAATGATTTATTACATCATACTGATGCCGGTATTCTTCACTGGATATATTTGAAACGTTCACACATGCGTAGGACATTCTGTTGGTGGTAAAGACATTTGATTAAACCTTTCAGATAGTCTGGTATTAGCAATTTTCTGTATATTTAGGTGTTTTTTTTTTCTCTAAAATGTGTCAGTAAAGTTTGCAAAACATTATTTTTTAGCCAGCTGACCTATTATAGACTGCAATAAGAATTTGAAGATGTTTACAACCCAATTTTCCTCTTTAAGAGCTTATATTTTCTTTTATGAACATATCACATATGAAAGCCTAACTATATGTATTTCTCGTCGTTGATTTGTATAATTATTTTATAATTTTTTCTTCACATTTATTATTGTATTCGTACTTGTCTATGAATAAATTACTGCCATGACCTAAAAAATTATGGCTGAACAACGGCATTATTTCAAATAACTGTAATTTAAAAAATATTTACGTCCGTTATGTGTTGGACGTCTGTATATGCCTGTTATTGATCGATATCAAAAACGTTGTGTTTAAATTTTTTTCTCTCACAAATATTGCATACATTTCGTCAATTAAAATATACTTCATATTTTTCTGTGATCTTCAAAAGTTATATATTGTTAGTCCAAATTCATTGTATGCGATGGTTTTGGGACCGGCGTCGTAAAATACTTGAACGCAATATATTACTCTGCAAATCGTTTTTATTTTCACTGTAATTGAATTTTGGTTGTCATAGTTATCTAATTTTCTTGCATGATACAATGCTTATGATACAACTATGTTTTCAAAAATACATTAAATAACTTGTTACTTTTACTGACCATTGTTTTTTTTTTTTACAACTGAACCATCATCTGGCATTATATTTATAGAGTTAATTTTTATTCTGAATCTTTTTATGACAAAATAAATGATGAATTTTCCACAGTTATATTTCTGCTCATGTTTGCATATTTGTTATGTCCTGAATTTAAAAACCAAATGTATAATGATACTGTTCCATCCATGGTATCGTCATCAATGACGATGTGCACCGTTATGCCTTCGGGAGACCTCGTCACCTTTGCTGACGATAAATGTGCAATGAGATATTATTAACCTCTCTCTCTCTCTCTCTCTCTCTCTCTCTCTCTCTCTCTCTCTCTATATATATATATATATATATATATATATATATATATATATATATATATATATATCATATCATATCATATCATATCATATGCATTTAAAGATATAGCTAATTTTTAATTGTTCTTCTCTATCTTGCGTGTGTGTGATTCTGATTTTTAACGTAGTTTTAACAATTTTTCAGTCATGTCGCTACGAGATCTGCAGTGAGGCAGTTTATAGTGATGTCTAACACTGAGGCATCATTCCGCAGACATGTAGTATGGTGTCCCACCCAGTCACATTATCCTGACACCAGGCCGACAAGTCCTAACAATAACCTCTTAATGCTGAGCACCAAGCGAGGCAGCTGTTAGTACCATTTTTGTAAGTCTTTGGTATGACTCGGCCGGGGATCGAATCCACGACCTCCCGCTTCCGCTGCAGACGCTCTAACCACTAGGTCACCGGAGCGGTCTCTTCTCTATATTAACTGAACATCTATTAAACTAATGACTGTATTTTTGAAACTGTATTTCAATGGTCCCTGAGTAAATTTTGAGTGTTTAAATTAGCTTCACCAGCATAGAAAAATTTGTATTACCTGGATTTATTTCGTTGGTGGAAAATTTTATATTATAAATATATGTATGAGAGCGTAGCGTATCTTAGCCTGAGTCATGCAACGATGTCTCTGGGTCTATGAATGATGAAAAAGTTTAAAGACAAACTGACCAACGAAGATGGGAAAGAAAGAGATGTAGGATGGTTATGTTTGGTAACAACATTAATTGAAGTAATATAATGATCCACTGTATATAATTGAAATGTTTACCCCATGCTTTGTCCTTTTGATTAGGTTATATTCCACGCTCGCTTTAATATACTTACCGGTGTCGGAATGGCTGCATGGCTGCGAATTCAGTGCTCAAGAAGCTAACAACGCTGTGTTTGCAGTGCTCTGCTATCTTTTTGAAACTATCTTTAAGGTTTAGAGCACGTGTCTTATATTTGTTTAATCAATATGCATAAAACCAGAAGTTCAACAAAAAGAAAACAAGCAACCTATCAATTTGAAGAGAGGATTGTGAATAGTCGTAGAAGGTACATAACTACATTTTGAAACCGACACAACTAAAAAGGAGTTCACTCACTTCGTCAACACAACGTTGCCTGCAGTCAATAATAATTTCGTTGCAAATTCAAGTATATGTATTTGTCTGTGGTATAAAATGACTAGTTGTAAACATTTTTCATTAAATAGAAACGAGGCAAGACTTGTTTCTTTTTAAAGAAATGTTGACACACACACACGCACGCGCTCAGTTTATATGACTTCCTTCTAAAATTCAGATGAAACATTATCTGTTTCAGAGCAAATATAATCGAGATCTACTTTAATGAGTATATCTAACAGGCATCAATAAAGATTTCATGTTTCTCCGACTTTCCGAATCTTTATTCTCATAGTTTATTATCAAACTAAGAGTGCCATTTCATGCTAGGGAGAGATGCTGTGATATGTTCCCAATTAAGTTAAACACTTTTTGTGAAAACTGCAATTTGATTGGTGAATCGAAGCGTCATCAAAGATATAATTTCGTATCGGTGTCCGTCAGATTTCCGTTATACCTTTTTTCAATATTATAAGCTGTAAAGGTAATGTATTGTCAATTTTTTTTAGTCTTATAGTGTTTTAAATATAGATCTTCAATCGTTGTGTCTTTGTACATTTATATAGATTACTTTTGCTTCGAAATACTTTGTTGCATAAATAGTACATGTTATTTATTCTATTTTGACATTGATCTCAGTTGTGCTAATATTTGTCATGCGCTGCATTATTCTTATATGTATCATTCGGACTAATCGAACTGTTTTGTTAGAAATGTACAATTGTACTTCATATAAATTGTGCTATACATGCAATCAGCCATATAACTTGATGTACCTATTCATAGCCTGAACATCTGATTGATAAATGTACGTATCCAACAGTCTCATCTTAAAAACTGTAGCACATGAAAGATTGGTTGTCGTTTTAAGGAGTTGGCGTCAAGAAAGACACCGACTGTCACTGTAAGGGGTTGGCCTCAAGAAAAATGCTTGTCACTTTAAGGGTTTAGCCCCATGAAAGTGTGATTGTCAATATAAGGGGTTAGTTATAAAACAGTAGCTGTAACTTTAAGGTGATACCAGTAAAAAATGACACTTTAATTGATACCCGTGTTCTTGCGATTAAGACGCGTTTCACCCAGTGGTGATTTTTCTAGTTCCTCTAGAGTGTCTAGACCCATGAATTTACAAATTCTTCTGATTGGACCGTGATGTGCAGAACGAGACCATACATTTGCAATACGAACTGAGCAAATAAAAAAAATTTGTTTACTCAAAAGATTCTAGAAAGTTAAGTACTTTTACTGCTCATCTGTATATCTCTTATTAATACAGGCTTATATGAAGTAAAATAGTAGATTTGTATTGGATGTCGCGTTTGTGTGATCAATGCTAACTAACTTCGTATTGTAGGAATTGCTATGTCATCTTCAATAATTAATTCAGAAAATCAAAAAGGTTAAAAATGTAGCCAAGAATTAACTGTATGAGCACTCACCATCTACTTTTGCATTGTTCTTGCTTAGAGAATACCTGCAAAGAGACAACCAAAAACATATTTAAAAAATCTACACGTTATGACTAGCACAAATGAAGTCTTATTATAATGTTCAAATCCGACGAATGCACGACCTTACGGATATTCAAATTTGACGATTGCACGACCGTAAGGATATTCGCTTTGGTAAAATGAATTCTTGATTCAAAAGCTCAAACTAACGAGAACATTATATCATAACGTAATTGGTAAGACTTCACTTTTTACCGTAAGTAACTAAGTCCTAGCGCGAAGAAGTCTGGAAGAGGCTATGAGATGAAATGTAATGGTGGTGATTGCTGTCTCTGATTTTTTAACGGAAATTCTTATACAGTTTTAATAATCTCAATAAGATTTTTCTGAACGAGAATGATATGCATCTAAAATATACGATATCTTGGGGAATT
Organism: Unio delphinus; assembly: GCA_029339505.1. Lineage (NCBI taxonomy): Eukaryota > Metazoa > Mollusca > Bivalvia > Unionida > Unionidae > Unio > Unio delphinus. The sequence goes on from JAQISU010000147.1 coordinate 1,534,732, forward strand.
TGAAGCCTTTTACGAGCCGCCGTACATGATCTCTCTTAACCCTTAATACCAAAGTCTGATCTTTCTTTACCCATCATACCAAAGTCTGATCTTTCTTCACACATCATACCAAAGTCTGATCTTTCTTTACCCATCATACCAATGTCTGACCTTTCTTCACCCATCATACCAAAGTCTGACCTTTCTTAACCCTTAATACCAAAGTCTGACATTTCTTTACCCTTAAAAAAGGTCTGATCTTTCCTTACCCTTAATATCAATACATAGGACTATAAATGACGTCGTGTTTTTTATGCCGACAAAAGCAGTAATGTGTCGAACATTGCAGTTCGTGTGTACTTAAGAATTATCGTGTTCAAATTATAAAAATGCTGCACATAAACGAAAACATAAGAAATTCTGGAAGTTTCAATCGATATACTGTACAAATCCTTTTACATCAACTTACAATTTAAGCAAGTAGCCATAAATTTGACTTTTTGACGTTTTTATTCTTGAAATTTCTTTTTAGCATAGTAGGATTGCATCATGCAATTAGACATGCCTCGTGCTTAATTTAATTTTAAGATTTAAATAATGTCAACACTTTCCCCAATGCACTAAAACGTGACAGTGGAGAAAAAAAAATAGTTGTAACTTTTGTTGTCTTTCATAGGAAAGTGTTGCGGGATAACTCCAAAATATGGAGGCATATACCTGGTATTTGTTTATGGTATAAATGAACTAATTGTAAGTGGTAAATTCGGATTTCGCTAATCATTTCTGGTGCAGTCTCTAACTGGAACGAGAGAAATAAAATGAGAGAGGGAGAGCGATATATACAGTTTGTCATTTCAGTTACTTGATCCGGGTGCCAATCGGAACTTATTCGGTCTTTTTCAATCAGAGAGCGATATATACACTTTGTCCGTTGGCCATAAAGTAACCAAACCAGTTGGAACGTCCTCGGCTTTTTTCATGTCACGTCAAGAAAGAAATCTCTGATGTAATTTGACGCTGCCGAGGACTATATTTTGAACTACTTTCGTTCATATCAAACAATATGGCGGCGGTAGGTGGTAAAGTCACAATCGGAACAAATGTGGCGTACTCACCAAACACATAACATTCATATGTATTCCTAGAACGGCAATAATGGCTTTAGCAAATGCAACAGGAGCGGACTCCCTTAACGAACATGGGACGGACACGAAAACCGAAAAAGAAGTCTTTATTGCACCCATGCTCCAAGCAATGGTATCTTGCTGACTAAGCCATCGTCAGATAAAGAGAAAGGGAAGATGTCAGAGTAACGGAGGTCATGAAAAGTACAGAATGCTGGACTAACAACAGGCTCATAATCTCGAAGCTCGATATCTGGATTCAGCCAAGAACACGATCAAAAGGCATAGAAAATGACCCCAAAAGCTTAATGTCGCCATCTGAATAAGAGAATCTGAGAACCGTACAGCCAACTAGAACCAATCGATATACAGTCCGTTAATGAAGAGGAAACCTGGGCATTCTTCAGACACTCTGTGTATTCAGTTGCATCAAAATTCGTCGGTTAAGCCACATGTAAATTTCAAGGTTGGTGTAATGAAAATTATAATGAAATATAGAGACTTTGTAATGAGAAATAAGCTACAGAGGGACTGTCCATCGCAGACAGGAATGACGGGAAAAACGTTTGTGATGCTTTGAAGAAAATGTACAAGTCACAGTAATCAGCGTCATCTTGTGTACTAAGGTCTGATAGAACAACAATGCTCCATGACAACGGAAAGACAATTCAACGATGGGCAGAACGCTTCAAAACGTACTATATAAAAACATATATCAGCGATAAGGCAACTGATCGTTTCCCCCAAGTGAAAGCAACTTGCTAATCTTCCAAAGCTGTGGAAGCATTTGACCAGCTAGAACAGATGCTGTTAAGCAGAAATATACAAAGCCTGAGGCTTCCAGATGGAGCAGAAATGCACCGAACCCTTCCAGGCAATATGTACTCAGGTGACAATACACCATGAATACAAGGATGCATTCATCGTCCACTCTTACAGGAGGCAAAGCAACAGAAAAGCACGTGACATCATCGAAACATCTTACTGTCATAAGCCGGCACAATGCATGCCAAAACTATGCGAATTCGTATTGTGCATCACATCAATCAATCGACCAAGGGTTCTTGCTGACATTCATCATGACCTGATGAAAGAACGAGGGACAAATTGTATGGTTCTTGCACCTCGTCAATTCCAGAAAAATTGGCAGGAAAGAAAAATCAATCTGCACAAAACACTCGTAGACCTATCAAAAGCCTTTGACACTGTTAGCCGTGGAGGCTTTTGCAATATCATGGCAAGATTTGTCTGTCCGTAACTATTAATCGTGATTGTTCGGCACTTCTATGTTGGCTTGCTAACTTGTGTTGTGGACGACGGCGAATAGTGTAAACCTTCCCCACTCACAATGGAGTTAAGCAGGGACGTGTATTAGTCCCGACCCTATTCGGTATGATGTTCTCTGTCATGCGTACCGATGCCTTCAGTGACTGTGACACTGGGATCGACAACAGACCGCAACTCCTCAATTTGAAGCGACTACAAGTGAATATTAAATAACAGGACATGATTGTTCGTGATCTCTTATTTGTGGACTACTGTTCCCTGAATGCCAGATGTGAGTCTGACATACAACATAGGATGGATCCTTTCTCTTCAGCTGTGATAATTTCGGTCTCACGAACGCTATCAAGAAAACAAAGGTGATGCATAAACCATCACCAGGAAAGCCTTACATAAAACCTGATCACAATAAGTGGCCAAACTTTCGTTACAGTAGACAAATTGACCTATCTCGGCAGCACACTGTCACATACAATACACATCGATGATGAAACCAACTGAAGAACTGCTAAAGCAATGCTGGCCTTTTGAAAACTAGTTGTAAATGTGTGGGAGAGCAGAGGGACAAAAACTACAGACACAACTAGGGTCTACAAAGTCTCTGGATTGTCGGCGCTGTTGTATGCTTGAGAAACCTGGTCGATGTGCAGAAGCAATGTCAAGAAGCTAAATAATTGAGATTGGCAGACCGAAGACCGACTACAAAATAAGATATTATAAAGCTAGCTGAAGGAGAGTAAGTGATCTCAGCGCAGTCAGAAGAAACATTTAAAGACTCCCTCAATTCACCCTTGAAACGCTTCGACATTGATCCTAGTCCAGTCTCATCTATGCTGGACCTACAGAGGAGGAGAATTGCAGGGGCAGTATAGAAGCGCGAGCATCGTAAATCTCTGAACTGCAGCACGTTCTTTGTTGGTCAATCAAACCTAAGAAACATCCCCTTTTCAAGTATGCCGCAGACAGTTCAGAACATACATTGGTCTGATTAGCCGCTCACGTAACGAAGTTAATCAAGTTGGTGATGTTATGTTCATACCAAAACTCGAATAATGACTAACAAAACAAAACATAAAACAGTTCTACAATTTAGGCGGTTATTTCACTAATTTGATATAACTGCCAATCGGAACTTCTTCGGCCTTTTCCGTGACGACGAGCTATTTCTCGACTTACCGAGTGATGTTCCAATTGATCTGGATGCTTGTGTTGCGCAGAGTTTAAAAGCGGTAGAACATTGGATCTCACGAGATCCGATGGGCCAAGCATGGTCCGATTTCGTTCGATATCATTTCCTGCTCTTACAGATACATGCAGATACATGCGACTGTATCACGTTACTGATAATGTGCTTATTAGAAACAATTGTATTTCAGAATAAAATGACAAGATTTATGTTCTTTTACATTGATTTCGTTCATTTACTCATATTGTACATTGAGCCTAAATATAACGTAGTTAGGCGACTTTATTATTAGCAGCGATGAATACAAGCTATGACTGGTGCGTGTCTGATCCATGGGTTCAGGCTGTTTCAGACAAAGTAGTCATTATGGTAAATTTGATAATGAAGGCTATACAATAAATACTGAGACCAACACTCGTTATTCATGTTTTATACCTTTTGTCATTCCTCATCTCAATCAAAATTGAATTAAAGTGCTTTTCAGCTACGAAGAGTCATGCAGCACTGGCTTAATTTCTAGCACGGCTAGGTATTTAATTTCTCCTCAGGGAAGGAATTGGAGCCACATCCCCCAGCCATTAATGTAGTCAAGGTGTACTTTTTAATTTGGTCGTCAGGTCGGAGGTACTATTACGTCCTATCGACCTGGATGTTAGACCATTGGGTGAGTGCGAATGGAGCCAACACACACTCATCCCTAGACTTTCATCATCTGCGCACACATTTGACTATGGGACCGGGGACAGAGGCCGAGGGACAGTCGGGTTTAAGGTAAGTGAGGAGTGACAATATTTGGAAAAAAAACATTGCATAATATTATTGATTTTACGTATGCAAAAGCACATAGTCAATAAAATACACAATTCATATAAAATAGATTGTTGCAAAACGGAATAAATAAATGTATATGAATAATGGGACTACAGAAACCCATGTACACATAAATCATGGGAGGGAGGAGGGGGAAGAGAATCTTGACCTAGATGTTTTACAATTGTTAAACCTTTGTTTGTAGCGATTAAAATAATTTATATATGCTTGATGTCTGCCAGCGATAATGGTCAATATAAAATTTTCTGAGAGATACGTAAGACAGATTTGGGCAAAGTTGTATTTACGTTCGATATCATTAGCCTATTTACACAAAGTTCACATTTTCTTTTATGCCATTCGTTTCCTGTATTTCCGCATTATTTAGATTGCAGACTGGTCTAAGGAAACATTGCTTATTATAATAGTTAACCCATAATCAATTCGATTACACAAAAACGACATGCGCGTTGTGATATGTTGGATATGCAGCAATCGCGTATTATCTATTAGAGTGGTCCCAACACTCACAACGCGACCCAAATCAGGGTGGCGAAGAATTACTGTAGTATCGTGGTGATTTGTTAAGGGCTACAAAACGTATCAGACTGTGGAAACGGGGACACAGACGAAAGCATGTTTGGAACCACTGACCTAATTATAACGTCATCACAAAGCATGGTTTGAACAATTGTTTTACATATTTACTTTGTAAACTATGCCAATTTAATGTTTGTAATGCATTTGTTTGATAAATCTTCGTTGATCCTACCAATGTAATTCACTGCTGTAGGTTATAACGTCTGTGATGCATACAGTCATTTTGAGCATTATTTACCAGACAGCAAGGCATATCAAATGACAACAAGACTGTCGGGTTTCTCAATAGTGTCATAAACCAAACTCTCGGGGTACCTTTTAATGGGCATATGCCCGAAAGGCGAGTGCCTTAAAATGGCTATATACTCGACAATGTTGTGTATAGCCTAGACCAACAGTTTAAAAAGAATGTTTCTGTTTTCTGTCTTGGACACGACTCAATATTCTATTCATGGCTGTAACTGAATATTGGAATGCCCATCTATAATCGGATGGTTATACAAATGTAGCGCCAGGTACAGCGTTTTCAGGAAAAGCAAAAACAGAAAATTCGTTTGCTCGCCATTATGTTATAGTCCGTTATAAATCGAGTTGCTGTCTATTTTTAGGGAAATGATGTCAATGGGTGTGATATATCGCTATTGGTGTCTTATCCTTTAGCATACAGTACATATCGGCCCAGCTCACCATGCACAAACATATTATTGGTAAAACGATTAACTACTAGGAACCGATAGCAAACAATTGGCTGTGAGCAACGAACCAATGTAATTTGACCACCTTCCTCGCTAGACATTATGAAAAGACACTATCATGGATAATTAGCGAAAGGAAAGGTCACGCATACAATTATAATAAACAATCATATGTGTAGATAGCTAATAATTTACAATAAAACAATCAAGGTAATTCCAGTATTTTTGCCTTTACATATAAGAGCAAGTGATCTGTTCACCTTTTCTTTTAGAAGTGGATGCATTTTAATTATAACGCCCTTCATTTCTATTTTACCTAGCTCTGACTGGAAATATTAACTAAAGCATCCTACTAAATTAGGCTATCATTATTGTACCAAAGGAAACGTTAAGCAATGAAAATGTAGCAGAGAGTGCGTTTTATTAAATCAAAGTATTATTAGTACTGTCTGATGTACTCTTCAGGATAATGATTAAATAATAAGATGAAGATAAATCTTCACAATATAAAACTCCTTTTTTAAGATTAAAACAGGTTTTAAAAATTGAAGATTCGCAACGAAAAACAGTGAAGACATTCAAATGCTTACACCGGGATATTTGGATTTGCCTGCCATATGAAGGAAATTATGTTCTTAAACCAGGATCTTATGTTTTTTTATTTCCAGACATAGGAAGATAATCAAATGATTAACATATTTTGGGTTATTTCCAGACATAGGAAGATAATCAAATGATTAACATATTTTGGGTTATTTCCAGGCAGAGGAAGGAAAACATGTACTAGAACAAGTTCTTAAACCGAGATATGTTTTGATTTGCCAGACATAGGAAGGAAAACAAGTTCTTAAACAGGGATATTTAGACAAGGAACCTTTGCACCCGGTGTCCTACTTTAACGTAACACCACTGTTGCTTGAAATGAATATGTTTTTAATCTCATCAGTATGGTCTAGTTGATAATATGAGAAGGAGTAGGAAAATGTAAAAGTAGCAAAGGCTGGCAAGAAACAAAACTACTGCTGAAAATATTACAAATGACAGGTGACATGGGGAGCTTTCATTAAGCAAATGTCAAGGTATAGGGGTTAGGTAAAGAATTACAGTAAGAAATGATATTTCCTGGTGTAATGCAGGGCATCTGTGTTACTGTTGACCATGACCACCGCAGACACTGCTTATTGCGGGGAAGGTGTCGTTCAATAGATTGCCGTCAGCAAAATTATTTATCCCAATACATACATTGGGAAATCCAGCTGACGTGTACCAGAACAGAATATGAAACATTATAAATGCACGTATGGGTGGTAGTGTACAAAGACGCCAACCGTCATAAATGTCACCATCGTGATGCACTCGATCTAACAACCGTAATGTATGTTACATTGAGATGACACGATTCCAGCAAAATAACTAAGGACGTATACATGATTAATAATTCAGTACTCGTAGATCATGGTAACCAGAGGAAAAGCCAATATTTGTATCACATTGGACTGTACATGTTCAAATGCCAGTTAATTAGACAATACTTAAACTATATATACATGAGACAAGATGTTAACAAATCCTCAAGGGAGATAAACGATACCTCATCAAACCATGCGCGTGCGCATGCGAGAAATATGAGCGTTATGTATGTGCACACACATATGCACATGACATGATTTGATGCATTATGAATGTGCAAACACACATATACAGGACAGGACTTGAAGTTGAGGTCCAGCCCCAGGCGTCATAGGAGGTGGATGAAATGTGGTAGGTGTCAATAATGAATCAATCATCTATCCATATATAACGAGCAACCCATAAGAGAATACTACAGATCGCAATCTGCCCTCATATATGGTGGTAGTCAACGTTCTCTCTATCCCCGCGCAGCTGAATTGTCAATGTTTACTCATTCAAACGTTAAATTTTGCTTGTCTCCGTAATGCTTGGGCAGTGCAGCGAGCACTGCGCGCACATCTACCATTCGCTTAGAGAGAACGTTGGTGGTGGTGTGTGTGATTAGGATTGTTAACGTAGCTTTAACAATTTTAAGTCATATCTCTACCATGTCTTCAGTGAGGCAGTTTATAGTTGTTGTTTTTGTTGTTGTAGAGTTTAACTCCATTTTTTAGCACACGATCGGCTATACATGGCGGCCAGAATTATTGGTGGAGGAAGAACCCCGGAAAGAACCACCGACCCACGAGAAGCTACTGGCAAGCTTTCTCACATAAATACATTAGCCGAATCTTAGACTCGAACCCACGGAGAGCGCTTTAGACCACTCGGGGTCCCCAGTTTTTAGTAATGTCTAGCACTATGGCATCATGCCGCAGACATGTAGCATGATGTCCCACCCGGTCACATTATCCTGACACCAGGCCGAGAAGTCCTAATACTAACCTCTTAATGTTAAGCGCCAAGCGAGGCAGCTGTTAATACCATTTTTGTAAGTCTTTGGTACGATTCGGCTGAGGATCAAACCCACGACCTCCCACTTCCGTGGCACACGCTCTAACCACTAGGCCACCAGAGCAGTCAGAAATGGTGATAACAACATGTTGTGTACGTTTGACTTTACGGATTGAAATAATATGAAATATAACAACGATCGTTACAATCTAGGTTAACCTTGTTCGCAGTTTTGTGAGTGTTTAACTCTAGGTTATACTTGTTTGTGTGTTTTGTAATTTTAACACTACTGCTGTGTGTTGTTTATTTTTTGATAGCCATTCTTTAAAAATAATAATGAAGTTATGGGTATTTCTTGATCATCTTTTGTTAGACAGGTCTCTTACCCTGTTATGACGTTTTGATTAGCTTTTGGTTGACAAATCTCTTACCACGTTATGGTTTCTTCTTAATCACCATTTGGTAGACAAATTCTTAACCAATTCTGAGTATTGTGTGATTATCTTTTGGATGAAAAATTTCTCACCCCAATATGAGCATTTTGTGATTATCTTTGTTAGATACATTTAGTACCCGTTATGAGTATTGTTTGAGTATCTTTGGTAGACAAATCTCTTACCCCGTTATGATTATTGTGTGGTTATCTTTGGATGAAGATTTGTCACTTCGTTCTGACTCCGTTATGAGTATTGTGTGGTTATCTTTAGCAGACACATCTCTTACCCCGTTATGACTATGTCATGAAAATCTTTATGAGTAATGTGTGAATATCGTTGGTAAACAAATATCTCACTCCGTTATGAGTAATGTGTGAATATCGTTCGTAAACAAATATCTTACCCCGTTATGAGTAATGTTTGAATATCGTTGGTAAACAAATATCTCACCCTGTTATGAGTAATGTGTGAGTATCTTTGGAAGACAAAGCTCTCACACCGTTATGAGTAATGTGTGAGTATCTTTGGAAGACAAATCTCTCACACCGTTATGAGCATCGTGTGAATATCGTTGGTAGATAAATCTCTCACCCCGTTGAGAGTATTGTGTGTGCATTTTTGGTAGACAAATCTCTTAACTCGTTATTAGTATTGTGTGAGCATATCTGGTAGACAAATCTCTTACCCCGTTATCAGTATGGCATGATCAAAAGAAGGAAGATTTTTGGTAGAACGCAACCACTTTTGAAATCTTCGCAAGGCGCGGCTGGCATTCACAGAACCCTGCTTCACATGATCAGAGTATCTAACCAAGTACTCAATCCATGAAGCTTGCATTCGTGTCTGAAATAAATTTTAAAAAGTACTCAATCCATGAAGCTTGCATTCGTGTCTGAAATAAATTTTAAAAAGTACTCAATTCATGAAGCTTGCGTTCGTGTCTGAAATAAATTTTAAAAAGTACTCAATCCATGAAGCTTGCATTCGTGTCTGAAATAAATTTTAAAAAGTACTCAATCCATGAAGCTTGCATTCGTGTCTGATATTAAAGAAAAACCAAATACTCTATCCATAAAGCTTGCATTCGTGTCTGAAATAAAAATAAAAAAGATTCCCTCAAACTAACAAACAAAAAGATACCTCAAACAAACAACCCAAACAAAAACTAAACACATATTTCTGAACTATATGCCGAATAAAAACATCTTTAGCCTTTTTACATTGGAGGTGTCATTTATGATTGATTCAGCTAGTCAAATACTAATTTACATGTAGGTTTACTATTATACAAAGGCCAAATTATATAGTAATGTAATTGAACACAAAACAATCATTTTCATAAAGCTCTCATATTATTCCTGTTACATTGAATACTTCTTTGGAATTTAAGTCAAACGTATTGTCATTTTAATCAAACTATTGTCGCATCTGTTGCGTTTTTCTATGAGGGTGATTTAAATTTCATGTTCCAATTAAGTGCCTTTGTTTAAAAACTTAATTACATGTTCCAATTAAATGTCTTAATTTAAAAATTGAAGTATAATTTAAATTACACATTACAATTAAATGTCATAGTTTAAAAATTGAATTTTACATGTACCAGTTAAAAAGATGTCTTAGTTTAAAAATTGAATTTTACATGTACCAGTTAAAAAGATGTCATAGTTTAAAAATTGAATTTTACATGTACCAGTTAAAAAGATGTCTTAGTTTAAAAATTGAATTTTACATGTACCAGTTAAAAAGATGTCATAGTTTAAAAATTGAATTTTACATGTACCAGTTAAAAAGATGTCATAGTTTAAAAATTGAATTTTACATGTACCAGTTAAAAAGATGTCATAGTTTAAAAATTGAATTTTACATGTACCAGTTAAAAAGATGTCTTAGTTTAAAAATTGAATTTTACATGTACCAGTTAAAAAGATGTCATAGTTTAAAAATTGAATTTTACATGTACCAGTTAAAAAGATGTCTTAGTTTAAAAATTGAATCACATGTTAAAATTAAGTGTCTTTGTTTAAAAAGTTAAAAGTGTTTTTTAAATAACATGTTCCAATTAGGTGGCTTAATTTAAAAATTGAATGACATGTTTCAATTAAGTGTCTTAATTTGAATATTGAAGTGAGAAAGGGGCATTTTTCTTAACTATCCCCGAGTTTAATTAAATAAAAAATCAAACCACACACTAATCAGATGGTAGCTAACGAACTTTGTTACCTTTATATTAAACTTATGTCATCTAAGAAAAATTACATCTATTTATTTCTAAAGAACACACCCTTACCTTTGCTATGTACATTCCTGATATTTTCACTCGAAGTGATATATCGGTCTCTTTCACTGTTTGATACCTCTGGTCTACCTGAAATAGTATAATATTTAATATGATCCTCATATGTTGGTATATTCTTATTCAATACTTAGAATATAAACAAATTTCCAAACGTATTCTTTATGCCCTAATTCAAAAAGTGTAATACATTTTTTTTTGCAAGTTTGCAAGTTGAATAGTATAGTTGTTCCGTTTTGTGGAGGTCTGATTGCCAATTTTTTTTCAAATAATTATATGTATGTATGTATGTATGTATGTATGTATGTATGTATGTATGTATGTGTGTGTGTGTGTGTGTGTGTGTGTGTGTGTGTCTCTCTCTCTCTCTCTCTCTCTCTCTCTCTCTCTCTCTCTCTCGTTGGTCTCTTTTGTTTGTTTGTTTCTTACTGCTGCATATAGAAGAATTTAGATGATGGTTCACTGCAAGTGAAATTTATTCAACCAGCAAAATAACTTTTCTTTTGTGAGATTTGATTGTTACAAGATTAAAATGTAACAAACATTTTCGTACACTTCTTTTTAAATGCGCTCAAATGTGCAGTTCTAGTTTTTCTTTCTCTAAAACTGAAATTTGCCTCGAGCAATATATATTGACTTCATAAGCCTGTGTGATTACAATTAAAAGCATTATTAACGTAAATAAAACACTAGACACATCATCATAAAATGAGAGTGAGAAAGAGATGAAATTATAATTTTTGAAAATAGATATAAAAATTATTTTTTTTTGTTTTACAGCTGAAGGTCGGGTTAGGGTTAGGGTTAGAGGGTAAAATAAGTATCAATTTTGGTAACAGGCTTTTAAAACTGTGAATAAAACAGAATACAAATTGCTTAAACTTTCATGTGTTGTCTTTAGGCAAAGTTTTTAAGTACAACAGATGAAGAAGAAAAAAATCAAAGGCATAAAATAGGCTGGTTTCCGTCTTCACGCTTAACTTATATTCGTACACTTTCAGAAACAAAAAAAAAAAAACGAGTCCATTCTGCATGCTTTGATTTCAAGCAGCAGAGAGGGTGAATCAGACAACATTTTTAAACAAGTTTTCACTGAAATCAGGCTTAAAACAATGAAATCAGGCAAAAAAATCAATGATCAGGCAAAAAAAAGTCAATGAAATCAGGCAAAGAATCAATGAAAAATCAATGAAAAAATCAATGAAATTAATGAAATCCTCCATCGATTTTTTTTGGGAAAAGGGATTACAACATCGTTGTCACTCACCCTCTCTGCTGCTGGAACTTTCAGTTCTGGGTTAACCGAATATTTGATCCAGTCCGATACGATATCGTGTTCCAGACCTTGTCTGGGGGACGAAAATCCTAAGATTTCACAAACAGACTAATTTGTAAAACCTCCTCTTGTAAATCAATCAGATTATTAGACTGGTCAGTGAGTTTGAAATTAATTCTGGTTAATGAATTATTATGACATCGCATATAGACTGGATTCACCGGGGACTCAATTATTAAAAATCCTGGAGGGGCTATTGGTGCAAATGAATACAAAATATATCCTTGCTGAGCTTGGTTTGATCGTTCTAGATTAATTTGATAGCTTCCTTCGATCACATCACACACTAAATTGAGCGCAATCACCGATGAAATATTCACATTGAACGGAGCAATATGCCTGCCACCACCATCTGGGTCATTATTATGGGTCAGGATTTTTTATATTTCCGGTGATGTTGCTTTTTTCCATGCATCATGAATTATTTTAAAACCAACATCGATGGTGTCACTGAGAGATTTTTGTAGTTCTAAGATATTATATCCTAGTAGTTTGACTGTTGGAATATCTTCTACGCGTATATTATACTTTGTTGCAAATGTTGTTTTCGATAGGGGGTTATTGTCATCTAATATACCCTGAATAATTTGTGAATGAAATGTTTCCATATCATTGATGATTTTGTTACATGTTTCTACAACGCTGATAAATTCGTCTCGGGTGAGAGTACCGGATTTAAGGGATATTAACAACAACGAAATATCGTTATTGAACGCTCTGAAATTTTCAGTGGTTTTATTCTGTAGAAGTGTGTAGTATCTTTTATTAGTGACGGTATCTATCGTTTCAAGAAAAAAATTAAATTTGTCATAATCTCTATAACTCTTTACTGGATTATCAGATTTTATCCTGTCTGTGATATAATCGGTTTTTTGAGGTTCTGGTAAATCAACGGTTTTTTCCCGGGGGGGGGGGATTTCAGGCCATCCTAGTACGGTTCTTATAGAACTTTGATAGATATCTACCACGTATCCTTCTGTGCTTATTTCAATGGCAGATGATAGTGTTGGCTCATGAACCGTTATAGCTATTTTTGACTCTACTCCAGTAATCGATTTTATTCTACGCGCGAATTCATTATTAATTTGTTCGATTTGGTATGATCCGGTTGGTATGGAAACAACATTCCAGTCTGGGGTACCGTCGGGTTTATTCTTATTTGCAAATACCAGGGAATTATTCGGTTGTTGACCACCAAATGATTTTGACCTAATATTTGGCCAACTGTGGTATACTCGTAATTTTGCTAGCGCTATCTCCTTCACTGGGACCGGAGAGGGGAAATTGACACTGAATTCTGGATTCGTTGAGGTTATTGAGATCATGCTTGTTTGTACTGGGTTTGTGTTCTCCACTATTTGTTGAAGTAATTCCATCGGTGTTGTCATTGTTATTATACTCATGTTTTTGTATTTCTAATTTTGACATCGCAGAATCATATATATCTACCATCGCTGAAAACTCACTCTCTGATATAATTGTATCATCGAGAGATGACGATATCAATGAGGATAATTGCGAGTATGCAGTGGACACAACATGAAATTGAATTATGTAGTCTTGTAGTTTTCGTTGGCTGCATGATGATATTTTTTTTGTGATTATTGAAATTATTCCAGCGATTGTTGTTGCCGCAGAAATACAAATTGGAACAGCTATCGGGGCCATCATTGTCACTGAAGACAGTATAATACCGGCTCCGGTGATTACACCACTCACTGAATACACAGTAACATCACTTGCGGTAATTCTCCTGCGATATTTTTTAATTTTCATTGCATACTCCTCAGACAGGGTTTTGAGTCTAGTTTGATATTCTCTGACCTGATCATAGCGATATTGCGATGATGAAATCATTTTTTATTTTAACAACGCTAGCGTTTTCAATTGTGAAATCCTTTCAATTTATTTACTTAAATCCGCTACGAATTCCACATACCATGATACCGGAGTTCTAGCAAAAGTTGTATTAGTAGATGTTATAGTGAACTTTTCAGTTGTACCCTTGTCGATGATCGTTGAACTCGTATTGTTGACCCCGGATGAACTCGACGATGATATATTAAATTGTTCCGTTGTCACTAGTGTTAATCGATAAATACCCTTGACGGTTGCAGTGATATCTAATTTATTGTTTGTAGGTATCCACGCAAATGATCCGTGTTGGATTGTATATACTACGTTATTGGTTTTCTCATGAGGAATTTTTGTTTTTTCAATGATTGTTATCATCCTCGAAAAATCACCTTTGATGGCTTCGATGAAGTTTTTCGTCTCATCGATGGATTTTTTAATATCAGGGAGTTTTATTTCAATTTTATCTAACGGGGTTCCAATAAATTTATCAATGATATTTCTACGAAATGATATAAACTGTTTTATGTGTTCTTCAATTCTAGATTCAAGTGTTGCTAGTACAAACACAGAATTGTTTAACTCATCGTTGAGAGTTTTTAATCGATCTGTAATCGTCGAAACGAGTACACCCGGTTTGAGTTTACCCTGATCGGAAAATAACGCAACGGTGTTCTCGATTGCGTTTTGTTGTTTAACTAAAATATCATCCAGAGAAATATTACTGGTTTTCAATTTACCCTGATCGGAAAATAACGCAACGGTGTTCTCGATTGCGTTTTGTTGTTTAACTAAAATATCATCCAGAGAAATATTACTGGTTTTCAATTTACCCTGATCGGAAAATAACGCGATAGTATCCTCGATTGCGTTTCGTTGTTTAACTAAAATATCATCCAGAGAAATATTACTGGATTTCAATTTACCCTGTTTGTCCTGAAATACAACTATTTCGTTCGGGTCAACACTTGTTAAATTTAACGTCTCAGCTATTTCATCTTCAATTATTTTTTTTATATCCTTGATAGAATCAGGGGGTGCAGTGCCATCGGGTTTGGGTTTCAAAGATCTCCCCCAAATATCAATCATGTTATTGTAAAACTCTTTCTCTCTCTAAAAAGCGATTGCTGGTGTAGTCATTTACGACAATGTGTGGTGGTTTTCTAGATGCTGAAATAGCGTCAAGGACATTTAATACTTCACTGCCGCATATTGGTGGGTCATTGATTTGTTGTGTTGGTAGCGTAGAATACCAAGTCTTCATTGGAAATTGTTTTATGTAACGCATAAACTCTTTTGGTGGGGCTAATCCATATGAATCAAAATAGACAATCCCACGTGGATCAATAGCGTATGCAACCCAGTGAGTTCCAGGTCCGGTGCTGTTATCGAGATTAATAATACCTGTTTCAGTTTTGTTCGGTTGATGTGGTAATTGATCTTTCATAAAAACACCTCTGAAATTTTTAATCACTAGTTTTTTAGCCGCATCCATTAAATCAAAATTGGACATGGGAACCATAGGTTCGGAAATCGAAGATTCCTCAATTAATAAACCGTTCCTGGTAGTCTCAGGCCTGATCCGTGAACGGATCTCCCGCTGTACCATGAATACGGGGTTCCTGGTAGTCTTAGACCCTTTCCGCTGTACCATGAATACGGGGTTCCTGGTAGTCTTAGACCCAATCCGTGAACGGATCGTCCCTTTTATTTATATCCTTGTCCAGTTGCCTTCTTTAGTGCCATTCCTGCTGCAGTACCAACGGCTCCTAACGCCGCTGCTTTAGCCACCGCTGGGGCTGCTGCTGCAATCAATGCTGGTAACGCAGCAAACAATGGAAATATACCACCTGATTTTATCATATTTTTAATAGCAGCCGCAGAAAGAGTAATCTGGACACCTTTTTTGGCTGCAAGTGCATCATTGAAATGTTTTATTTGACGAGTTGTCAGCGATAATTTATTTGCACCACCAGTCATTTGATTAGGTTTCAACGTGAGTGTGGTTCCACATTTTTTAGCCGATTCTGATTGCAATTTTTTGATTTGACCAGGAGTTAACGCAACACTAATAACACTATATGACATTATACATAATAGATTGATTCTAAATCGTTTACATGTTTTCCACTGGGGCATCTACCACTCTCATTCTTCCTCCAACACCTTCAAGTAGCATTGATTTATCACTGAGAATGACAGCAACCGCTCTATAAGCAGTACCAGCAGGGTTTACACGGGCTCTAAAATGTATATCAACAACAGATTGTCTCATCAAATCGAGATGTTCCGGTGAGAAGTAATAGATCGGATAGAGGCTTTTGACATCATATTGTGATATTTGCAAACCAGTATCCACATTTTGATCACGTGCCATAAATGACAACAGACGATGATAAACTCGTGCAATATGATTTTCTGTGTAATCAAGTTGTATATCCTCAGATGGTTCCTGCTGGCCGTTTATTCTCAGTGAGACGTCTTTCACACCTAATTGATCAAATATCATATGACTTCGTTGTTGATTACTAACTCGTGTGTTATCCTGTAACGCTACGAATATATGACGTGGCGCAGCAACCCCTTGTTTTGATGCTAGATTCCACGTGAATAACCCGTTCAGCTCTGATTGCTTCGCATCTGTACTCACGGTTAGCCAACTCAGTAATGACTTTCCTCCTTGATCCATAAATGATAGTAATCGTTCTTCTGTGGTGATTGCTGGAGTCAACACTGGCATCCACAATGATATTTTTGTTAAATCGACTCTACCGGCATCAGCATTTGGATTTTCAGCATCTGCTGGAATCCTCCAAATTGCATCATTATCATAACCCTTTCGTACAAGTGATACTGTATGCTTAGCTCCATAAATAACTTTTCTGACGTTTCTACAGAATCCAAATATGTGATGCAGTGGAATCGCGCATGAAAATGATTTACGCTCTCCTTGGAACATTGCGTTTCGTGTTGCAGCTCCTAGATTGAAATTAGGATCGTTGTTTATAATCATATTCTCGATATCAGAATCATTATTATCACGTTTTTTGGGTCGTCTTACAACAAATTGATTTCCACTAGCGGTATTTTTATTATCCTTTGCAAACATCATAGAAGGTCCTGCTGATCTTGAATAATCATCGGAATATCTCGCTAACCCGATTATTGTTGTAGCCACATCAACATCACGATCTATGGACTCAATTTCTTTTCCATCAATGAGATATCTAGCACTTTCAAATAGCGCCATAATACCATTATTGACAAACCCGACTTGAGTACCAGCTGGATACGGTGCTCGTACAGTAGGAGTATCAGCAGCTGTTACAATTTCTCCTTCTACTTCAATAAATGCTTCACAGGGCAAAAAGTATTTACTGGTATCATGGACTTGAAGATCAATTCTTGCTCGACTATTTGAGTCTATGGCATGATAGGCGTAATATTGATAATCGCGTACAGAATCATTCTTGGGGACTGGGGCGTCTATATCAAATGCTGGATCAGGTGACCTTTTGAACATTTTATTCTATTTATCAGAGTCTAAATCGTGATTTTCATCGTGAAAAACGCTAGCGTGAAAATCCATAGGATTTCATCGACGTGGTTTTTTAAAGCCACTTCCCGCTATCATATTTGCAATATTGCTTTGGTCCTCTTGATTTACCATCGACGCTAGTTTTTCATCTACTGCGTTATT
Source organism: Unio delphinus (assembly GCA_029339505.1). Lineage (NCBI taxonomy): Eukaryota > Metazoa > Mollusca > Bivalvia > Unionida > Unionidae > Unio > Unio delphinus. The sequence goes on from JAQISU010000147.1 coordinate 1,552,436, forward strand.
TATAATTTTACTAACACTTGCAGGCATTTCTTCTGTAGACGGTAACGGTTTCTTTTTTCGTGATTTTACTAATGATGTTATTTTGTCCTTTGCAGTTGAAAACGCTTTCCCGGCAAGATCTCCAACAGTACTAATACCCTTATCACGAATAACATCAATGGCTTTCATTGATAACTGTTTAGCTAACGGCATCACTTTTGGGGCCATTCTTGAAAAGAATCCTAAAATGGTATTGCCGAGGCCATCTCCATAGTATGCTTTATAAACTGGAAACCGTGAATTAACTACATAGACGAGGGTTGGTTTATCATGATTGTAGTGTATGATCATTATTATAAAAACAATAGTGTTTTCAATTGTTATTTAATCACTATGATACCCATTTGCTAACTCGTCAATGAAATCTCGATATGTTTTGATATCCATGATACCGCCGGCAAATAACCGTCTACAGATATCAGCTGCTTCATTAATTATTTCCGGTGAATTATTTCCAGCTCGGAATCCTCCTACAAGAACATCTAATCGTGATATATCATTGATAACACTATCAGGACAAGTGTTTCCAATCCTTGGATTTTGCAAGCCACTTCCGCTATAACCAGCTGCTTCATCTAGTTTTTCTAAACCCGTTTCTTGTAAATAATCATCATTAGGTTCTTCTTGTTTTTTTTGTCTCCGTGTTGGTGTTTGACGTCGTTCTTCTAAATCATCATCATCATCAGGTGGTAGTTGTTGTTTTTTTTGTCTTCTTGTTTGTCTACGTGTTGGTGTTTGAAGTCGTTCTTCTAATTCTCGTTGTCGCTCTTCTATTTGTTCTCTTTTATAATTACTAATTCCCCTTTGAAATTCCTTGTATCCTATCTCATCCTTATTCAAACGACCAATCCCTTTATTTAGTTTATACAAATAATCGAACCAATCATTACTTGATATTCTATCATTTTTATACTCGTCCTTTAAAAAATCTTTTTTTGAATTATAGCTTTGAGCAGCAAAATTACCAAAGGCTTGATAATCCTTTGATTTCAATAATTCAAATTTTTTTTATTACTATTTTAGCATGATCAGTAAATTTATTCAACAGAGAAACAGTCGTTTTTTTCGGATCAGTTTGTTCAGTTTGTTCAGTTTTCGCTGCTAGTTTTTCAAGTACAGAAATAAGACCCTCTTCCTTTCTTTTGCCGTCAGGATCATCTCCCAGTATAGCACGCTCTACCCCTTTCGTTGCTGTGGTTACTGGTTTAAACAATTCTTCCGACCCTAAAGCAAAATCCGTTTGTAAACTCTGTCGTTGTTGCAGTTTATTCCTTACAGAGTCACGAATTGGTACAAATCTCTTAATTGCATCTAATCGTTCACGAGCCAATCGGGTTGTTAATGCTTCATTGACCATTATTTGAAATCAGAAACAATTTTTCAATTGTAAAACAATTTTTCAATCCCGACCTAACACCATCGTGCAACTCCTTTTGACATCAGTGACATGTCGGATGATTTTTGATACGGTCATGGAAGTGTTATTTCATCCTATAACAGCTTCTATCAAGTATGGCGAAAGTGTGGAATTTGTATATAAAATAATTAATACCACACTTTCGCCATTCTATTTTGATCGTCCATCGATTTTTGACATTCCCGTTGAGGGTCGGCTAAAAAAAATGATAAATGATCGGGCAATCAAAAAATGATAACGGGTCAGGCAATCAATGGTCGGGTAATCAATTTTCCTGAATTAACGCCCGTAGGTTTCTAATTTTAGAGTTGACTTCTTTTTTCAATTCGTATTCGTTACCTAATTCTTTTCGTATTCCCTCTACGATAGTATACAACGGAACGAACAAACTGATGTCACTGGAAAATGAAAGAGAGTCTTTAATAGAATTCTGAATTCTTTTGATGAGTGCATACTTCTTGGGTAGCATATACTTGTTAGTGCTAACCCCGTATTCTATATCCTGAAAATCAGACACAATTTGATCAGGATTTAACCCATCTGATAGTTTGATATCCTGATTTTTCAATTTTGCTATTTCAACTATGATGCTATTCATGTTTTCAGAATTCATTATTCTATAAGAATGACATATCTCTAATTGAAAAATATGACGCATCAGATATAACTAAATTGAACTTTTTGTCCACTCTTTTTTGAAATAGCCGTTTTGGTTATCCCCTCTGCAACTTTTCGTACAGAAGATGAACAAATATCGAAAAATTTACCGGCATCATATAATGATTGAAATATTTTTTCTTCGTTCAAAGATTTTACTGGTCTCGCTTTTTTTGAGCACTTTCCAGTCCTTCCAGATGAATTATTCTCACTCTGTGTAACAGCTCGTAAATTTGATAAAGAATTATTCTTTCGATTAGAATCGATATGATCAATAACAAGACCATCCTCGATCAAACCATAATGACATTCATACACGAAACGATGATTGAGATAAAATTTCCTTCCAGCGCCAAACCTCAAGTATCCGTGATTATTCACAACACCAACTGATTTCTTTAGTCTACGGTTTCTGACAGTACCATCACTGGATGCTTCATAATTTGTAATCACTGGATGCTGTCTGAATTCTTGGTTCATATATACTATTCTATTGTTTGTCTAATTCAGTGTTTGGTTCAATAATTACATCACTGGAAAATCTTTCGATGTAGTCTTGCGGAGTTCTTATGATTTTGTCAGTGACGTTATCAGGGTCAAAGACTTTTTCAGGGTTATAATTTCTGATGGATTGTCCATTTTTTATTCTTTTATCATAATAACGCTTCAATTCCCTATATCGCTTACCACCACAATCAATACACAATTGTGATCTTCCCTTGACCACAACCCCACATCGAATACAGGGTAACGGACCAAGACTTCCACGTCGAAAACTTTGCATATGATACCTACAGTATTCATTTTTTCTGCATGATTTGTTACACGGGGTTACATTTCCCATCATGAGCCATTTGCAGTGATTCATTATACATAAATCTTTCATTTAAATGCTTGTTTTATATATAGCATGAAGGAGTTCAAGAGATCGACTTCAAAAAATGCTAAATTCAATACCGATAGAGAGTTCAAGAGATTATTGAAAATCAATCCTAGATTTAATCTCGATAGACCAAAAAAAACGTCCAATAGACGGAAACATGAAAGAGTTTAAGAGATTATTGAAAATCAATCCTAGATTTAATCTCGATAGACCAAAAAAATGTCCAATAGACGGAAACAAACGTAACAAACGTCCAAAAGACGGAAACATGAAAGAGTTTAAGAGATTATTAAAAATCAATCCTAGATTTAATCTCGATAGACCAAAAAAACGTCCAAAACGTCCAAAAGACGGAAACATGAAAGAGTTTAAGAGATTATTGAAAATCAATCCTAGATTTAATCGCGATAGACCCAAAAAACGTAACAAACGTCCAAGAGACGGAAACATGAGATCACCATGGAAGGATGCTCAATTCAATCTTGATATAGTTTCTAATACACCCAAGAATAAAATTCTTGATAAACCCATCAGAGACTGTTTTAATGAATTCAAGCGTGATGGAGCATCTTATTGCTGGTCAACATTTCGAATTGATGGTGTTGTTGACGCTACCATGAATGATGAAAAAGCAGCAGTGATAATCTCAAATGTTGGGGAAAAAAGTCATTTTTTCCGAATCAAATTCATTATCCGTGAGGATGGCAAATGGATTATTAGGGATAAATTTGAACCCATTCTCAGGGGCAAAAAAACTGTCACCGTGAATCAGGATTCAAAACCGGGAATTTTGACTGGAATTGATAAACCCTACTACGAAAGATCTTATCCTGTCACAGCAGTTGTTTACGGGATCTATCCGCTCAATGAAAAACCTGATATTTCAAAACTAGCACCCATGAAATATTCGACAGGGCTCAATTGTGTAGCAGAACGAATAATAGAACACTTCACAAATGCGTCCCGGGGGAATAAACTAACTGATCTAAGACGAAAAAAAAATAACCGAGTGGGAGTTCACGGTAAAAGAGCATGGAGCGACAATTCAGGATATAACTAAATTAGAAAAATCATTAAGATTTCCAATATCGGTAAGGACAATCACCGGAGAAGTATTATACGAATCGAAATATAAATCACAGGGAGCCCCCATTGAAATTATTGATCATAACGCACACGCGTGGTCATCTGCAGTAACAATATTCCCACGGGATAGAACCGTAAAATATCTATCCCAAACCGAAGAGTTTTTTTCAGAGCAGAAATTATTTGATGCTATTTACCATTTGAGTAAAAACGATCCTGTGTCAGTGTGGCTATCTCATAGTACTTCAGACGAGGAATGCAGATTTGATCAGTTTGTAAGGCCTAACGGAGAATTATACCGTACTGAAGAGCTACATAATCAAATGAAACAACTAGCTAGTGAGTTTTCTGAGGGGAAAATCGAAGATCAATTATTAGCAAACTGTTTCACAGTACCATCCATTGCAGCACATTTTGCAAGAAAGAAAAACGCGTGGAAACCAACACGAAGTGAGTTTTTATCAGATGTCAAATTGTCCTGTCTTGAATACAGCCATGGGGGATTATGGAACACAAAATACACCGCTGATACCGTTATTTCAGTTGATATGATTGCGTGTTATCCAGGAAGTTTTCTTGGGTATGGAGAATGCGAGAAATATTTCAAACGATTTGGACAGCCTACACACGAAATGACCCGTGTTGCTATTAATGGACCACTTCCTGATTTTGATTTAACCGGATTCGCTTGTGTAGTATCATTTGAAATGGCTGAAGGACTTCATCCGTGTAGTTATCTTTGGATTGGTAAACACATGTCTGAAAAACACTGGATGCCAAAAGTGTTATTACGGTATATGCTTGATTGTAAGATGTTAAAATCATTAATTGTCAGTGAAGCAATTATATCCTATCGAGCACAGAAATCAGTCTGGTTACCCCAACCTGATCTAGAAAAAATAATTAGCGAAGAGCGAAAACTGTTTCCTGATTTTAATGAACAACAAATCATGGATTGGTCCCAACAGTTATTTGAAATCAGAAACAATGAAGCAAAAAATCTTGGACGAAGAATAATCGGTAAATTTACCCAAGGTGGCAAAAATGATAATACGAAATATTCTTCACGATTGATTATAGACAATGCTGAATACGATTTTGTAATCACGGATTTAACGAATAAGGGCTTATATGTCAATCGTAAGGACGCATTTATGTCCGATGGAACCAAATTGGGTACAATTGTTACTTACACTGATGGATACCATCCACAGTACACACATTTGAGAGCTTCTATGCTGGGTTATGCTTCTATCAATCTGTTTTCAATGATCAATAGATTTCCTACCACCGCAGTTAGAGTTGCTACTGACTCATTTTACATAAATAGCAAAATGGCTGATTTTAAGGCTACTGGCAACGAGAAATGGGGGACATGGAGAATTAAGAAAGAAATGATTCATGATTATATTCAATCAGCAGATGTTACCATTGAAAATAATTACTTAGAAAGCAATCAGTGTTCAGAATTTTCTAGTGCACCACCGATTTCTGATCCAATCTGTAGATATAAAACAGTTTATTTAAACGGTTGTGGCGGGTCAGGAAAAACAACCCGGGTAATTGAGTTATTCCGTAGAAACGCTAGCGTTTCCAATCCAAGCATGATTGTACTAACACCGACTCATAGACTTGCAAGAGAAATGATACAGAGAGGGGTAAATGCCTGCACTTATCATAGTTTCTTTAGATGGAAGGGAGATAAATGGACTCCTGAGCGCATGGGAGAGAAATTTATTCCTGAATTCATCATGTGGGATGAAATAGACACAGTGTCAGAAGATGTCTTAAAAATATTTCTTGAGTGGTTGTTATTGAAGAATACAAAAGTCGTCATGTGCGGTGATCAAGGGCAACCACCACCATTTGTCGGTGCATCCCCCCATGAATGGCTAAAGGGTTTTGTAGACTATTATGAAGAAATTGATACTGATCATAGATCAGTTGATAATGAATTAAAAGAATTTAAGAAACTAATTAGATTACAACCGGATAGAATCCAGTGTGAAATAGCGCGTGAAATAATTTCAGAAACTCCAATGAATGAGTTTTGGGAAGCATGGAGACCAAATGATTTGATCATTGCAAGTAGGAAAATAGTCAGGGACACACTTCAGATGAAGTTATTTGAATTGCATAAACAAAAATTTGCAACACTTCCAGTGCCCCTCTCTTATAGGCCATCGGATACACGAAAACAGAACATCGAAGTTGATATTCCAGGACAGAGTGAAAAGCAGATTCTCGTATTAAATGATATTGTGCTGGTTGATATCAATGTCGTTGAAGATGCATTGCGTGCTAATAAATCCCCATGGACGCTAGGATACGCAGCGACGATACATTCTTCACAGGGATTGACAATATCGAATACAATTGTTTGGATGGTAGATAATCGCATAGAATGGTCGAATTTAGTCTATCTTTCAGTATCCAGAGTACGAAAAATAAATCAGCTTCGAAGAATTGTCGTTGGCGAAGCCAGTGGCGATGATGAAATCATTGGTGACGATAATGATATTATTGATAAAAAACTCTCCGGTTACAAACAACAGGACAAAAAAAAAACAACGAGAATTTGATATTGATGCTGAATTAATAATTGCGTTAAAGCAACAACAGAATAATCACTGCGCGAGTTGCAATTGTATAATGCGTTGGCAGTATTCGGATAAGGATCCTCGCCAATTCACCGTAGACAGAAAAAATAACAATCTCGGTCATGTCAGAAATAATGTGATGTTGACTTGTCTTGAGTGCAATAGACGCAAGGGTGCTAGTTAAGACCATGCGGTGGTAATTGAGTATCGTCAGGAATTACTTGTAGTTGTTGTCTAGTAAACCCACGCTGAGGGGCAGTTGAATCCAGTTTATAGATTGGAGGTCTACCCGTAGATCGTGTTATACTAGATATCTTGTGTGCAGTAACACTCCAAATAGGATCAGTAGCCCTTTTTGTGCCACCCTCAAGCTCTCCTGGTTCGTATAAGTACCTCACAATGACATTACTACCAAGAATTGGTTGGGAAACGCTAAAATCCTTTTGTGGTTTTTCAGGTATCGACTTCTTTTTAATCGCGTTGATAGGTTTCATGTTGATGGTTCTAGTAATCTCGTTATTCAGTGCGGTAACTACACCTGGTAATCTCTTAACCCATTCACGGGATCTTTTTTCTTGGATGAATTCTTTTGCATATTGATATCCAAATAACCGTTCAGCAAGAATCCGATTAAATCGTTCTACAATGGCCTGATCACGATGCAGTGCAGTATGCCCCCGTCTGATAGTGACATTGTGACATTTCATTGTAGATAACACTGCACCCTGAAATTCCTTGCCCGGATCAACTTGTAACAGATTTGGCCAGTGCAGAGGACTCCTTCGATAAATCCTTTCAAATGCAGAAGCCACTTCAGTGGCCGATTTTATTTTTAACGGTTCTGCTTCTTTGTATCGACTTGCAATATCAACTACAGTTAACGCATATTTGTAACCACGATCATGTGGCAGAAATAATATATCAGCCTGATGAACTTCATTGGGTCCGGTTACATCAAAATGCGAGAATTGAATTTGTTTAGGCGGTGGTAGATAAATTTGCCATGGTGCCTGTTTGGATAACCAATGAGTCGCAGTGGTTTTTTTTACTTTTGCGGCGCTAGCGAGTTTACTGATTGCAGCGTTACCCTTCCAGTATCCTCTTGGGGAATAGTAAATAGATTCCATGTTGCTATTAATTACAGCACCTAACATCAAATTGCTTTTCATTGCCGATTTTATCAAAAATGAAGCCAATTTTTCTTTGAAGGATTTATCAGGAATGGCATTCAACGCATGAATTAATTTCACATCTGCTAGATGCCTGTGTTGCAAATTGCTGCTTTTATAAGCAACATCATGAAGGTGACAGGCCTTATCAATAGCGTTTATTGGTTCCTCACCGGGTCGGGGCTGAATTTGATCATTGAGTCTGATATCAAGTCTTGTTCCCGGTCCACAATAACTATACCCTGGAAGGTGTTTTTCTCCGGGGTATTTTGCCCATGGGGTTCCAGGGAGTTTTGCTAATTTGGCAGCGATATCACCTCCTCGTTTTTTTTTAAAGGTTCCTTGGGTTCCTTGGGTTTGGAAACAAATCTAAATTTCTTTGTACTACACTGTACGCATTTACCAGAAAGCGCTGATCGGTTATTTTTAGTTGTAATCGTCGTCAAGTCATCTGTGCCAGTACGCGCCTTACACTTCACACAATATAGATCCATAATTTATGTATAGAGATATGAATATAATTGATTTTTCAGCGACTAAAACAAGAGAACCAGTGAAGCATCATGCAGCGCTACCAAACTCTATCCGCGCAGTTATAATCGGGCCATCTGGATCCGGCAAGACGCAATTGTTGCTCAATTTAATAATGAGATGGATGAAGTGGGATAAGTCGTATTTAATTGCCCCTAGCGTAGACGACCAACGATGCTATGAAGTGCTAAAAGATTTTAATGAAAACGCTTCAGAGATTGCCGGCGAGGATGTTATTGAATTTATAACCGATATTGACGAGGCACCATCAGTAGAAGACCTCGATGGAAGTATCAACAATTTAGTTGTATACGACGATGTCATGTTAGATAAACAAACAAATCCTGCTAGAATATTTTCCCGAAGCAGGCATAAAAACACAGATGTGATTTATGTCACTCAACGATACACACAAATACCAAAAGTGATCAGAGATAATTGTAATATGCTTGCTGTATTCAACGGCGTTGATACACATACGCTACGAAATATTTGGCAGACATGGTGCTCCGATATGGACTTCAATCAATTTAGAAATTTCTTTAGTCATGCTCAGTCTGCCCCACACGGATTTGTAACAATAAATTTACATGACCCTCGAACACGATATCGTATCGGACTGGATCAAATATTCGGTTAACCCAGAACTGAAAGTTCCAGCAGCAGAGAGGGTGAGTGACAACGATGTTGTAATCCCTTTTCCCCAAAAAAATCGATGGAGGATTTCATTAATTTCATTGATTTTTTTCATTGATTTTTCATTGATTCTTTGCCTGATTTCATTGACTTTTTTTGCCTGATCATTGATTTTTTTGCCTGATTTCATTGTTTTAAGCCTGATTTCAGTGAAAACTTGTTTAAAAATGTTGTCTGATTCACCCTCTCTGCTGCTTTTCATATAATCCTTTCTGTACCGGCACGTTTCTGTGCAGTTTTTCGTCATTCACATTATGTATTGATCGATTCATCTGTATCGAAAGTACAAGACTATTAACATTGATAAAATAACATATATCCGCTTGATAAGAACATTTTCCGCCCAGTAGCACAGTATCTACGTGTCAGGCTATTTATAGAGATTGCTTGGAGATTGAATATAAAGATGAATGGAAACTGCTCTAAAGAAAGTATTTTCTTGTATGTATGGATGGATGTATGGATGGATGGATGGATGGATGGATGGACGGACGGACGGACGGACGGATGGATGGATGGATGGATTTTCGACAACACAACTTATATTGACTCTTCATCACCAAACCGTTGCTATACCGAATTTCAACCGTTAACAGCATTTAAACCTGTCTCGATGGATATTGCACGGACAATCGTGATGAAGAGTGCAACAAAATCATGTGAACTTGATTCAATTCCAACATTACTGCATCATTTTTCAAAACACACACACACACACACACACACACACACACACACACACACGTATATAACGCATATTAAAAAATAACATGGCATTTAAAGTGTTGGTATAAAGCGAACTAATACTATTGGTATAACAAATTGTGATCCACCCACGGCGCAATAATAGAATATATAAACATACTTTCAATCGTAGGTCTATAGATCAATGAAGAATTTCTCCTCATTCATTAATCATAAATGTCATATGAAAAGAACGATAAAAGTCCCTGTTTTCATAATGATATTAAAATGGAACACGATTTCATAGAAATCCTTTCTGTTTTTTTTTCCAATTTCCGTCGTCTGTAAAATTAGTACAAATCTGGAGAGATTCTCTCTCTCTCCTCTCTCTCTCTCTCTCTCTCTCTCTCTCTCTCTCTCGTCTGCAGTTTATAGCGATGTCTAGCACTAAGTCCCACCCTGTCACATTATCCTGACCAATCCTAACACTAACCTCTTAATGCTGAGCGCCAAGCGAGGTGGCTGTTAGTACCATTATTGTAAGTCTTTGGTATGACTCGGCCGGGGATCGAACCCATGTCCTCCCGCTTCCGCGGCGGACGCTCTACCACTAGGCTACCGGAGTGGTTGAGTGAATTATTGTAGCTACGAGAATCCATAAAAATACGAGCGATGGGGATTTTTGCTTCAGTCATACGACGATGTCTCTGGACCTATGAATTATTTTCAGCGATCATAAAAATTATGGTCTATTTATCCCATAAAAATCTTTTTGCTTTCTCATTTATTAAGTTTTCTCACTCAAGCCGCAAATATTATCTGAACTTGGAAGTGCATTTGGATATACCACGGACGTTTTGCCTTTCTTTTATAAGACCCCATAGCTACATTGTTGACGTCACAAGTGGTTAGTACATGTGTGTACTGTCGTTTTTGCAGTTGTTGTAGGGTTAACGTTATTTTTTTTAGCACACGATACGCTATACCTGGCGACAATTATTAATAGTGGAGCAAGAACGCCCCACCCTCCCCGGCCCGGAAAGAACCACCTACCCACGAGAAGCTATTGGCAAATTTTCTCACATACCAACATAGTCTGGTTCCCTGCTTAGTATGTACCCTGCATTGCACTCCGCTATACTGTCAGGCGAACGCCAATACCATATTGTCACATGATCAGAACAAATGGCCTCACATTGAGAGATCTAGTTAATCTAACCTTGGCACATTATTCCTCTAATATTCTCCTTCTTAATGACACAGCACGAACTTTACTAGTGCTTTTGATTTGAACTATGGCAGTCGTTATATTGTGTTCAAACTTAACCACCAATTTGTCAAATAATTATTGTTACAAATATTTTTACTGGTATTTGAAACCTGACGAAAATAGGTACGCATTACGGTATTTTTTAAAATATTGCACATTTTACACAGCGTAAATAATATATAAGTATATACATTAACATACCTTTGTATCAATAGTAATATAAATGTACAAACCATTGCTATAACAATGCTGTAATACTGCTGTAGCTTCGTACTTGCAACTGACGATTGGTACTTGGAGGACTTTAAAAACTTCCGGTAGATGGCGTTATCGATGACTAATAAAACTTCAATTGTGGCGTCAATCGCTTGATGTTCACGCCTTTTATCTATGTTATTGGTAAATTCTGGAAGATATACAATACTGGAATTACTGGTGAAGGAAATATCATATTGTTCTTATTTGAAGGATATCTCAATAAATGTCACATTTTTTGAAAAAATATCAAACATCTCTCGCTAATATATATATATATATATATATATATATATATATATATATATATATATATATATATATATATATATATATTCTTGTGTAGTGTGTTCGTAAGTTTTATTTGGTTATCATCTGCAAATAAAGCGAATAGCACGCAGTTATTCGTACTAAATCCATAGAGACATGTTCAAATGTTGCTAAAGGTTGTCGCTGAAATTCAGTATAGTGACGAGTCAATTGAGATTGTGTTGTCAAGCTTATCTCTAATGGTTTATACCTTGTCACGGGAGAAATCTGCAAACAGGTCCGGAAGGTCTATTGAGAGAAGATAGTTGAAATTGGTGTACATTTGTTCTTGTCGTTAGTTTGTTAGTAATGTCGAAGAGCTCTTTGCAGCTGAAACTTTCCTTGATCTTAGTACTATATTGGGATAATTTGACTGAATGAACTATGTTTTTGACGTTCTTCTTAGTGGCTTCATATATTTGTTATGAATAGTGAGTTTGGTAGAAAGCCAAACCCTCTCCTATTTGCGGCGGTCTTTTTTAGCAGTGCAAAGCTGGTCCCTAACACTTCTATACGAAGAATAAGACAACTGAATTAATACTTTGCACTTGGTGGCTGGGGCAAGTTTTTAAAGCAATGAACGCAGGCAGTTATTGATTCGTTCTGCTGTAGGAGGTACGAAGGTTGTTATGTTTTCTTGGATGTCATGCATTAGTTTGGTTCTATTTATCATACAGAGGTTTCTGTTAGTAACAAATACATTTGGGGGATGGGGTTAGGGACTGATAGGTCGAGATGGCATATAATGCAGAGGCGATCTAGTGCAAGTTAGTGGGATAAATGGGTGGATCACAGAATATCATGAAGAATCCAAAAACTGAATGCTGTGTAAGGTTGAAAACATGAGTGGAGTCTAGGAGTTTTGACGCGTATAGGTTCCCAGGACAGTCAAAGTGAAAGTTGAAATCTCTAAGAATAATTAGGTTGCCACCTATCGAATTTCCATACTCCAACAGATTCGGAAACTGCTCCAAAAAGAGAAATTCAGTCAGTTTGTTTTTTCTACTAGAAGGAGGATGGTAGAGGCAGAAAAAATGGACTGGTTCTTTGTTCAAGTGTGAGTGTTGTTTGGACTAGTTCAAGCAATGTGTGGCAGAAATTGAAGGATGTGTTATACTTAAGACATTTTATCATGGAATTCTTTTGCAATGACAGCAATTCCACCTCCGCGAGAGCTGCGGGGGAACGACTTGATGGAGTAAGCGGTGGGTGTTAAATCAGCGCACTTGGGCACATCGCCTGATGTTTTTAGCCATGTTTCTGTCAGGAAGAAGACGTAGATATTCTGGACATTGATAAACGTAACTATTTATGTGCGCTTTTCCGGTGGTCCGACTGTTTGGGCGTTGAATAATGCAATACGCTGTGGTATCCCTGGGACAGTTGACACAACGGTTGATGATTTAAGATGGATATTCACCAGGTTATCCAAATTAGCGGACGAATTTTCAAATTGTTTAGCTGGAAAGTGCGAAAGGGAAATAGCTAAAATTCTTCTTCCTGTTCTACGCCGGCCTCCTTTGGAACGACGTTTCTTTTTTTCATTTCCGTTTACGTAGAAAACAAGCACATACATGTTGAAGAACAGCTCAAAAACGGAATAGCTGCGTCAAACTGGTTAAGCGATAGCGGCCATCTTTCCGGACGTCCACATTTGTTGTATCACATTGATCAAGGGCTCTTGTCTGGGAGTCATTGTAGGTTTAGGAATGGACATGGGATAACATACACAGTGTTTGCAGCTCGTCAACTCCAAGAGAAATGCCAGGACCAGAACTTGAACCTGTACACGACATTAGTCGACAATAGTATTTGGCACAATCGGTCATGGGGGCCTCTGGAAGTTCATGATAAAGTTTGGTTCTCTAGAGAAAGGCGTCGTATCAGGTCGGCAAATCCAAGTTGGCTTGCTCGGTCGTATAGTGGAAGAAAGCGAGTCATCTGAACTATTCTCAGTCACGAATATAGTAAAGTTATGTTGACCGCAACCATTTACAGTAGGACGCTCTCTGTCTTGTTTTCTAATGCATTCGGTCTTTTGGCGACATCTTGAATCTGAAGAGATTACATGCAAGGACAAAGTTACATGAACTTACCCTACGAGTGTCTCCTGAATGACTAAAATTAGTCTGACATGTAACAGAAAATGTCCCTTCAGATTGTGATTCTGCCTCACAATCAGTATCAAGGCAATAGAGGTGATGCACCAACCCATACAAGGACATCCTTACGTATAACACTGACGCATCAGTCTGCATATAAATCTGAAGGTTTACAAAGCCACTGTGTTGCAGACACGCTGTATGCATGCGAAATAAGAAAAGGTACAGACGTCATGCCAAGAAGGTGAAACTTGTTTACATGGGATGCCTAAGAAAAAAGATGAGGACAAAATGACAGGACAGCGTTCCAGGGAATGAAGTTAAATTTATGCATCGATTTTCTCATGAAATCGCAGTTGAACTGGGTAGGTGACGTCACTTAGGTGTCAGAATAACGACTACCAAAGACTATAAATGGCGAGTTGAAGCAATGAAAGTGATCTTAGGGTGGTCAGAAGAAAGTTTTCGAAGTTTCCTTCAAGTTATCATATAAATAATTCAAAATTGACTCTGCGTCTAGGGAAGGTTTTGCACAGGATCGCTCCATCTGGCGCAGTCTCCTTCAGAGGCAATGCAGTGTGAGTGACATAAATCTTAGAACATCATCATGTCGTCTAATAATCCACCTACCGGAAGCAGTATTTCCTGTCAATTGTGCCACAGACAGTTCAGTCACTCACATACTCAAAGAAACCAAACCAGTTAGTGATATCATGGTCATCTTGAACACGAAAGTCGAAAACAAATTATAAAAAAACACCCTCACACCCAAAAAGGAAGACTTAAATAGACGTTTACAATTTGCATTTATATCGTATTTATTGGTGTTGTCACAGCAAAGAAAATATATTATACAAGAATCACGTAGTTTCGAAGGTTATTAAAATCTGAAGTAAACGTGTTGTTTTTGTCACTTTTTAATTTTGAGATTTCCTTAAACTCAAATCGTATTATGTACTTCTGTTTCTAAATATATTTTATTGTATATGTGAGAACTGCGTTGAGAAATAATTGAAGTGTTCCTATTAAACAACCACATATCTTTAGTCTTTATGAGTTACGAAACGTTGAAGGTTATCAGAAGAAGTATGAATGTAAGACTACTATCTTTTCAAAAAAGAAACAAATAAAATGAAGAACAGTTACGGCAGATGACCAAGGAAGAAAGAACAGGTCTTCAACAGTCCGTATACTGTTTGTCCACCAACTGTATTCTTCCTGTAACATTTGTTTCCTTCATTAAATCTCATGACACTTTCGTTTATTTACTCACTTGATATTTGCGTGTTACTTGAATATTTGTGACATGCTCCTATATGGAGATTGGTTTGAAGACTTTTGCTTGAATATTTATATAAAATTTCAAAAGTAATATTAATTTGAAAACGTTTGCTTAAAGTTTGTATACATCTCCAATAGGGATATTAATTGGACGACTTGCTTGAATCTTTGTAGAAAACCTCATATGGATATTAACGTGAAGACTTTTATTTGAATATTTGTCACATAGTCAAATAGTTATACTGCGATATAAGATTGTGAAATGAGATGTTTAAGCATTGCTATAAAATTAGTTCCATTATACTTGTAAACGCCATAGTTAATTTTCTCTTCAGCCTACCGTAATCTACAGCAGCCTTCTTTGTTGAATATTTGCCTGCGTCATGTAGACTGGGCAGATATTCGTATTCACGGAAATCATCTAGTAAACTAATGTCTACATCTATATTCGACGACCAATCTGACAGATATGGAATTTCCTGCAAGAAAAATGTAAACAAATTTTAAATTCATTTTATAATTCGAAATGGACAACGTTTCAAACAATTATACTTATAATATATTAACAATATATCAGATATTATAGCAAGAAATAACAGTGCTATTCTGTGAATCAATTTTTCAAAAAAAATATAAAATCCAATGAATAGTCCGACAAAATATACATTCAAGTGTACAAAACTGAAAACAAATTCTACCTAGAAGTGTGTGTTCTTGTATATTCTTGTAAATTCACACCGTTTTGTATTATCAGGATTTGAATTCTACATTTTATTTTATTACATTCAGGTGGTCGAACGTGATTTGCATCTTAAGGAAGTTTTGAAAATGTTTTTGAATGATAAGCAAGAAGTAGTATCAGTTTCACAGAAGAGTAAAATTTAGATCTGTATTCAGTGTCGCATATTAAAATCCTGTATTCTGTGTCGCATATTAATAAAATCCCGTATTCAGCGTCGCATTTCAAAAAACCGTACTTGAGGTCGCATATTAAAATCCCGTATTCAACGTCGCATATTAAAATCCTATTTTTAATGTCGAGTTTTAATGAGCTTTAAACCAAGCACTCTACGGTTTCGTTAGTTTGGTCTATTAGTATTGTTCACAACTCAGACGACAGTTTATTGGATAAACCATATTTCTAACAAAAGGTATGGGTTGGTCAGGCATTCTCTTCTGTATTTTTTGAACATTACTGAAACGTATTTACAAGGTAAAACAATTACCAAATAATTTCATGCATTGTTTTATTTTTCGAACTATGAATAATGCAATTATAAGTATAATACTTATAGTGCTTACAAATTTCAAACCTCGTAGCATCATCGACCAAGATGCAAAGATCAGACACGGAGCAGAAAGGTTTGTCTGCC
Organism: Unio delphinus; assembly: GCA_029339505.1. NCBI lineage: Eukaryota > Metazoa > Mollusca > Bivalvia > Unionida > Unionidae > Unio > Unio delphinus. The sequence continues at coordinate 1,568,788 of JAQISU010000147.1, forward strand.
TAATAATTTTACAACAACAGTATATGGGCATGATTATTTAAAATGTGTTATCAACACGTTCCAATAGTCTCAACCAGACCGTACATCCTAATGAATGAAAGCTGCAGGCAACTTACTACAAAATCAATGTCGAGGTCTTCCATTAATGCCTAGCATTTTGATTTAATCGATTCCTTGAATGGAAGCTTCCAAAGGATGCACGAGGCATTATCGAAGAACACACGGAATTCTAAAGTTCATGACACCACGGGATTTTCGCATCGCTGATACCGACTATCAGATATATGCTATAATGACATTTGGTATCAAAGAGTTGTGTTGTCAATAAATTGCATGGTGCCATATCAATCACAGAACATTACGGAACAATTATTAGACATGTGAAGGGGGGCCCAATTTATCCAAAGGCACACGCTGGAGTTCAATGTAGCATAGGTCTGATTGCGTGGTGTTGCCATGAGCGGGCAACTTGTTATTCTTGCCTGTGCACTGTATAACCTTCATGTTGTGAAGTCTCCTTAAATAGCAGTATGCATTCCACCCATTGCAATGTTTCTAATTTGCGTAAGGTGATGTATACAATTTTCTTTGTATACCAATGAACTATCCAAAGCAGCCGTGTAATTCGTACGTCCTGTTTTTGGTTAGAGCTATCTTTTTTTTAAAAATAATGTCCTAAAATCGGACTAAAGTACAAAAGCCGTTTGGCAGTTTTTTTTATGACTTCTCCTTTATGCAGTTCCCAATCTGTATATATACACTACACTAAATATCTTAATTCACAGTAATATTGAAATTATTATTATTATTATTATTATTATTATTATTATTATTATTATTATTATTATTATTATTATATGTGATTTAGTTTTGATATACTAGGTCAAATTTGTGTACTAAGATATACTATAAAGCATGTATACTTCTTTTGGAAAAATTAAACAATTTTTCAAAAGCAATATGAGATAATTGTTGATATTTAGTACTTTGGAAGAAATATTATTCTCAGATCGTTTCCATATTAGTTACCTTTTCAACACATCACCTTCTCGGTCATTTTTGCTGAAGCAAATTTGCTTTAATAAATTTTACTTCAGTATGAAGGAAGAATTATGAAAGATGTCTGATACTCACCAAAACATTTTTTTTTCTGACGTGTTTAATATTTACGATAACGCATAAACTGCATGTTTATGCGTGTCTATACTTTTGAGAGAAAAAAAATCATTAATCGAAGAACAAAGTATTTTTCTAAAAATGGAACGTGCTCTTGTTTTTATGCAAAATGCAACCATGTGATAACTAGTAAATAGTTAGGAAAGCGGACTAAGGATTTGTCTCGTACCTCAGGATGTCCTGGCACGTATCTTTGTCTTTGGATTTCCTCGAAAACTAAGTAGCTTTGGTCATTTCCTTCAAAATTAACAGTTTGTGGTTTATTTAGATCGGTGTCAAACGCACTGCTCGGAAATCTTTGATCGAATTCTGTCTTTGAATCGGAATGTTGCGCTTTCCAAAAGCGTTTACGGCGTGGGTGGACGTTCCGCTCATCTGGAAGAAAAAATGATTCACATCAAACACACTTTTAAAACTATTTTAAAGGATAATTTATCGTTCACCATTAAGCGACAATCATTAAGTATCAAAAGCATTATTACAGGAACAGCGGGATATTAAAATATGTCGGCGTTATGGACACCTAGCGATAAATAAAATCGGTATTTCCTTCTGTCTTTCCGCAAACGATTCCGGTAACCTCCAGGCTGTTTACAAAGTAGAAAAGACGCATGCTATTGTTGAATGGCGAATTAACGAGACTCGTGAAAATCGGTAAATTCGTTATTAATTGAATTATTTTCGATTTCTCATAATTTTGTTTTTGTGGACTATATTGTTTCATTCAAAGATACAATTATATTTAACGATATCACTATATAAATCATATCAGAAAGTTAAATAAAATTCTATAGTAGTCAAATTTTTGGAAAAAGTTATAAATCCCTTCTAGTTTATATTTTTATTTTAGAAGATCCAAACATTATCGTCAGGTTCTACGTTCCTTTTGAGATAAATTTGGAACTCTTCCAAGCGGGTTAGATGTATGTACTTGTTCGTACTTCAGCATGGCAGATTCAACCCATATTCATCAATTAGAAAAACCGATTATAATACGCTTGGATCTTCACATTTTGTCTCAGTATGTTTCCAGGAAGCAGTTCATCATTCAAGTGTGAAAAGATGTTTTTATTTGTTCTAAATGTGACAAGAAGTCGTATTGCGAAATATCTAAAAAAAAAAATGTTTCGTGATAAAGATGGTGCTAATTTATATAATCACATAGGGTGAAAACGTCCCAACAATGGAAGAATCTTACAATGACACTATTTTCTGAGTTTGATGTTTTAGCTGTTTTATACAAAACTAAGGGGTAAATTTCTACATAAGGATTGAAAAATGAACATCCTTCATGGATACAAAGTAAAGAACTGCGATCTATACGAACACAAAAGACTTGTCTTCAAAGAAAAATAACAAAACAATTATTATTTTCATCCGGTGTTTTGAATGCTGTTATTCAGATTTTATTCATTGAGTGTTATTGAAGTTAATTACCACCGTTTCGTATAAATATGACTTTTTAAAATCCAATCATACCATTTTAGTCCATTCGAGCTTGTACATGATTACAATATTTCATTATAAAAAAATCAGGATTAAAATGTTTATAGAAAAAGAAGATAAATTTAATATTCAAACTAGTGACATTGGTTGAATTATCATCATCATCATCATCATCATCATCATCATCATCATCATCATCATCATCATCAGTCTCTTGACCGAGTGTGGTCGTTGAGGCACTGCGCTGCTGAACATCTGACCAGTTCTCTCCATATTTCTCGATTATGTCCCAATGCCTGTGTCTCCACAAAACTTGTCCGGATCCATTCTGTGATGTTGTCAGTCAATTTTTTTCTCTGTCTACCTCTCCTTCTGCTTCCCTGGATGCTGCCCTGCAATTTTTTCTCCATACTTTGTAAGTCTGTGAAGGTGGATTTAATCAATTTTCATCCTGTTTCCAGCTTATTTGAATAATTATGCGATCAAAAGAATATGAAAGACATTTTCCTTGCAGTATTCTTGCGGATTGGAAAGATAACGCTGGTCGTTTTCTGTTTCAGGATCTCACTAGTCTCTGCTGTATAATATGAATTTCATACTTATACCTCGCCTTGACATCCTTGCTATTAAAACTAATTTGTTTTCCATTACTTATTTGGGTCGATTCGTTTTTTCTATGTTGATGTTGGGGGAAATAATAGTATAACCAATTTATATCAACAAAAAACCGCTTGTGAACTATTTGAAATCTAACGCATGGCTTGCAAAACTGCAACATTTGCGATACGTCTATTGAAAACATGATATGGATAACTTGCGACGAGTCTAAAGCTGTTAAAACTTATATTGAAAACGTTTGTATCAAGGTGTGTGATTGTCTTTATTCAATCAGATGAATAAAACATATTACAGAAGTATTTTGTTTTGACGTGAGGAAGAATGCCGAGTATTTTCTGTCAAGAAAATACTCGCCTAGCGGAAGCGCCGGCCCTGTCTGTGACTTCATGCCCAGGTGCTAGATATCACTTACAAATGTCACACTGCAAGCCTATTAACAATATGACTTTCACACACACACACACACACACACACACACACACACACCTCTTATGAAACTGTTACTCACACGTCGTATCGTGTTGCATCATTCTTATTCGGAAAACATTTTTGATATCTCGTAGTAAAATGTTTCACTTCTTTGCTATTTAAATTAATGTTTTATTACACTTATTTCTTATGTTTGTTTTCCATTTTTATTTGGTACAGTGACCATGTTGCCAGCAAATAAGACTTGTACGTGATGTAAACATACAAACTAGATTACCCTGTATCTGTCAAAATCGTTTGCATTACATCTATACATATTCAAGAGAATATGCCCCTGATAAGTTGCTGTTTTGTTTGCTTCCATCGTTTTAATAGCAAAGGGTAAACTTTGCCAAATATTTGTCTGCACTATTTTCCTTTCTTAGCAGGATACTGTTTCAATCAGTCAGTCCGATATGACACTTTACAAATCAATCAGTCCGATATGACACTTTACAAATTAGTCAGTCCGAGATGACACTTTACAAATCAGTCAGTCCGATATGACACTTTACAAATCAGTCAGTCCGATATGACACTTTACAAATCAGTCAGTCCGATATGACACTTTACAAATCAGTCAGTCCGATATGACACTTTACAACTCAGTCAGTCCGATATGACACTTTACAAATCAGTCAGATAGGATACTGTATAAAAAAAATCAGTCTGATAGGATATGGTACAATTCAGTAAATCTGATAGGATACGGTACAATTCAGAAAATCTGATAGGATATGGTACAATTCAGTAAATCTGATAGGATACGGTACAATTCAGTAAATCTGATAGGATACGGTACAATTAAGTAAATCTGATAGGATATGGTACAATTCAGTAAATCTGATAGGATACGGTACAATTCAGTAAATCTGATAGGATACGATACAATTCAGTAAATCTGATAGGATACGGTACAAATCAGTAAATCTGAGAGTATATGGTACAATTCAGTACACCTTATAGGATACGGTACAATTCAGAAAATCTGATAGGATACGGTACAAATCAGTAAATCTGATAGGATATGGTACAATTCAGTAAATCTGATAGGATATGGTACAATTCAGTAAATCTGATAGGATGCGGTACAATTCAGTAAATCTGATAGGATACGGTAAAATTCAGTAAATCTGATAGGATACGGTACAAATCAGTAAATCTGATAGGATACGGTACAAATCAGTAAATCTTATAGGATACGGTACAAATCAGTAAATCTGATAGGATATGGTACAATTCAGTTAATCTTATAGGATACGGTACAAATCAGTAAATCTGATAGGATACGGTACAATTCAGTAAATCCGATAGGATACGGTACAAATCAGTAAGTTTTATATGATATGGTACAATTCAGTAAATCCGATAGGATACGGTACAAATCAGTAACTCTTATAGGATATGATACAATTCAGTAAATCTGATAGGATACGGTACAATTCAGTAAATCTTATAGGATACGGTACAAATCAGTAAATCTGATAGGATACGGTACAAATCAGTCCATCAGATTTAAATATTAGGAGTTACAAACCGACTGCCAGCATTGTGTTCCGATTGAGAAGCTATGTCATTTTTGTTTAGTTATTTGTAGTTTATCAGCATATTCTAACTGAATTACAGACGGGTATGCAGCTTTAAATCTAAAATAAAAGAGCCAGATTCACGTACCTTCATCTGTGTGCACACCGATGATATATTTATAAAAGTAACACACACACACACACACACACACACACGCACGCACGCACGCACACACACACACACACACACACACACACACACACACACATTCTCTCTTTCTCTCTCTGAGCATGTTTGCAGCATCTTTGAGAAGTTGAAGTTTAAAGTTAAACACCTAAGTTTAAAAGCCAAGGACAGAACCACATATCTATTTAAATATTCCCATAACACACAGGTCACAAGGTAATACATATAATATAGGTGTAACCGAAAATATATACAATTTATATACATGTTTATTGCTTTATTGCAGGTAACCGAAAATATATACAATTTATATACATGTTTATTGCTTTATTGCAGGTAACTGAAAATATATACAATTTATATACATGTTTATTGCTTTATTGCAGGTAACCGAAAATATATACAATTTATATACATGTTTATTGCTCGTTATTACAGTAAATTACTAGTGATATAAAAATTTAAAAAAAACTTCTAAAGATTATTGATCCAAAAGATGTTGGACACAGTTATTTTGAGGTGATGCAAACCTTAAATAGAGACCTCAATCGGAACACTCTCAGGTCCTCCCGCCTGTAATAGGAAAACTACATAAAACAGTCTATAATAAATATATACATGTATGTTGCTTACCAAATGACATCATGATCTTATCACACACAAGCAATTTAATTAATTACGGTCGACTCGAGTGAGATGACACGTTCTTAGCGAAAAAATCCAAGTGTATTTTCTGAAGCACAAATTAATTAGAGAACTTTCTTTAACTGGTTGTGTTGAAATAATTCAGTAAAGGTATTATATTGCCATCGACATGGTTCTCATTCGACTATCGTACATTAGCGTTTGATTGAGTTCCGTTTCATTTTCTTTTTTACGGTTTCCAGCTTTCCACGCCATATCACTCCATTGAAGTCTTTACGAGACTGAACAAGCATACGAACTGTTCCGATTGTGAAAACATAAGTGGATAGAAAATAGGAAAACGAATTATAGTATGGATCTAATGAATTGTTTACTAGTGAGCTATCCCCTACCCCCAATAAACCTTGCTTTTCACTAATCATTCAAATCACGTATGTATCAATATTACCTTAAAATATAGAAAATATGCTGAAAATATGTATGGTGTACACGTGTTTTGAAATTTAGGGAACCTGCAATGCTTAGGTCATAGGTGTGTTTAATAATATTAACGAGAATCAACCATCTTCTTCATTTAGGACAAAGTTATGTTTCTTCTTGCTTTGTAATAATTATATGCAAAACCAAAAGCTAAAGAAATAAGGAAAATTTGAAAAATTTAAGTACACTCGCTAAGGCAAAGAAGGCATAACTTCTTTTGTCTTGTCAAGGATTATGTCACAGCACGAGCTATTGGCGTCATTAGCCTTATATAGTCGGGGAAAGGACCACAAATATTTGAACACCCTTTAAGGTGTTAGTTGTTGTCTCCTGCTTAAAATAGTTTTAAAACTAGTTCCAATATGGTTATATGCGGTTATCTTGTTAAATATACTTCTGGTCAATGCAAATAAAAATGTCCCTGCTATTAAAAGTCTTGCAAGAGTTTTTAAACACACAAAAACCCCAGTAAAGTGAATTTTTTTTCTGTTGTATAAACATTAATAATCTGAAACAGGCAACTCTTAGGAAGCGAACGCAGCTAAAACTTCGTACAAAGTATGGTCTTGTTGTATTGCCGGTGGAGGAATGACTCGGGTAAACCCTGATAAGAACCACCGACCCACGGGAGGGTACTGGCAGCCTTTTCACCCACCTACATTGGCCGATCACGAGACTCGAATCCATGCTGACAGAGCCGAGATGGCAGTGAACGGTAAAGGCTAGCGAGTTCGACATACCTGGACCCCATCACGAGGTATGAGTATGCCGAATGACATTGTGTGACACTATGGAGTTTTTATTTTATAATTATTATTATTAGACATTTGGGCCGGAAGTGAACACTTCAAACCCTACCAGAGATATCCGTTATGCTCTTTTGCAAGTCCTTTCTAACAAAAGACACCTACCTAGAGAGAAATTTAATAGCCGAAAGCAAATGTGATATCTTGTTGTAAAAGTAATTCAGAAAAATTCAGTTGATTTATAAAAAAAATTACCGTAAAAGAATTCATCGTTGTTATGCATACTGTGGAATGTCCTCTTAATGATAGAGTAAATGATTATATTGAGAAGAATTTTAAAATAATTAAGTTTGATACCATTGTCATAGCTTTATAAAACTATCTTAAATATTTCTTATATGAATTGTGGCGTGTGACATTTCTTATAAATTATTATTTATAAAATAATCTAGACACTACTAATGCAATACCGTACCTGTAAAAAAATGTAATTATTGACGTTCATCATGCTTTCTTTTCTCCGATTGAGAATTTGTGATGCTCTGAATTTTATTCTAGACCATATTTGGAAGAATTATGGCCCATTTACGCATGTAGCTTGTCCGGGTTTAAAGTTGTTTAAGAAGATGACAGACTTGTGATACTATGATTGATGTGTCTCTCACGGATAAATAAAGTGAATTAACTGACTTGCTTTTTAGGTATGATATCATGTTTTTAAAAAAGTTATAATGTACCTTATACTATTCTGGACTAGCACCTAGATATATAGTTGCACTATTTTAAATAGGTTACAATGATATAATGATAAACAAAGAGAAGGAAGCCGTTATGAAATGTGTGAATAACAGAGTAAATTTGCAAACACGAGTTAAATAAAAAAAATGAAACCATTGAAGAAAGGTCTTAAAATGAGTAAATTAAATGTTTTTTTTATTTGTTGCTATAAGAATAATAATTAATGGGGTATTTTGGTTTTCTGTTATGTCATTTCCACGTGAGCTGTTAGTTAAAGTATCCGGTACAGTTATGTCATTTCCCAAGAGCTGTTAGTTAAAGTATCCGGTACAGTTCCTGGTGTGTGCAATCTACATCGGTCCACTTCCGGTTTCAGTTATGTCATTTCCCTATGAGCTGTTAAAGTATCCGGTACAGTTCCTGGTGTGTGCGTTCTACGTCGGTTCACTACGTGTTTTCCACAGTAAGGATAATTTTGAGGGACCCTGCTGAATGTCCCTTTGGAGTCGTAGTTGGCGAGTTTCGAGTTGACTTGTTTGCGAATGTGACTTTTGTGACCCTTTACACTTTCTCTAAAATCATTGGTTTTGCTCTCATATTGAATATCACAGATATTACAGGTCAATGTACACATTACATTTCTGGCTTCACGTCCTAACTTACAACTGATAGTAAAGCCAACCCCTTTGGCCAAACGTTTATACGATTATTGTATTGAGCACACGTTTATTGATAGACATGGCTTGTATTACCAGCATTGGAACACCGGGTTGAAAACAAAACATTTTTTTTTAATTGTCAATAAAGAGGGCTTTCTATCGAATAATTCAGTTTGGTTTGTATTTAGTGTAATTCTATATATGCAGCTTCCTAAGAAATGTTGCGGTAAAATGTACATTTGTACTAAATCAATGGCATAAACGTTTTACTCTTCCAGTGCGAATGTCCATTTATTTGGTACTTTCTTCTTGCTGGAAACAACCCACACGTATTGGTAATATTTTTTTTTCATCTTCTTACCGAAAAAAAAAAACGAGCAGGTATTAGTAATTTTCACTTTGGTTTTATTGGCAACAACTAACATGTGTTGGTAATTAATTGCCATTTTCTTTTATAATCAACTCACGTGTCCTGGTATTTTTTGCTTTACCTTTAATTGGAATCGTCTCACATGTATTGGTCATTATTGGTCGCTTTTTATTACTAGAATCGTCTCACATGTACTAGTCAATTTTTTATGATTGGAAACGACTCAACATACTAATAATTTGAAATATAAAATCAATTTGCATCTAAAATATTCTCTTAGTTAAAAATACTATTTAATTCCATGTTGTTAGTCATTATAATAAACAGAAGTTTCTTTAGGTAATTATTTGTAGGAAAGCATTTTCCATGTTTCTAACACGGAGCAGTGAACTAGTAATTATGCTTACTAATTGTATAATTAATCCAAGCTATTTCCGAACATGTCATGGGTCACTTTTCTATGTAAAAGAAAGTGTAAGTACTACTCAAAGTTCTAGTAAGCTGCGTGACTGAAGTGTAACAAATACTATATTATTTTAATACGAAATAAACTTTAAGATATTTTGAGAAACATAGTAAATGCTATTAATAATTTTCAAGCACAAGACTAAATTAAAATGTGATATTGACATAATATTTTAGGGCATCATATCATCCTCTTTGCTGACGTCATCACCGTCTTCTCTGTATTTTTCGCTCACACTGGAATGTCATGCTGTATGATTAATACTTGTTGTATTCGAAACTAAGATTCATGCTCGAATCAGAAAACAATTACTTTGTAAAACTTTATTAGGAAATAGAAGTAATTTAAATTGATGCGGTTCCTTAACTTTGGTTGCTCGATACGTATGCAGAGTTTGACTGCTGTGAAGCCACAATGGCTGCTGGAAGCAAGTCATATCTGGTCGAAATCCACACAAAAGAGAGCGAATTGGTGATTGCTTGCAATCTGTAGTATTTATCGCTGCGTGTACTGCGTAGGAACATTTAAAAATAGGGAATCTACTCAGTTTATTTATGAATTGAATATGTTTTCATGACGAAACTACAAAACTCTGTCTCTCTCTCTCTCTCTCTCTCTCTCTCTCTACAAATACCGAAACGGTATGTTGAAAGACATATTTACTGACTGCTTTTTTGTGGAAAGATTTTAGATTATTCTATAAGGAATCACAACATCGCGTAACCCACAGAGAAACTATTGTATCAAGAAAGACTTCACGCATCCAAGTATAAATACCATTATTTACACGATAAGACAACATTTGAGCACAATTTAATTTACATGGATCTATGAAGGAACATAATTAATATTTTAATAAGAATATTAGCTAATTGATCTTTGCAAATGGAGTTTGAGTTAACAGGGAAGATTGGGTGGATTTTGTGTCAATTCATAAGCACCTGTGTACAACGTCAACCTTAGAATCCTCTGCCGACTGTTCATATTTAAATTGTTCTTTGAAACAACCTGTCCATGGTGATTTGTGCTCAGACACTGAACTAGAATCTAAGTCGTGATCTCGAACAAATTTGCTCTTCGATTCAGTTTCCGATTACCTCTGCTTAAAACAATAATGCGAGGTAAAAGAATACTCTATACGTCCTATCCCGCTCAGCTGACATGTCTGTATTGAAGACTATTTACATATAGAAACCAAAGCAAGAATAAATCTAATCAAAAGCCATGCTCTGGCACTACGCTGTCCGTGATCACCACCGTTTATTGAGTCAGGTTTGCACACTCCCAAATAGAAGATCGTTATAACCAATTAGTCTCCAACTGGCGGAAGTGTCTTCTGCTTTGTTGTGTCTCTTTGTACACATTGAAGTGGATCGCCTTGACTATGGACCAGGATATGAGTCTTCTTGTAACATCTAGCCCCAACCGTCATGTCCTTTTGGTCACTTAGCAGTAGCCATTTGTTTAATAAATAAGATACTATTAAGCTGCATGTTCATCAATCCAACACCCACCTTATAATATCCACATTGTAGAACAAAGCTTTTCAATCACATTAACCAGAGATGCTACCTAGATGAATAATAATTTTCGTTACATAAATCTTACAAACGACTCTGGAGCCGGTTGTTCAATAGTTTCGCCAGTACCAGGAATTTTGCACAGCAATTATCGCTTTTCTTTTCTTCTGTATGTCTCTATCTGATGGAGCAGCATCTTGGATGACCTCTTGATTGCCGTGACCTTGATGAGTAAAACTATGATCTACACATTGTCTTGATCATCTTCCACCCAGTGGGATACGGGGATGGGAATATTGTTTTGCTCATCTTAATCATTGTAAATCAGTGTACCATGGCTGGATAATTCCATATCCTCGTGGTGTTCTTTGTTGCTGGGAGAGGCTGAAGGATATTGCGCCTCAGAAACTGGAGGAAACTCATTTGAAACTTTATCTCTTCCACATCAGATTTCATCATTTTCATGGCTATCACATTTTCTATTCCAGTGGTGAACATGCCCTTGTCTTGTTCTACCTGGTGGAAGTGTTGAGCGTTGAAGTTGTGCTGTGAAAGTGCGATATTTGGGCTACAGTAGTGACCTGTATACAGTAGTGACCTGTATGAGCTCAAATTACTGCTGCTGGTACTACTGCAAATTTAAAATCTGAGACTGTCAATCAACTCCAGCAGCATATTTCTATCCACTGTTGGAACATATTTTTCATGTAGGTTACATAAATCCCCCGATGTAAGCATTCAAGGAAACATAAACTCAAACATTTTATGCGACGTCTATCTGTGTATAGCAGACTTATCACAACAAAAGTCAATTATCTCATTACCCTGGTATGTCCATGCGGTTAATTCACGTGTATTATTTTTGCAAAGGTGTTTCATTTATGCAAGAAGTTTTGTGTAGAAAAGAGAAGATTACATTTCTCAAGTTGATTACTAGCAGAATAATTTGAGTTTGTTATCGTTACTAGTTTTTATTCTTCATTTCGAATCCAGTAAGATTTAAACCTATCTGTAGTCTAGAAACTTCAACTGTATCAGTACCCGCGGTATTCCTATTAAACATTACGATTTTAAGAGTGTTACAAAATTCACCCTGGTTATCAGGAACAGTATCAGTTTTCAGAATAGTTAGTTAATGGACTGAATAAAGGATTTTTAATCATAAAATTGTCTGTCAATTCTGCTGAAAGATGGCATTATATTCTTCATGCACGTTTACTTTATTTAATCTACACGAGGATTTGGTGCATGTAAATTTCCAAAAGTATGTCCGCTTTATTTCATCCACACGAGGAATTTGGGCATGCATACCTCCTAAAGCAGGTGCAGTCTTTTTCATACACAATATGAAGTTGGGCATGCATAAATCCAAAAATGCCATTTGGAGAACTGCTGTTTAGCTATAATTGAGACAGACATCAGATCTATCCGTTTAATATCATATAATTGAATATCTATATTATTTATATAAAAAACGTGCAGAAATATTTGATTTTTTTATACACCTGTACACAAGACTGAAGAGTTATTTTTATTTATTGATGTAGGTAGTTTGCAGAGTAGTACATATTATCACTTTTAACACGATGAGATCAAGTTATATTAATTTAGCCGAAATGTTTTGAAAACTGTGTATCCATTGTCCTACTGCAAATTTTAAATTTAACGTAATTAAAGATAGTGGCACCAGGGGAGACAATTACAATTAATTCATTATTTTGGAGACAATTACAATTAATTCATTATTTTGGAGACAATTACAATTAATTCATTATTTTGGAGACAATTACAATTAGTTCATTATTTTGGAGACAATTACAATAAGTTCATTATTTTGGAGACAATTACAATTATTTCATTATTTTGGAGACAATTACAATTAATTCATTATTTTGGAGACAATTACAATAAGTTCATTATTTTGGAGACAATTACAATAAGTTCATTATTTTGGAGACAATTACAATTAGTTCATTATTTTGGAGACAATTACAATTAATTCATTATTTTGGAGACAATTACAATTAATTCATTATTTTGGAGACAATTACAATTAGTTCATTATTTTGGAGACAATTACAATTAATTAATTATTTTGGAGACAATTACAATTAATTCATTATTTTGGAGACAATTACAATAAGTTCATTATTTTGGAGACTTACAATTAATTCATTATTTTGGAGACAATTACAATTAGTTCATTATTTTGGAGACAATTACAATTAGTTCATTATTTTGGAGACAATTACAATTAATTCATTATTTTGGAGACAATTACAATTAGTTCATTATTTTGGAAACAATTACAATTAGTTCATTATTTTGGAGACAATTACAATAAGTTCATTATTTTGGAGACAATTACAATTAGTTCATTATTTTGGAAACAATTACAATTAGTTCATTATTTTGGAGACAATTACAATAAGTTCATTATTTTGGAGAAAATTACAATAAGTTCATTATTTTGGAGAAAATTACAATTAGTTCATTATTTTGGAGACAATTACAATTAGTTCATTATTTTGGAGACAATTACAATTAATTCATTATTTTGGAGACAATTACAATTAGTTCATTATTTTGTTTATATTTGACCACATGGGTGGTCCAATTCTTGAATCGGTACAACTACTGTTGAATACATTGTTTTCATCTTTCATGCATTCTCTTTATATCCGATCACATAACAAAAGTTTCAATGACACCTTTGCTAACTGAAGAAAGTAATTAACCTGGGTAAAATCATTTAATCGCAATTATATGATGCTTTGAACCTTTTGCCACATAGAGTCCAGTGTATTAGTAACACCTCTCGAAAGATGTTTTCTTGTAAGTGTAAACGTTCATACATAATACTTGTTCAATCTTTCTTTAAAGCATCTTTCTTGTAAAGTGTGTAACAGTTACTACTTCTGTTAATTATAAAAGAAACATTAAAGCAACAAGTCCAAAGCCATGCGCATAGGATAAGGATTCGTGCCATCGACAGTCACACATGAATATAACTTAAAATATCAATAATAATAATAATAATAATAATAATAATAATAATAATAATAATAATAATAATAATAATGATAATAATAATAATAATAATGAGGACTTTGTAAAGCGCCTAATATTTAGAAGCTCTAATTGCTTTACAAAATCTATAATGATATGAAAACAAAACAAAACGAAAACCCCACCATCAAATTGGAAAACAAAATATGCTGAAAATATTTAAAGTAGGAAACATTTTTAGGTTTTTACATTTCCTCTTGCAGTGGAAAAGGTGAGTTTTTAGAGCTTTCTTGAAAGGTATCACTGTGTCTTTGTGTCTAATTTCACTGGACAACTCGTTCCACGTTGCTTGGCCCTGGTATGCAAAAAAATGTTGTCTATATGACTTCGCTTCCATAGATTCAATAATGAGTATACAATTGTCAGAAGAGGAGCGTAAGTATCTTGGTGGTCCATACACATGGATGAGGCCGGATAGGTATGTTGGACTAGAGTTCGTCAGTGAAACGTAGCCCAGAAAACACATTTTGTGTTTGATTCTGGATAGAATGGAGAGCCAGTGTAGGGTACACAGCAACGGGAAGGTGTGCTTTGATCGTGATAATCTAAGGATGTTCTGAGCAGTTGTGTTTTGAACTTTTTGAAGTTTCTGGAGTAGTTATTGAGACAAACCAGACATAATTGAATTACAATAATCTAGTCTTGAAAGTACAAATGAAAACACAAGTGTTTTAGTGGGATCAATTGAAAGATATTTGCGATTCGAGCTGATGCGTTTCAGCTCAAGATAACAGTCCAGAGTAACACCTAATAACACTGCATGTGTGTGTTTTCTGTGTGATTTCGATGTTTAACGTAGTTTTTAAAAATAGTCAGTCATATTGCTACGATATCTTCAGTGTGACAGTTTATAGTGATGCCACAGATACGTATATTGTTGTTCCGCCCAGTCGCATTAACCTGACATCATGCTGACCAGTCCTAACACTAACATCTTACTGACGAGCGCCAATCGAAGCAGCTGTTATTACCATTTTTTAAGTCTATGGTATGACTCGGACGGGATTGAACCCATGAATTTGCGCATCCTAGGCGGACGTTCTAACCACTCGTCCACCAGAGCGGTAGCGAACTGACTGTGTGAATTTAATTTAGGTGTAGCTGATATGTATTGCTTGAGGTAAAGGATGTGAAAGAGAAAGTCTTTGTGTTGCGACCAGAATGGCCTCAGTTGTATCATCATTCACCTGCAATTTGTTACATATCATTCATGATTTCATATCAGAAATGCACCTTTCTATTCCTTGGACGGTAGCATCAACATAAATCAATTTGTCTGGAGTGTATTCCATTTGCGGACACAAGTTGTGTCCTCTTGATTAAGTAGAACATGAACCACAGTAATGCTGTATTGCGAATGCCAAATACATGTTGGGGACAGTGAAGTAATATATCATGGTCTATTGTATCAAATGCTGTTAACAAATCAATTAGTGTGAGGACTGTAATCTTTTCACTATCCAAAGCAGAGAGAATGTCACTAAATACTTTCAGAAGAGTAGTTTCCGTAATGTGGCAAGGGAGATATGCAGACTGCACATTGCTTAAAAGAATGTTTGAATTCAAATGAGATACAAGTTGAGTTTAAGTATAGATGAATGTTTTCACAGTTCGTCTAGTCTAAAGCACAAAGTAGTGTGGTTAACCAGGTAGTTATAATTTAAATCCATTAATGAGGGTCCATTAAAGCATAAACGGGTTAACTTGCGATCCCGTGATGGCGGTTTGTTCAAGGAAAAAGGATGTTGTAACAGCGGAGGAAGACAGCTGAGAAAATTTTAATTGGTTTCGTTTCTAAACCAACGAGATGAAGAAAGACATATGAACTGAACATCCAATGGAAGATGAACACAAAAATGTAGAGGAAGACAGACAAGAAGCACATATATCATGAAAAACGGCACAGCTGCTTAAAGCCGTTTAAACTGATATTTTTTTTAAAGAACTTATGCATCAGTGTAAACTGACGTCATTTGAATATTTTATTATCCTGCTCGAACATTGTTTTAATTGAAATATAAACAGTTTCAATCGAAGAATTGATTGAAAAGAAAGTTTTAACCAATGTTTAAAACGCCGCATAGTGACGTCATTTCTTTTCTGAGAAAGAACTGACTGAAATAACCTTTTAACCAGTGATTGGTACAAGGTGCTCAATATGAGTAATTATAGTCGTATGTATCGCGATTCTTGTAAAATCGTATGCATCGCGATTCTTGTAAAATCGTATAAATCGTGATTATTGTAAAACAGTATGTATCGCGATTCTTGTAAAATAGTATAAATCGTGATTCTTATAAAATTGTATGTATCGCGATTCTTATAATAGCCGGAGTGAACTGATAAGTTCATTCAATATACTGCACGCCTAAAAAATGTCAAGTTCTTAATAATGTATACATTTTCATATTTGTATTTGTACCTAAAAAATGTCAAGTTCTTAATAATGTATACATTTTCATATTTGTATTTGTACCTAAAAAATGTCAAGTTCTTAATAATGTATACATTTTCATATTTGTATTTGTACCTAAAAAATGTCAAGTTCTTAATAATGTATACATTTTCATATTTGTATTTGTACCTAAAAAATGTCAAGTTCTTAATAATGTATACATTTTCATATTTGTATTTGTACCTAAAATATGTCAAGTTCTTAATAATGTATACATTTTCATATTTGTATTTGTACCTAAAAAATGTCAAGTTCTTAATAATGTATACATTTTCATATTTGTATTTGTACCTAAAAAATGTCAAGTTCTTAATAATGTATACATTTTCATATTTGTATTTGTACCTAAAAAATGTCAAGTTCTTAATAATGTATACATTTTCATATTTGTATTTGTACCTAAAAAATGTCAAGTTCTTAATAATGTATACATTTTCATATTTGTATTTGTACCTAAAAAATGTCAAGTTCTTAATAATGTATACATTTTCATATTTGTATTTGTACCTAAAAAATGTCAGGTTCTTAATAATGTATACATTTTCATATTTGTATTTGTACCTAAAAAATGTCAAGTTCTTAATAATGTATACATTTTCATATTTGTATTTGTACCTAAAAAATGTCAGGTTCTTAATAATGTATACATTTTCATATTTGTATTTGTACCTAAAAAATGTCAAGTTCTTAATAATGTATACATTTTCATATTTGTATTTGTACCTAAAAAATGTCAAGTTCTTAATAATGTATACATTTTCATATTTGTATTTGTACCTAAAAAATGTCAAGTTCTTAATAATGTATACATTTTCATATTTGTATTTGTACCTAAAAAATGTCAAGTTCTTAATAATGTATACATTTTCATATTTGTATTTGTACCTAAAAAATGTCAAGTTCTTAATAATGTATACATTTTCATATTTGTATTTGTACCTAAAAAATGTCAAGTTCTTAATAATGTATACATTTTCATATTTGTATTTGTACCTAAAAAATGTCAAGTTCTTAATAATGTATACATTTTCATATTTGTATTTGTACCTAAAAAATGTCAAGTTCTTAATAATGTATACATTTTCATATTTGTATTTGTACCTAAAAAATGTCAAGTTCTTAATAATGTATACATTTTCATATTTGTATTTGTACCTAAAAAATGTCAAGTTCTTAATAATG
This sequence comes from Unio delphinus, assembly GCA_029339505.1. Classification (NCBI taxonomy): domain Eukaryota; kingdom Metazoa; phylum Mollusca; class Bivalvia; order Unionida; family Unionidae; genus Unio; species Unio delphinus. The sequence continues at coordinate 1,586,539 of JAQISU010000147.1, forward strand.
TATACATTTTCATATTTGTATTTGTACCTAAAAAATGTCAAGTTCTTAATAATGTATACATTTTCATATTTGTATTTGTACCTAAAAAATGTCAAGTTCTTAATAATGTATACATTTTCATATTTGTATTTGTACCTAAAAAATGTCAAGTTCTTAATAATGTATACATTTTCATATTTGTATTTGTACCTAAAAAATGTCAAGTTCTTAATAATGTATACATTTTCATATTTGTATTTGTACCTAAAAAATGTCAAGTTCTTAATAATGTATACATTTTCATATTTGTATTTGTACCTAAAAAATGTCAAGTTCTTAATAATGTATACATTTTCATATTTGTATTTGTACCTAAAAAATGTCAGGTTCTTAATAATGTATACATTTTCATATTTGTATTTGTACCTAAAAAATGTCAGGTTCTTAATAATGTATACATTTTCATATTTGTATTTGTACCTAAAAAATGTCAAGTTCTTAATAATGTATACATTTTCATATTTGTATTTGTACCTAAAAAATGTCAAGTTCTTAATAATGTATACATTTTCATATTTGTATTTGTACCTAAAAAATGTCAAGTTCTTAATAATGTATACATTTTCATATTTGTATTTGTACCTAAAAAATGTCAAGTTCTTAATAATGTATACATTTTCATATTTGTATTTGTACCTAAAAAATGTCAAGTTCTTAATAATGTATACATTTTCATATTTGTATTTGTACCTAAAAAATGTCAAGTTCTTAATAATGTATACATTTTCATATTTGTATTTGTACCTAAAAAATGTCAAGTTCTTAATAATGTATACATTTTCATATTTGTATTTGTACCTAAAAAATGTCAAGTTCTTAATAATGTATACATTTTCATATTTGTATTTGTACCTAAAAAATGTCAAGTTCTTAATAATGTATACATTTTCATATTTGTATTTGTACCTAAAAAATGTCAAGTTCTTAATAATGTATACATTTTCATATTTGTATTTGTACCTAAAAAATGTCAAGTTCTTAATAATGTATACATTTTCATATTTGTATTTGTACCTAAAAAATGTCAAGTTCTTAATAATGTATACATTTTCATATTTGTATTTGTACCTAAAAAATGTCAAGTTCTTAATAATGTATACATTTTCATATTTGTATTTGTACCTAAAAAATGTCAAGTTCTTAATAATGTATACATTTTCATATTTGTATTTGTACCTAAAAAATGTCAAGTTCTTAATAATGTATACATTTTCATATTTGTATTTGTACCTAAAAAATGTCAAGTTCTTAATAATGTATACATTTTCATATTTGTATTTGTACCTAAAAAATGTCAGGTTCTTAATAATGTATACATTTTCATATTTGTATTTGTACCTAAAAAATGTCAGGTTCTTAATAATGTATACATTTTCATATTTGTATTTGTACCTAAAAAATGTCAAGTTCTTAATAATGTATACATTTTCATATTTGTATTTGTACCTAAAAAATGTCAAGTTCTTAATAATGTATACATTTTCATATTTGTATTTGTACCTAAAAAATGTCAAGTTCTTAATAATGTATACATTTTCATATTTGTATTTGTACCTAAAAAATGTCAAGTTCTTAATAATGTATACATTTTCATATTTGTATTTGTACCTAAAAAATGTCAAGTTCTTAATAATGTATACATTTTCATATTTGTATTTGTACCTAAAAAATGTCAAGTTCTTAATAATGTATACATTTTCATATTTGTATTTGTACCTAAAAAATGTCAAGTTCTTAATAATGTATACATTTTCATATTTGTATTTGTACCTAAAAAATGTCAAGTTCTTAATAATGTATACATTTTCATATTTGTATTTGTACCTAAAAAATGTCAAGTTCTTAATAATGTATACATTTTCATATTTGTATTTGTACCTAAAAAATGTCAAGTTCTTAATAATGTTTACATTTTCATATTTGTATTTGTACCTAAAAAATGTCAAGTTCTTAATAATGTATACATTTTCATATTTGTATTTGTACCTAAAAAATGTCAAGTTCTTAATAATGTATACATTTTCATATTTGTATTTGTACCTAAAAAATGTCAAGTTCTTAATAATGTATACATTTTCATATTTGTATTTGTACCTAAAAAATGTCAAGTTCTTAATAATGTATACATTTTCATATTTGTATTTGTACCTAAAAAATGTCAAGTTCTTAATAATGTATACATTTTCATATTTGTATTTGTACCTAAAAAATGTCAAGTTCTTAATAATGTATACATTTTCATATTTGTATTTGTACCTAAAAAATGTCAGGTTCTTAATAATGTATACATTTTCATATTTGTATTTGTACCTAAAAAATGTCAAGTTCTTAATAATGTATACATTTTCATATTTGTATTTGTACCTAAAAAATGTCAAGTTCTTAATAATGTATACATTTTCATATTTGTATTTGTACCTAAAAAATGTCAGGTTCTTAATAATGTATACATTTTCATATTTGTATTTGTACCTAAAAAATGTCAAGTTCTTAATAATGTATACATTTTCATATTTGTATTTGTACCTAAAAAATGTCAAGTTCTTAATAATGTATACATTTTCATATTTGTATTTGTACCTAAAAAATGTCAAGTTCTTAATAATGTATACATTTTCATATTTGTATTTGTACCTAAAAAATGTCAAGTTCTTAATAATGTATACATTTTCATATTTGTATTTGTACCTAAAAAATGTCAAGTTCTTAATAATGTATACATTTTCATATTTGTATTTGTACCTAAAAAATGTCAAGTTCTTAATAATGTATACATTTTCATATTTGTATTTGTACCTAAAAAATGTCAAGTTCTTAATAATGTATACATTTTCATATTTGTATTTGTACCTAAAAAATGTCAAGTTCTTAATAATGTATACATTTTCATATTTGTATTTGTACCTAAAAAATGTCAAGTTCTTAATAATGTATACATTTTCATATTTGTATTTGTACCTAAAAAATGTCAAGTTCTTAATAATGTATACATTTTCATATTTGTATTTGTACCTAAAAAATGTCAAGTTCTTAATAATGTATACATTTTCATATTTGTATTTGTACCTAAAAAATGTCAGGTTCTTAATAATGTATACATTTTCATATTTGTATTTGTACCTAAAAAATGTCAAGTTCTTAATAATGTATACATTTTCATATTTGTATTTGTACCTAAAAAATGTCAGGTTCTTAATAATGTATACATTTTCATATTTGTATTTGTACCTAAAAAATGTCAAGTTCTTAATAATGTATACATTTTCATATTTGTATTTGTACCTAAAAAATGTCAAGTTCTTAATAATGTATACATTTTCATATTTGTATTTGTACCTAAAAAATGTCAAGTTCTTAATAATGTATACATTTTCATATTTGTATTTGTACCTAAAAAATGTCAGGTTCTTAATAATGTATACATTTTCATATTTGTATTTGTACCTAAAAAATGTCAAGTTCTTAATAATGTATACATTTTCATATTTGTATTTGTACCTAAAAAATGTCAAGTTCTTAATAATGTATACATTTTCATATTTGTATTTGTACCTAAAAAATGTCAAGTTCTTAATAATGTATACATTTTCATATTTGTATTTTATAATATTGACAAAATTTTTAACATTTTATTCTCCTGAAAAGGAACAACCGATATCTCCAACAAATATAACTGTTTGCATGTTAATTTTCATTTAAATTAAAAAAGTAAAAATAACGTAGCGAAATTTGTAGCGTGGTCACAAAGGTGAATGACACTATCCAGCAGCTACCGGATGTTAAACTTCAAGATTTCTTCATTATTTGCCCAATTTGTTTGGATACTCAAACAGTTTCTGCTATGATAGCAAAGTAAAGACTTCACATATGTGATGATAGTGTGTACGTTATAGTGTTATTATTATAATGTAATGGGGCAATATGTGCTCCTCAATAGTTAGAAATTATTGATGCATCAATTCCAATATACAAACAAATTATTTATATTTATATCACATTTTTCAGCCGAATTATTTCCGAACCTTTGAAAACAATTAGTACCATATCATAACCTGATAGGTTATGTCATATTTACGGTACATAAATTCTTTCAAGAAGTTTTGATACGTCATTCTATAAAAAAATCTCCTTTGCAGATTCCTCCTTGATTATGAAGCATTCGATATGGCTTAAAACGAATGAGAAATATGTGGTCAAAATATAAAAGTGTATTTGGATGGTATATCGGTCTAAAATTTTATATATATATATATATATATATATATATTAACTGACTCTTTTCGACGAAACGCTTTCTTTTCATTCGCAAGATCAGTTAAAATGAAAATAAATGCAGTCAAATAAAACGATAGCATCAAATAACTAAGCTATCAACTATTCGTTTTTTCGCTGGATTTTTTTAGGTTTACGAGATTTTAACTTGAAGCTAATATCTTTAACATTTCGTTTTGCGTTGTCATGTTCAAAGAAAACATTTAAAATGTTGCATTTCAATCCGATGTCGTTAATATATTTAAAAAAGGAAATCATGATGGAATTTCGTGTTTACTAATGTGACTTGACTATGGCTTACACAGCTTTAGATCATTATATATTGAATGGATATTTTTGAGTATTGCTCTATGTAATTTTTATTTATAAAATGTTTTCAAAATGGTCTCTTTTAAAACGTCTTCAAATTTTTATTTTTCCGGATGGATAAGTTATAGTAACTAATAAATAGCGCAAAATTTTTTAAAAAACTTACCAGTGTTTCCTCCTGGAATTGTTAACAAAATGGCCAAATTTACTAAGTTTGCTAGTCGCATACTTTATGGAAGGAGTAGTCTTTTATGTTCCACAGAAAGTTAGGAATTTTCTACCGAAACACTGTCGATGGTGAATTGTTGCTCTCTGAACCCCTGCGAAATAATTAGTTGTGTATTTATATGATACAGAGGTAAGTTTAAGTTATTGATAAATTTTGAAGAGTTTATTGGCTTAGCAGCGATCGATCTCGTGGTGTTATATCAAGACTTGTTTCCAACGATTGGTAGGAATTATCGTATGCTGCATGCGGGGGAGGACAGTGCTTTGAGGTTGATAGATCTATTCATTTGTTTCTGATAGACGAAGCTGTCAGCTTGTAGTAACTGCTTGGCTGACTGGGAAGGGACATAGCCGATTGCGAGTAATCATCAATTAAGAGCTAATACAACACAAAACCGATCTGGTCTTTATATGGAATGATATTGGATTTCTAACGTGTTTATGGCATGAACAAGTATTCTGTTCAAAGAGATAAGACTACCGGGTAATAATTTTCCGTGATAGTTCTCTCCAAGGCAGAGATTATGTGTCCATACTACAAAATGATAATTGAAGAAATTGCGTCAACATAATAACCGTAAAGCCTCGAGGCATCTTTCATGGATTCCTTCATATTGTGGTGCAGTAAGGTACTTTTACAAACTGTGATTTGTCATTCATACTCTTTTGAATTTTTCATCATGTACAATCAGCATAGGTTAAAAATAAATACTTTAATACTTTTGTGGCTGAATGTACATGTGTCATATTACCTGGTGAGAGTGTAAATGCAATGTGGTTACGATCTTAAGATAAAACATATTTCAGAAGAAACAACATCATTCCTTTGATTAAATGACTATACAATATTGTTTACTTGAAATATATTTCTTAATTGTTAATAATTTAAATTGTTATTTCTTATTTTGTTCCCTAGAAACCTCCAACTAAATAGTAAAATCTAATATTTAATGTGGACGTGATTATCTGATTATGAAGAAATGACGAATAGATTAAACTTATTATCCAAACAGAAAACAAGCAATTGAAATAAGGTGGATACACTCGAACTTCCACGGTATAAAGAGAGTCGAAATAACATGGATATGCTACTACTTCCACTGAAAAAAAATGGAATAATGTGGATACATATAGGTCTGTCCCATAGTTACCGTAATTCCATAGTTACCATAGTCCCATAGTTACCACATGAAACTGCAGAGTAAAGTATTTTCACAATTTGTTTTCTTTTGCATCATTAAAAGAGAATGAAGGCTCCACAGGGCGAATGACTCATTTTTATATTTATCATGGCAGCGTATACTTCTTTTCAAAACATCAAGAACCACAAAACATAGCCACAAAACAGTTTTACAAACCGTGATTTTAGGAAAATAAATGAGACATGAATTTATTTATGTGTTCAAAAATTCCTAACCATGCCTCTGTACAATGAGTTGCATGATGCCTAGATAAAAACACTGAAATTTTAGATTTTTTAAAATTTACTCTGCATGTACTAATCATATTCGCGGAATTAAACATTACCATAAAAATTTCCGGAGAATATGATATCTTCATTTGGCCTCCTCGAAACGTTATCTTTTCAGTTACTTGTTACAGAATTTCCTTTCAAAATGTTTTACTTAATTTAAATCATAGTCAATATTCTTAACATCTTGATCGAAATGCAAACGATTTTAAACATACTTTTGACATAAAAGTTCATTGGAAGACATGTTATTTTAAAAAAGAAGAGTCTGATAATTATACTACGTATTCAAATTATGCATCATGATAAATACTTCATATTATGAAGAAAAAAAAGTACAGTTTGGGATAAATATATAGACTGAAACAACGGGAACATTAAATGCTTTATGTTTTGTACTAGCGTTAAATGTTTAAAAGTATACCCCCCCCCCGCGCTTCCGCCAAGGGTTATATCACACAATCCCTTAACGTATTTGTTATGCCCCTTCCAAACTACCCTAATCCATATTAATCCATATTAATGTATTAGCCCCATCATTTCACTTGTATATTTATACGATCTGAGTTTTATTCTATGTCAGTTATGGAAATAAACACCATGATTATATTTGGTTAACTTCAATAGCCATTAAAATTATCCTTCTTTGGGTTATTCAATCTGTTTGTTTGCTTTTGATTTAATATCAACACCTACAATCATTTGTTTTCAGGTACTATTGTTTCGGCACATACCTCTTGAATCTTACTGTGATTCATATTTAAATTTATATTGAAATTTTTACATTCCTAATTTTTTGCGCAATTCTTTCTTTTCTATTTATGCGTTTGAATTTCACTATTTAAATGTCATTGTGATCACACACACACACACACACACACGCACGCACGCACGCACGCACGCACGCACGCACACACACACACACACACACACACACACACACACACACACACACACACATACATACATACATACATACATACATACATACATACATACATACATACATACATACATACATCTATTCATCCATCTATCCATCTATTCATCCATCCATCCATCCATTTGTCCTTCATTTTCTAACATAGTCTAATTGATTTTAACGACGAACCTAAACAGATGGACAGAAAAGTAGGTAGTGATTTGGATGGGAACATTTGATTAAATTGATTAGAATTTTTTTTCACTACATTCACGAAATTGTAATAGCCTCTTGTCTCTGTTAAGTTGGCTAAATTATTTTTTTTAGATACAATGTGAAAAACATTACTTGAAATTGTATCGTTATTCTTTTGAAATTGCCGAAGAATATACTACAGCCTCCATTAATTTAGAACACTTACATATCGATTGGTTTGATATTTCGATTTTATTCATGAAATAACATCGAAGTGTCTGTCCTTCTTGTATAGAAATGAACATGGCTGCTTAGATGGGGATTAATTGTGGAAATTCAATCCTTTTTATATAAGGAAATACATTGACAACATTGATTTGAGATTATTAACTGACGAAACATTCACTAAAGCTCATATATAGCTTAGCAAATTTACCTGCTCATTCACCTTATTTGGAAGCCTCTTGGATTACATGGTAAATGTATGGTAACAAATCAAACATGTTCATTTCTTTGGCTTCATCCACACTTTGATTTTCATAAATAGAACACTTTTGAAGGTTGCTGAAATAATTTGTGTTTAGTCTATTCTATCCGTCTAATTGCAGATATATATATATATATATATATATATATATATATATATATATATATATATATATATATATATATATATATAAAATTCAATTTTAATTTGACAAGACATTAAGGAATTATATTGCAGTGTATTATGAATGATGATTTGAAGACTGTTAATATTCAGTGACGATTTTAAAACTCATGATATTCAACTGCTGTCTTGAAGACTCAGCAATGGCTGTCTTTAAAAATTCATAATAATCAATGGCTGTCTTTAAAAACTCATAATAGTCAATGGCTATCTTTAAAAACCCATAATAATCAATGGCTATCTTTAAAAGTTGATAATAATCAATGGCTATCTTTAAAAATTCATAATAATCAATGGCTATCTTTAAAAATTCATAATAATCAATGGCTATCTTTAAAAATTCATAATAATCAATGGCTATCTTTAAAGACTCATACTAATCAATGGCTATCTTTAAAGATAATTAATCAATGACTGTTTTTTAAGATTCATAATATTCAATTTCTTTAACACTTATATTCCATAGATGTCTTTAAAGAGTCCTACTATACAATGAATATATTTAAGATTCATGATAATAAAAGGCTGTCGTTAAAGACTCTAATAATCTATATATAAAAGTTCATAAGATTCGATGCCTGTCTTTAAAAAACATAACATTCAATGATTATCGTTAACGTATCATGAATCAGTATTATTTATTGTAGTTCTCAGCTATCTAAAATTATCAAATGATCCGATTGGTCAGTTAAAAATTGATCTCTTTCTCCATTTTTTCAGAATCTCTTATGCAAACAAAAGTTTTCCATAGCCAAAGACACCTTGAAAAAGTTAGACGAAGGCTTCATTCACCTCTAATTAAGTAGTGAATAATACACTGCTAACGAAAAATTGTAATCTTGCATAGGCAAAGATCATTCCAAAATAGCATACAATACCTTCGACTATATTTGACTCAGGTAGAACAAATTTCTTTATAATGAATTCGGACACAGCGAATCTTCATTATGTTTGAAGTATTCACGGTCCCCACATTTGTTACGAATCGATTAAAATCGATTAATATCGATAAAAAGGGAGGTCACAAAACATTTCTTAGAGCATACCTGATAGAAACACATGGACAAGCGTACCTGATAAAAACACATGGACAAGCGTACCTGATAAAAACACAAGGACAAGCGTACCTGATAAAAACACATGGACAAGCGTACCTGATAAAAACACATGGACAAATTGTATATATACTCACATTAACACAACGTGACGATTTACAGATTTATGCTTAGACTTGAAATTTCAGAATTCTTATATGTAAATGAAATTTAACTTTCAATCTTTTTAATAACTAGATTGTAGGTTTTAGCTAAATTACAGACTTATAATATATTATTGAAATCCAGTCATGAATAAATTATAAACATGGATGGATGAATGATAAACACTGCATTGAACATTTTAAGAAACGTATAAGTAGAAAATAAACGACAAACGACAAACCGGACCATCCAAAGAGTTTGAAGAAGCAAACTTCACTCAAACTAAAAATCCTGTTTCCACATCTGATATTATACTTGAAGGAAATTTTACGTATTTGCTGTTTGAAAGCTAGTAAAGGAAACTAATTCAAGGAAAACATTTTCGAGTCTAATTATTTATAATGAAAACACCAGGAAGTTATGTTTGAGACTTTCTGCTTGATTTTCCTGGTGAAAAAATTCGAGAATAAGCGACATGTCCTGGTTTTAATACAGACTTCACTTTTGACAATAAATTGCAAGAATATAACCACCATTCGGTAGTCTTTGAGATGCCAGTGTGGAAATTGTAATAATATTACCACCATTCGGTAGTCTTTAAGCAAAAGCTTCTGCATGATGATTCGTATTGCCGTTATTATGACAGGAATGCAAATGAGCTTTTTAACTATGCAAATAGCACACGGATGTCTTGTCATGCATTTTTAAAACAACATTTGCCACTTATTCAAAAATACATAACAGATATAAACTTATTTTTGCGAGAAAGTTCATGCTGAATCACAATGTTTGTTCTCCTTACATATGTTTCGTAAAAGCTACTGTGAGAAGACACAGTAGCACATTATCTTTTCGTATAACGATTTACAACATGTGATATTTAATCTAGATGTGATATTATAATAAACCTAGATGTTATATCAAAACTAGATGCGATATAAAACCTGAAATTAAACCTAGATGTAATATTAATCCTAGATGTGACATTTTACCTATATCAAACTTAAATGTGATATCAAACCTAGTTGGGATATTAAATCTAGATGTGATATTAAACCTGATATCAAACCTAGATGTGATATTAAACCTAGATATGATATTAATCTTAGATGTGATATCAAACCTAGATGTTATATTAATCTTATATGTGATATCATACCTAGATGTGATATTTAACCTACATGTGATATCAAACTTAGATGTTATATCAAACCTAGTTCTGATTTTAATCTTATATGTGATATCAAACCTAGATGTAATATTAAACCTAGATATTATATGAATCTTAGATGTGATATTAAACTTAGATGTGATATTTAACCTAGATGTGATATTGAACTTAGATGTGATATAAATCTGGATGTGATATTAAATCTGGATATGCTTTTAAACCGTAACAACGGTCAATATGTTTACTAGTACATATACATTACTTTCACGGAATTAACACGTAGTAACAAAATAATATAACCTTTTATATTTTGTAGCAATACATTATCATACAAATGTGTATTTACGATAGATGTCAATTTGTCTTAATTTATTTTAGAAATTGTACTTACTTTTACATATCAAAATTAAACTTTATACAATTTTCTCCTCTTAATTTATTTTTCATAAAGATGTCTAATATGGTAAACCATCTACCACACCAATCCCACAAGGCTTCTTGCTCATAGATCTACCTTTGTATGAAATGAAACGTGAACGATAGAATCAATATGGCGGGTATTTCTAGTTGCCTCTAACCTTTATCGCTGTTTCCGAATGCTAAAAGAAGCTTCAATTAAGAAATGCCAGAATAATTCAAACACTGATGTACCCCTGGAGATACGAATTCAACAAAACCAAATGCAGCATGTGATTATTACATCACTATTTCAACAAAATACCATCGCTTCAATCGCTTCAATCTTCTCAGTTTCACACCATATCGGAGTTTTCATTCAAGTCTAATTTCCACCATTAACCCATGAAAATCCATGAAAATCCATCATTCTTTATATCAAGTCTGTTAAAAGTACGACCGTTAAAGATATTTTACGAAGTGCTTGTTTTGAAAATTGCGAATAACATTTACTTTATTTATTTACTTTATTAAATGTACCTGTATTCCATTTACCTGATTCTCCTAGGAAGAGTTGAAAAAGGTAAGTGACATCGAATACTGGTGTCTACTATTTTAATGGCTATACATCAACACCAAAGGATTTATCATAACGTTTTTAATTTTATATTCTCTCAACACTCTCTTGTATGTATTCATTCATTCATTTTTCTCTCTTTTTAGTTTCCTGTAGCATATTTCGAGTCACAAGAATGTTTCCATTCCTGTTCATGTGTACATATAAATATGGTATGTAGGCATCATACATAAATTGTACTATTCAGTTTTCAATCATTATAATTAGATTCGAGACAAATATTTTCTCAAGGAAACATACAAAAGTCGCAAACAACAACGACAAACACCAACAATAACTGTGTATGACAAATCAACGCATTAATCAAACAGAACAAAATTTTGCGACAAAACAAATGGTAACGCGAGCAGTGCGTTCCTGTGAATGTCAAATAGTGTATGCAATGATTAATCATCTCCTACGCTAAATTTGAAAGCTATACAAATACTTGAATGTTATCAATTAATTAATTTTTCAGTTTTGAGCTTCAAGGGTGATGATTAAATTGAACTTTTTTTTGAAAATATGGAATCAGACCAGAAAAATAAAACGGATTTTGAAAAGAACAGGTGCGCGCGCGCGTGTGTGTGTGTAGATTTAAAAAATGTCAAATATAACTTTTACATGCATTGTCAACAGTGTGCATCTATTGTCATTTATGTCAAGGTTATGCTTTTGTAGGTCACAGGAAGGAGTTTTCCAAATATAATTTTGATATGGTAGGGTTAGCAGCAAATGGACCATTACAAGAGATTATTGTCATATTGAAAAGACTCATTACCGTTATAATTTTTGAGTATCAGTAAAAATCTGCTATGAAACTGGCTTTTTCACTTGTAATCAAAATGACACGAGTCGTTCCAGTGAGATTTGTTTTTTCTGCATGGGAAGATTTATATATTTAATCGATATTAAAACCTCGTTCTGACAATAAAGATCGTCACTATTGACTAAAGCATATTTCATTTTGTAAAGGTCAGTAAATTGTATTATTCCATCGAACACTACTTACGAGGCTTGTAGCGTTATGTGTGACCACCGCTACGAAATGGAGAGAGAGAGAGAGAGAGAGAGAGAGAGAGAGAGAGAGAGAGAGAGAGAGAGAGAGAGTTAATGATACAATAGTGATAAACCATAACTTGTGTAAATAAAAAGCACAACATAATTTTACACATGAATATTGATATAATGTTGTCAAAATAGACACCATCTTTCATCAGACACCATCTTTCTTTCTCCTTTACACTTGTTGTGAACAACCCTTAGTATCTTTGGATATATTCACCATCAAACGGGTGTAGCCTCAGACAAGATCTATAGAACACTAATATGTCTTATCCGCTGGCATTTTCTTTAAAGTTCCCATTCAACCTATCCTTCGTCATCGAGCACACTATGACATTTGGTATATGAATCATCTCGTGCTATTTCGAGAAATGTAACAAATCAGTACTTGAAAGGTCGCTCATCATTAAATTTAGGAGTTTTGGTATAACTGGATCAATTTTAAGAATTGACCATAATTTCTCAAGATTAGTACGTGGGTCCTGCCATCTGATCTCTTTATTTGATATAATTTTGGTGGGTCAGATCAATGTTTATTCAAGGTAATATTATACTCCTAAAGAGACTGACAGTTTCGGCAAATTTTATGTCCTCAATCAAGAAGACCAAAATATATTTTGGTAGCCAAATTTGAATACAAAAAGCAAATAAATACGTTGAAAATTTACCCAATTTAAAAGTGACTGTAAGCTAAAACATCTTTTTCCACCACATATAAAAACAAATTCTGGATGAAATAATTTGAGTAATCTTTTTAATTAACAAACATTATTTCGATAATTTAACGCCATTTCACAAGCAGAGACTGTAGAGTGCAAACAAACTTGCTTAAGTAAGGAATATTTTTGTAGGCAGGGTTTCAATTCAATTTAAAACTTTATAGACATAATAAAGTGTATTCTTTACGAAAGCATTTCTTTCTGGCGTTATGGTGACCAAATATTTGCTATTTTGGCAGTGACCGCAAAAATACTTGTTCTCTGTCCATACATTTGCCACCCTCTCTCCCCCCCCCCCCCAAAAAAAAATTCTCCATAAAAGGTGTCAAAAAAATATAACCACTTCAAACATGTTTATTAGGTTGGATTAACCAATTCATCATATTCAATAATTAAAATATATTTGACAAATATTGAAATATTACTGGCCTTAAATTGACGTGGTATAGAATTCTAAGAAGATACTATCAAGTATGGAAGACAAGTTCTCACCAAACACAAATCATTACGTGTGTTTTATTCCGTTGAAAAGAACAAGTCTGATATACGTCAAGTTGGTAAATTCAAGACTTACTGAAGTGCAATATCAAACGAGTTCTTTTCCACGACTCTTAACAAAACACCATACAGTTCTGCATTTACAATGCACATCCCATACACTTTCAAATAGTCTTGCTATACTGCACAAGTGCAAGTTAAACTGCAAACAAAAAGTTTAATTCGGCGCATCAGAAAATATTTATACCAGTGACAGAAGTCAGCGAAAACACTTAAATATTTTGTCTGGTTGTAAGATACAGAAATAAGGATGGAACATTCGTCTCAAAAGCCTGATAAACTAAGATAAAACGGGTATATAATACAGAGACTTACACTCCACATGAATGCTGACCCTGTATTTCGAAATGATTATTTAATTAATTACTTCAAAGAAAACATTTCTCTTGGATTATATCTTTTTCACAATGTAAAGAAATGTGACAAAAAGCACATGTTTGATGTCTTATGTAAATTACCTTCTAAGAAAGAAACTTATAAGAACGTAATATTATGTAAAGCTATTTTATAGGGACATAAAGTAAATAATAGTGACAGTTGTAGATATATTCCTTTTAACAATTCAAAAGGTTGTTTGCTACAAGTATAAAGAAAGCTAAGTAAGCAATAATATAAGGTTTTTTTTTATCTATTTTTGTAGCAGTTGTGAAATTTATTTCAATTTGAGCTAATATGGTGGCGTATAACTCGTGTTTGCCTTAAAATAATGTATGAATATGAGAATTGGATTTCATTTAAATACCGCTAGATAATGTACATTCTATACATTACGATTGTTACTAAAGTATGAAATAACCAGAATTATTCCATAGTTATACAATACGATTGTTTCTAAATTATGAAATAACCAGAATTATTCAATAGTTATACAATACGATTGTTTCTAAATCATGAAATAACCAGAATTATTCCATAGTTATACAATACGATTGTTTCTAAATTATGAAATAACCAGAATTATTCCATAGTTATACAATACGATTGTTTCTAAATTATGAAATAACCAGAATTATTCCATAGTTATACAATACGATTGTTTCTAAAGTATGAAATAACCAGAATTATTCCATAGTTATACAATACGATTGTTTCTAAAGTATGAAATAACCAGAATTATTCCATAGTTACAGGTTGTCACATTAGTATGGGACATTATGTAGAGTTTATTTTAGCTATACTGAGCAATTGCATTAGTGCATGCGAGAGAAAAAATAGGAGTTCCTATTTTCCCATGTGAAACTAATACCTTATTATTCTATACTAGTTTTTTTATATAAAGGACTGAATAATAAAATGTAGCATACAGCTAGGAGCAAAGTAATTTAATTCCTCCAAAATTTCTAAATAAAAACGCAACAATAGTTGTATTAGCTGCAAAAAAATAAAACAAGCCTAGTGCCATAGAACTTGGTGGTCTACCAGAAGTTGCAGTCATTCATTTGAGAAAAAAGCCGGCAATTTGATGTACTTAAGAATGTAATTATGAGTCAAATTAAAAATGAATGCACATTGGAATAACATATCCAGCTGTTTTAAATGGATTGATTTTGTTGTTAAACCGATCCAGCTAAATTCTGGGTATGTTGTGATGCAACGGAGTTATCAGACAGGTACAATACCGTACGTTGTCCATTTAGATGGAGAGACAGGCGTAGACTACCGGGTCAAATCTCATGCTATGTCCAAATAGATGGAGAGACAGGCTTAGACAACCGGGTCAAATCTCATGCTATGTCCGAAAAGATGGAGAGAAAGACTTAGACAACCGGGTCAAATCTCATGCTATGTCCAATAGATGGATTGACTGTTTTTCATGCCATGCATAGCCTAGGATAAGAAAAATACTGATATAGGTCAAATATCTCTATACCCCATGATTCCATTATTTTGACCATGATCGTTTCACGTGAGTATAAGAGATATGGAAACCAATTGGATTTTATTGGATTGGATCTTGTAGGGAATGATTTTGCTTAGTCAAATCGGCTAGCTTAAAACTAGGTAGCTGTTATAACTTTTTAGAAAATATAGTTACTACACACTTGATCACATAGTTGATTATGCAAAGCAAAACCAGTCTGGCGTATAGTGTTGTTTGTGGCTATAGTTTTTTTGTACGATCAAAAACTACTGAATTATAAATCACCACGACAATGTTCGTATTTTCCATGGCAGAGTTATTTCTGAGAATATTTTATACAGGCGGAGATTATTTTTTTATACTAACTGTTTTTGAGACTATTTCTTATATGAACAGTTACGGCGGTATATATATATATATATATATATATATATATATATATATATATATATATATATATATATATATATATACAGCAACGATGTAAATTTAGCCACCAATATTATGAGAAAAAACCCATGATATTTATTTACATGACATCGTCAAAAAGTCGCTGACGTTGACTCGTTTTTTGTTTTGTTTTTTTATGGTTTAACGCCATTTTTAGCACAATATAGGCTACACATGGCGGCCAGTATTAATGGTGGAGGAAGAACCCGGAAAACCTCCGGAAAAAACCACCGACCCACGAGAAGCTACTGGCAAGCTTCGAGTCGGTGGGAGAGTTCTTGACGCTAAAATTCAGTGGACATAATGGTGAGAAGATGTCTTTGTTATCTTAAGGTACAATTGATGAGGCGCGCAAGTCAATGTTTGTACACCAATTATCCACTTTGCCGTAAACAACAATATACAAGTGCCAAAACAATGTAAGGTTATGAATCATTGAGTGTAAATAACAATATGGAGAAAGTAACAAAGTGTGCCAGTCCTGCATGAATATTGGAAATAATTTCAGTACACTCGTCCTCAATTTGTTAAACTTTAGAACCAAGGGCATTATGTTGGCAGATTGATAAGCCATATAATAATTTCCGATATTTTTTAAATCAGTGTGTCATATAACGTATAAATTCTTCATATTTTATTTTCCGACATTTTTTAAATCAGTGTATCATATAACGTATAAATTCTTCATATTTTATTTTCCAATATTTTTAAATCAGTGTGTCATTGTCACAGAATTAGGCGAAAATTGAACTGATTTTTGTTCTTCTTGAATTGCAAACGAAACTCACCATTTTCTTGATTTCGTCGTACACGCATTACCTGGGGTGATTAAGTGGTTTTCTCCAAGGTAAGTGGCGTGTAACGATTTGCATGTGCCAGTTTGTTATTTACATGAAATCCGAAATACTCGTTTCACGTGGTGTACGGCAAGCTCGATGTGATTTATGTTCACCTATAGAGAGTATATAAGGCGAGATATTTCTCATAATAATTACGGGAACCAAAATATCTAATCGAAGGATAGATAAGCTCGTCTTGCAATCTCCAGCCAAAGGAGTGAGTGTTAAATTTACATTTTTGTTTTATTGTGAATTTTATTCAGATTATCATTTCGTATAATGATGCTTTTATTGCAATTAAACGTGGAATATTTGGAATTACTAGTCACTATTAGACTTTAAATGCAATATCGTAATCTACGGCTTAGATTATTTTTGAGACAACTATTATTAGTCTGTTTTGTTTATTGTACCTGTTACCGTGTTTCTGATACTGTAGCTGACAATTGCTGTTACCATAGATCTGATAATCGCTGATACCGTAGATGTCAATGTTTCTGATACCGTAGATCTGATACCGTAGATCTGATACCGTAGATGTCAATGTTTCTGATACCGTAGCTGCTAAAGTAGTTGATACCATTTCTGATACCGTAGCTGTTAACACATCTGATACCATCTTTTGATAAACGTCTTTGATATCGTCTTATTTGTTGTGGGACATCTATTATTTGTTCCGGAACATCTCTGTATAAATATCTGAATGTGATTGTGCCGTTAATTTGTGCAAACGGAATTGAAGTATCTGTCTGTGTGTCGAACTGTCTGTTCGTCAACATCTGTGTAACGTGTAAATATCCGGAAAGCTAGAAGTCCGAGTGTCGGAGCTGTCTGAGTTGTAAAACATCCGGGTCGACATCTAGGGTAGTGAGGAACCGTTGGTTCTGGTAGATGTTGTATGTTGTCTGAACGTATAACTGTGGTGGATCCGTGAAGGGAAACGTCCGATAATAGTATTGGTCAACCCTAGGTTTTCGGGGAAACTGGGAGACGATTCAGCTGTTGCTGAATCGTGCGGTTATACGGGGTCGAGACACATATGTGTATTGAAATTGTAATACAATTTAATACATTGTTGTATTTGCATGCTTATGTCAGATCACAATAATATTTCAAGTGATCGCATAGATATCAATAAAAGCTAGCAACTTGATTGAATACAAGTATATGGTCGTGCTAGTTATCGTAATCCATCGTGCGATAGTATAGTTTGTCGTTTGTGTTCATTTTTCGTAATTTATACTTGCATTAATTTAACTTTCGTAAAGGATCCTTGGATCTGTGTATAGTCCAAGAGATCCCTTTACATCTGAGATTCCTTTTGTATTAATATTTAATTTGTTCATGTATTGTGAATGGTTGTGAGTGTAATTGTGGGTTGAGTGCATGAATTATTGTGTTGTTACATCTGTATTTTTTCATTTCTAATTTATTACATAAATTTATATTTTCTTTCACAAATTGTGTTTGTATTGTTCATTTAATCCACCCTCCTCTCGGTAACAATTCTGTTACAGTCATATAACGTATAAATTCTTCATATTTTATTTTCCGATATTTTTTAAATCAGTGTGTCATATAACGTATAAATTCTTCATATGTTATATTCCGATATTTTTAAATCAGTGAGTCATAAAACGTATAAATTCTTCATATTTTTTTCCCGATATTTTTAAATCAGTGAGTCATATAACGTATAAATTCTTCATATTTTATTTTCCGATATTTTTTAAATCAGTGTGTCATATAACGTATAAATTCTTCATATTTTATATTCCGATATTTTTAAATCAGTGTGTCATATAACGTATAAATTCTTCATATTTTATTTTCCGATATTTTTTAAATCAGTGTGTCATATAACGAATAAATTCTTCATATTTTATTTTCCGATATTTTTTAAATCAGTGTGTCATATAACGTATAAATTCTTCATATTTTATTTCCGATATTTTTAAATCAGTGTGTCATATAACGTATAAATTCTTCATATTTTATTTTCCGATATTTTTTAAATCAGTGTGTCATTTAACGTATAAATTCTTCATATTTTATTTTCCGATATTTTTTAAATCAGTGTGTCATATAACGTATAAATTCTTCATATTTTATTTTCCGATATTTTTTAAATCAGTGTGTCATATAACGTATAAATTCTTCATATTTTATTTTCCGATATTTTTAAATCAGTGTGTCATATAACGTATAAATTCTTCATATTTTATTTTTTTCTTCACAAACATGCACTTGAACAGCAAGTGAAGGGATTCCTATCTGACTATTCGGATTTATACTTAAGTTCTCAAATTTACAGCTTTTTATGTGTTCCATGCATTTTTGCCTAATTGGACTTTGTATTGAATACACATATTACATTGGTGACTATGTACTCAAAAATTGGACATGAGAACTGATATCTCAGTGTTTATTCGGAATTTCGGTTCCATTATAATTAGAAAGTTCAGATCCTTTGTAACGGAAGAGGTAGAGTTTGGAGTTTGTAGTTTGATTGACTCCTCAGAATTACCAGAATCATGCGTTTGGATTCTGTTACTGGAAGTATAATTTTCATTAGTCTTTGTCTTTGAGCAATGAAAGACAAGCATTCCGTTGCTAAACGTACCCATGATATAATTAAGAAGCAGTATTCTTTGTTCCATGTAATGTATAAAGTAACAAATCCGCAAAGTTAAGACAAATTTGAGAAATAAGTAATGAAACTAGGATGGCATCTTTCAAAATTAGGAAACTAATGAGTTTCTCATCTAGGAGGAAGAATCGATTAGTACTGACCATAATAAAACAATAAACCAGCAAGAAATTATTGTAGAATCATGGATAAAGAAAGCAGACGTCCTGTGAAATAAATATCATAATAATTGTCTAAAATGGTATGATTAATGCTTTTCTTTAAAACATATAGCAAATAAGGATGCCATACAAAAAGTTTGCGTTTGTTTTTCTAATCAAACATTCTTTTTCATTTTCTTTAAAAATAAGTTAGGATATTTTAAGGGGGGGAGGCTATTCCAAAAAACAAAGTTGTTTTTGCCATTTGCGTGTGGGGTGGGAGACGATAGACATCATGCAATATGATTACGTCGATGATAATGATTATAGATGAATACCAAGATCCAGGGTCCACAAGTGGGGGGGGGGGGGGGCAACCGGGAACACATCCCAGGGGTACGCGCTCATAAGGAATCTTGGGTCGAACAACACTTTATAATTTTATTTTTAAAAAAACTAATTTGTTTCCAACATGAACTAACATAAGCCCAGGTGTTTCATACACAAAGACGGGTGATCGCTCTCTACGGCCATACCCAGATCTACTGAAGAAACAACCAGTATGAATGCACCCGTGAAAGCCCCATATCATCGATTGCAACTCTAAAACTTAAACCAGTAAAAAAATGACTCATTAGTTTGGCATTTGTTAAATGGCACACAACTCGATTCAACAGCATACCTGGTGGTGCCCCTAACAATATCCAAACCGACTGCATAACATAAATTTACCTTTTTGTCTCTGAGTGTGCTTAATGATAATATAGATTTCAGTTTCTACTGGCAAAATGGAGGGTGAGTAATTAGGGTATAGCATGAGTTCGTGAACCCGTGAGGATAACTTTATATTTCCTTCAGTGTGTGTGTGTGTGTGTGTGTGTGTGTGTGCGTGTGCACGTCCTGTTGGCCGAATCGAGATTAATCAAGCAAACAGAGCCGTATTAAACTATGTTGAGGTACTTAGGCAATCAAAATCTTAGAGCCCCCTCGGAAATTATATCCTATCAATATTATTTTGATCCGTTGTGGAGGGGCCCCTAAAAGGCGTGGGGCCCATTAGCTGGTGCCTACACTGCATATTTGATAATCCGTCAGTGCAAGAAAAAATGTAGACAAACAAGGCAGTCCAACGTGGACTTACGAGATTAACTTCAAAAATTGTTCTTTGAGGACAAATACAATAGTGTGTGAAATATACATACACGCTGCCGGTAACTCGCGTGCTTTTTCTTACCATTATATTTTCTTCATTCTGATGTTGTGTCAGAAATTTCAATCCTGATTTACACGTCTGCAAGTTGTGAATCTCGCTCATGACGAGACTAAATTTTTTTGCAGTAATACCCTTTCTTCCAAAGTAGTCGAGTACAACTCGATACACTGTTGATTTTATTTCAGCATCCGTGCACAAATCCATCTAGATATTATTTTAACGTCAGCACTTACAAGACCACTCCTGGTCGCCAATACTATAACACATGCTGCATGATGCCACTGACGCCTTTGCTTTTGTACTGCGGGTCTGTGCGTTCTCAATTTATCTGAGTAACAACGTTTCCACGTCGATGATTTTATCACGTCGGTGTTCTTGTGCCATAAGCGTCAGAGTAGTCATTGTTATTCATAATACCACAAAGAATTACTTGCATGCAGTAACACCCAATTCCAAGACAGTAAACATAAACTGCCTCCTGCAGATTTTTATTGATAGGCCCCAAATGTGCGACAATAAAATTAAGTTAGAAATTCTACCATCAGGGTTTAGTTGCAATTGACACGGAGCAAATCCCAAGTTAATTCGAGATTGGAGTCTTGCAATATGGAAAAGCGGCAGTTGGTCTGGAAATCAGGCTGGCCGGCTGTGGATCAGAGGATGTCAGTTTTCTTTTTTTCGTGACAATTTACGATATCCTTGGCGAATATCATTAATGGATCTGCGTTAGGAGAATAATTATCGTTGAATCGTACCAATATTACACTTGTTGTGGTCACGTTCATGTTGTCAAAGCATGCTGATATATTGAGTACTGTTAAAAAGAGCATTATTATGTTGTTGATAGAGCCAACCGTGCATAATTTGCTAAATAATATATTCAAGTTGACTTGGTATAAAGGCCATGAGACTTTCGGAATGATGGCCACTATTGTTTAACCGGCTTGAAGAAGCTGTTCCGTTTTTGTGCCGTTTTCATGATATATGTGCATGTGTAACTTCTTCTACATTATTGTGTTTTATTTTTGGCTGTTCAGTTCGTATGTGTTTCTTCATCTCCTTGTTTTGGAAACTAGAAAAATTAGAATTTGTCTCAGTTGTTTTTCTTCACTTCTTCAGCGTCCTTTGTTCTTGAATAAACCGTCAACACGTGAACGCCAGTCAACCCGTTTATGCTTTGATGGACACTCATTAATTGCTTTAAAAGACGACCACACCTTGGTCCTCCATACTACATTGTGCTCAAGACTAAATGAACTAGTACTACATTCATCATACTTAAATATAAACGAAATAAGAAACGTTGTTTCAATGGTGGCCGGCATAGACCAGGAAGAATAATTAGTTATCTCCCTTTCGCCTTTTCCGGTTAAACAATTAAAAGTATCAGCCGTAAATTTAGATAACCTAGTGTAAAACATATTAAATCGCTAACCTTTGTGTCAACTGACCCAGATACACATTGCTAAAAGATCAGGCTATGATCCCAAGTGTGCTGATCTAACACCCACCGGTTTCTCCATCAAGTCGTTCCCTCGCTATTCTCGCTGAGATGGTATTGCCGTCATCAGAAAGAATTCCATGATAAAATGTCTTAAACAAAACACAACCTTTAATTTGTGTCACACATCATTTGAATTAGTCTCAAGAGCAACCAAACTGGAACAATTGTCAGTCAATTTTTCTGCTTCTACCGCCCTCCTGTTAGTAGAAAAAACAAGCTAACTGAATCTCTGTCATTTTGGAGCAGTTTCTTACTCTCTTAGAGTATGGCAAGTCGATAGGTGGCAACCTGATTATTCTTGGAGATTTCAACTTTCACGTTGACTGTCCTGGAAACCTTACCACATCAAAACTCCTAGATTACATTCATGTTTTCAACCGTAAACAGTCGGTTAACGAACCCATCCACAAACATGGTCACATTTTAGACTGGATTCTCCATAGACCTGATGATAATATTCTACGGTCCACCCTTGTATCAAAACCAACTTGACTCAGATCGCCTCTGAATTATATGCCACCTGGACCTAGCACTCCCTAGCCCTCCCCTATATTTGCTTCTAAGAGAAACCTCCGTATGATAAATAGAACCAAATTAATGCATGACATCCAAGCAAACCTAACAACTTACATACCTCTAACATCATAACAATTTGACAAGTGCCTGCGTTCACTGCTTGAAAAACACACCCCAGCCACCAAGTGCAGAGTAATAATTCAAATGTATTCTCCTTTGTATATTCAACCGCTCCGGTGGCCTTGTGGATACAACGTCCGCCTCGGAAGCGGGAAGTCGTGGGTTCGAGCCCCGGCTGAGTAATACCAAAGAGTTTAAAAAAGGTACTAACCGCTACCTCGCTTGGCGCTCAGCATTACGAAGTTATTCTTAGGACTGGTCAGCCTGGTATCAGGATAATGTGACTGGGTGGGACATCGTGCTCCATGTCTGTCTTGACAATGCCCCAGTGCTAGACATCACTAAAAACTGGCACACTGCATACATCATAGCTATATGACTGAAATATTGTTAAAGCTATGTTAAAAATCCCAATCTATCACTCTCTACTTTTTATAGAAGTGTTAGGGACCAGCTTCGCACTTATAAAAGAAACGAAGAGGGTTAATTATTCCAATATACTACTAACATCACGGAAAGTTTCAGCTGCAAAGAGTTCTTCGAAATTACTAACAAACTAATGTCAAGGAACAAATGTACATCACTTCGAACTACCTTGACTCCAGTAGACCTTCAGAACCTGTTTGCGAAATTCTTCCGTTACAAGGTACAAACCATAAGAGATAAGCTTGACGACACAATTTCAATTGACTCGTCACCATACAGTTGCCATACAGAATTTCAGCGACAGCCTGAAACAACATTTGAACCTGTATATATGGATTTAGTACGAACAATCGTGATGAAAAGAGTACACCAAAGTCATGTGAAGTTGAACCAATTTCAACATCACTTCTGCTTGAGTGCTTACATCCAATATTGTCTTTACTAACTGGTGTTATTAATGCCCCTCTCTCATCCAGAGAATTCCCATCATTTTTCAAAACTGCCATTGTAATGCCTCTGCTGAAGAAACCAACCTCGACCATAAAAATTTAAAAAACTACCGCCCATTTTATAATCTCCCGTTCAAATACAATGTATAGCCTACATATCACCCTTGCCACAGTCCTGAAGCTACTTTTCTGAAAGTAGTTAATGACATTCTCTATGCTTTGTATAGCTGAAAGATTACAGTCCTCACCCTAATTTGTCTCAGCATTGGACATAATAGACAATGATATATTACTTCACCGTCTATGTTGTGGTATTCACAGGGGTCTCTTCGTGGACATGTTGTTTTCTTTCTATACCATTAGCCGATCTCAAATGTCATAGGTCATCATCTAGTGTCTCACCCATAATAGGCTGATGACACCCAGTTATACAAATCGGGCCACTCCTCTGAAGTTGATGCTACCATCCAAATAATAGAGAAGTACATTTCTGATGTGAAATCATGGATAAGATGTAACAAGCTACAGATGAAAGATTTTAAAACTATGGCCATTCTGATCACAACACAAAGATTTTCTTATTCACATCATTGACCTCAAACAATAAATATCAACAACACCAACATGAAATTGATAGTCAGTACGAAACCTACTCTGAACCGTACTCTTACACTGCACCAACATGTCGTGAACATCTGCAAGGCTGCATATTTTGAGCTAGACGCATCGGCTCCATTCGCAAATATCTTTCAGTTGATGCCACTAAAACACTTGTGTGTTCATTAGTACTTTCAAGACCGGACTACTGTAACTCAATTCTGTCTGGTTTGTTTCGATATATAATCCAGAAACTTAAAAACGTTCGAAACACAGCTGCTTGGATCATCGCTAGAGTACCACGATCAGAGAACACCTCGCCGCTGCTCTGTACCCGAAACTGGCTATTCATTCGATCAACAATCAAGCTCAAAATTTGTTCTCCGTGCTACGTTTCACTGACGGACTCTAGTCCAACATTCGTATCTAGCCTCACCTATGTGTACACACCAGCAAGATACTTACGCTTCTCTGACAATCGTATACTCATTATTCCCACGAAGTCATACGGACAGTTCTTTTGCATACCAGGACCCAGCAACGTGGAATTAATACACATTAAAATTAGACACAAAGACACAGTGATCCCTTTCAATAGTGTTCTTAAAACTCACCTTTATGGACTGCAAGAACAATTTTAAAGATCTAATAATGTTTCCTAAATTAAATATTTTCAGCATTGTTTACTTTTCTAATTTCATGGTTTTTTTAAGTCATATATTAATATATGTTGTAAAGCGCTTAGAGCTTTTAGGTTCAACTGCTATACAAAGTCCTCATTATTATTATTATTATTATTATTATTATTATTATTATTATTATTATTATTATTATTATTATAAAGGTTCGGGGGGAGGGGGGGGCTTCTTTGGTAACCTATAACTCTAAGACTTCAATAAATGCCATTGGCGTGCAAGAATTATCCGTTTGTATCATTGTTGTTGATTTGTAGACGTGTATTGAGATCTTAGATTTTTTTGTCATTGATTGACTTGATTCAAAGCTGACATTCTTTGTTGATGGCTTCGATTTCTTAACCGCCAGTGGGTATACCTAGGATAAGCCAATCACGTAATTAGTCTCTGCGCTCCGTGATTTTAGTTTCCCACGTGAATGTGAGTGACGTATTCACAGGCGAACCCGGGATGGCTCCAAATGAATATTGGGTCAACTGTAATACAAATGCAACTGTGCTAGTGCGATTCGGAGTGCACGTAGAGGAGATGCCGTTACTACTGAAATTCCTGTCTTGTGCTCACTGACACCATCGTGGTGTTACTGAATTTGCCGCTTTGCTTTCTTGTAACAACTGTTTTTCAATTATGGATTATTATTACAATTGCGCAATTAAAAACTGTTATTACAAATTGTTATAATAGACGTCATTGATATATGCATGAGAGTACTATGCGTGATAGCTGACATTTGTGGAAGTGTTACCGCCCCTCAGTGACCTATTGTTTCTAAACTATCAGCCGTTAGGATGACGACATCGGTTAGCTTCGAAATCTCATATTGTTTGACGGCTGCCATGCTTTGATAGTATTCATCTCTATGCTCGCTAGTTATCAGTTATATTATTGTTAGATCTCTCTCCATTGTTTATCTTTTTGGGCTATGCGTCATTGTACCAGAAGACGTTACTGGTTTATAAATTTGTCTGCGATAAACATATATGGGTTTGCTTTGATAAACTGCATTAGTGACTTTTTACAAAATATTTGGGGATTGGTCCTGCAGTCACGGGTCAATTCATGGTTATCTCAGTTTAAGCACGATACAGATTGATGGCATGCAAGAACTCCCTGACCCTTTGCGATAACTTTTTTTAATACTGTCCGCTTTCGATAGACTAATTAAAGTCGCTTGTTAGTGCTAAAATATTGAATTTCTACGGAATTATATGTCTAAGTCATTGACTTGATGTCGTCAAACACATTGGAGTTCACGGCTATTAGTCCCCTGGCGTTTGTGGTGAATGACGTTTTATTATACTATTTCAGCGATAACTTATTCATTTTCACTCCTGTTTTAGTTGCAATCGCGCTTATGTCTCCGGAGAGTCGTTCAACTAATATTTTGGTGGCCATAATTATGGTTTAGTCACAACACATGATGGGATCATCTGGGGAAGATTGACGTAATGTAATATTTCTTTGGCACGTTGTGTTTTTGTATTATTTCTAGTCGTGGTTGGGCTTGAATGTTAGCTTGACCTTTTTGAACATGTACAATTATTATTAACACACTTGTGTGTATGTGTGTGTTGTGCACAATTAGCTCAAAAGATTTTACTCAAGTCGACTGGGTAAGGCTCGCGTAGATCTGACAAGTCTATGATCATAAATCCGTTCTGAAGCGCCTGTGCATAATGCAGTTGCAGACCGTCAACATATTGGCGATGTCATGCATCACTTCAGGATATGTGTGTACTCTAAGCACACAGATCCCGTCGACATTAATATGACGTCTATTTGAGAATATATGAGTGATTTTTTTCCAGTTTGTCTAAGATGATGTCTAACACTAACTTCATGGGTGTGGTCGATGGATGACAATTCATTGTTGTCGGTGATAAATTTGCTATTCTGCACGTCGACGGTTTCGTCAAAGACCTCAGTGAAACCTTTAGCATTTGGTTTCACTGTTGATTGTCTGGCAACTGTGCTGTCAGGTATGATTTAACTTACGCTTTTTTTAACGATCCGGACAGGGGCCCCGAGTGGCCGAGTGGTCTAAAGCGATTTCCGTTACGGATCACTGCCGTCTCACCTCTGTCTGCGTGGGTTCGAGTCTAAGATTCGGCTAATGTAGTTTTGGTGAGAAAGCTTGCCAGTAGCTTCTCGTGGACCGGTGGTTCTTTCCAGGGGTTTCCCAGGTTCTTTCTCCACCAATAATACTGGCCGCCATGTATAGCCTATCGTGTGCTGAAAAATGGTGTTAAATCCTTAAACAAACAAATAAACAAACAAACGATCCGGACAATGCTTCACAAGCCTGACGGACCTATGAAGATTTTCAGTATGCAATTGGTAAATGCGTCATGATGTTTCTTTGACGTCGGTTCCCCTTGCACGCAGAGAAGTCAATTATGTTGAGAGACATATGTTATATAAATCAATATGAGTTCATATTGGGCGATGTAAATAAACGGAGACGGTCGACATGACTCATGTTGTCCTTCCAAGGTGTGAAAAAGCACGCACAAGAACGTGTGTCAGTTGTGGCAAAATATTACAGAATTATTTGTGCTAGATCACATATCCTGCGGAGAAAAATCTTCCTAGATACAGTAACTGCAGTATATACGATAGAACGAGCGTTATAAACGGATGAATCAGATTGATCGTGCCGATAAATATTTAATGTCACCCGAATACAAATACATCGCAGACGTAAAGCTCAACTAAATTAGGTGTGATTAGCTACCCCGGATTCCTAAAACTGATCCCGCGATGCATTGTCAATACCTCTATTAAAGGTAGAAAAATGCTCTGAGTTGATGAATCGATGGAAATTGGTTATGGAATACACAACATGTATTCCGTATATTTTCGTTTATTTGGCTTGTGGAAAGGCCAAAAAAAATAAACCATGATTAAAATAGCGAGTACCCAACGTGTCGACAAAAAATATGCCTTTGCATGATTTATAGCAGATTTCTTTATCGGCACTTAACAATTCCAAGAAGGGTTTAATGTAAGAACGCACAAATAAAATTCATCAGGCTGATATTCTATTTTTACCAAACGCCTTGGTACACGGACGCATATAAAGTACGCGTTAATGTTGTTGATAACACCTGCAGATACAAAAAAAAACCCCTGGATCTATTGACGTGTAAAGATTAAATAGGTGTAGTGGGTGCATTCAAACGTATTTACGAGTAAGGATCCCCAAGTCTTCTGCAAGTGGATTCTGCCAAAGAATTTTTCGGAACAGTTTCGATGGGGATGGAAGAACAACAGGTACAAACTGATATGTGACGTGTCAATGTTTATTGTGACCATGACATCGTTGGAACATTTAATCTTGCATTATCCTTATTTGGACATCAACACGTGCAGAAAATGTTAACGTTTGCCTCTTAGGAGAGATCTCCCAAACGGGTAAAAAGACTTTCCCTGGTCTTAAATAATGGAGTTACGACAGGAATGAAACTCGTCCAAACAATAAAATGAGTAACTCAATGTACGTGATGCAAAGGTAACGTTGGGGTCGGGCTGCGTAAATTATAGGCTAAGATGTGACGCCATCGTCAGATATTTGTACACACATGGAGAGCTCCAGAGTGGAGTCAAGATTAAAGCTTATCCCATTTAGTTTGACCGTCCATTCAATCCCTGCGTTTATATGATATTATTGCTGTAACGATTCTATAGCTGACTTGACAGAGTCCATACCGATCTATAAGATGTTGTTTCACACAAGGATATCAGACCTGTTTGTGCCAGGTGCCGTCACATATATATTCTTACGTCACATATATATTCTTACGACACATATATATTCTTACGACACATATATATTCTTACGTCACATATATATTCTTACGTCGCAGATATATTCTTACGTCGCATATATATTCTTACGTCACATATATATTCTTACGTCACATATATATTCTTACGACGAGTATGCCGATTAAGCATCGGGGTAGAGGTTTCAGGAGATTTTACTTGAAGTTTAAATAGTTGTTGCTGAAAGCAAACACGTGCTTCTTTTCGTGAAACAACAATAAATAATGGTATTGACGGGTTCCCAGGTCCAAATAAATGTTTTCAGGGTTGTCCCTGTAATACCTTTGCGCATTTCCGCTAACTGAATATGGCCTAGTTGTAAGCGCATAGTGTTTTTGTATAAATTTATTTATATTTTCTTATGAGGCCCAATAATCATGGTGAACTTCTTTGTAATAATCAGCATGAGTATAAAGGCAGTGGATATTCACTTGATATCGGTGAAGGCTGATCAGGATTCATATACAATATCATGATATGAGAATGACAGTGCCACTCCAGTAGGTATTCCAGAAACCACAATGCTTATATACAACATTATGTCGCTGAACAGCATCAAGAATATTTGAAGATATAATTTTTTAAAATTGTTTTGCAGTTGGTTGATTGGCGTTTCGATCGATCTTACCACCAACACATGCTTTACATAATGTATACTTAGCCTTTACACCAACCCCACACTGTATGCAAGGTAATTGGACCACCCCCTTACTTATCTCCGTAGCGAGTATTCAGTTATACGTTGTCGCTCACACTTTGATATCCTTCCAAAGACAAACCATGCACACTGATATTTGCAAATCATACATAACATGTTATTAATATAATTCAGTTACTATATATTTTGTTTTATTTTACCATATTTTATTTTAGCCTTATAGGTAGCTTTTTTTTCTATTAAGGAATCAGCTTTCAAAGGTAGGTACATTGATGATAATGAACGATTACAACATAAACTCTTCAGCTCCAAATAGTTATCCTAAAAAATGTACCCGTGCTCCTAACCTCAACAGAGACAGCAGCAGAGAGGGTGAATCGGACAACTTGAAATAGAGGCGTCCTTTTGCCAAATGGAGCCTTAACGATTTTAGAGCTCTATTTGTCAAATTAGGGGTTTCTCAAAACCAAAAAGAAATGCAAGGGTGAATCGGACAAGAGTTTACGGGCGTCTTTTGGTAATCCGAGGCTTCCTCATAAACGCTGAATAGAAGCGTCCATTTGGTAAAATCAGAATTAAAATAAAACGACGCCAATTTTATTGTCACCATCCCTTGCTGTCTGGAACTTTCAGTGGAAAATCCGCGGTTTTAAACATGATGAGGTGAGAACGTGGACTGCGTCTGATTTGGTCCGAGGCTTCCTCGAAAATGCTTAATAGAACAGTAAAAAAAAGACGCCATATAGTTGGCGTTCACCCTCTCTGCTGCTATACGCTAACCGAATTAGCTATAGATACAATGATAAATTAGCGATATATTTTTTTATATAAATGACAAACATTGGAGAAGCACAAATAACTAGATTAACTAGAGAACGGTTGGCTGCGATTAAGAAATATCTCCCGGTGAGAGATTCTTTCTGAGATAATCTTCAAGCGCGACAACAAGCAAAGATGGATTTTACCACCGACACTGAACAATTATTTAAGCCTATAACTACGGCAACTGGTGAAGTTGTAACCGCGATAAAAGAATCTAAACCAGCGGTTTCACCTGTGGTTGCACCTGTGGTTGAACCTGAGGTTGAACCTGCGGTTAAACCTAAAAAAATCGGTGGTAATAGAGTTCAAGAACTCCGAAATAGATTTACCGAAAAAACTTTAGCATATATCGATGAAACTAAATTAGAGAAATTAACAGACTTTGCCACGCTAGGATATTATCAAAAAGATAAGTATTTAAATCCTAAACATGTAGGTTCTATTTCAAATGTAAAAGAGTTTTCTGATGCGGTTTTTAAAATTAAAAATCAACTACCAAAAATTAATAATAATGATCCTTCATATCACGCGTATTAAACTGCCATTGGCACAAAAGATTTTTAATATCAACAACAGCGAGGTTTATTTGAAACTGAACAACAACGACTAGCAACAGAACAGCAACAACTAAAACAAAGAGAAAAACAAGAACGAGCAGAAGAACGAAAACGTATACAATCAACTCCAAAAAAACGAGGACGACCACGAAAACAAGAAGAACCTGTTATGGAAAATCCTCAACGAGAAGAACCTGAAGAATAAAAATCCGGCGAGGGATATCGCGGTGGTAATATACCCTGTTCAAGAAGTGTCCTCGATGATATATCACGGTTAGAAGTTCTTATTGGAGGAAAACGAGCTGGAAATAATTCCCCGGAAATAATTAATGAAGCAACTGAAATCTGTCAGCGGTTATTTCAAGGACATGTAATGGATATCGGACTATATCGCAGTTTCATCGATGAACTTACCGATGATTATTATAGCGACTGAAATGGAAAATCTCTTTGAGATTTTTACTTTGGATTTTTCGATTGAAAATCTCAAGAGATTTCACGATTAGATATATAGCATTTAAATAAAATGATAGTACATCGTAGTATGAACAGGGCAAGACCTGTTTACGTTGTAAACTCACGCCTACCAGTTTACAAGCTCACGTATGGAAATGGATTTGGTGATATTGTCACTGGATTATTTACTAGAATTGCTCCAAAGATTTTACCTGTTGGTAAGGAAATAGCGTCAAAAGCTATTGAGGTTTTCGGTGATAGAGCTGGTACAGTTATTGGTAATAAAGCATTTGATATGTTAGGTGATGCAAAAGAAAAACTTATGTCGTTGGCGAGAGGTGAAAAATCAAAAGGATTTTCAAAGAAAAATCTAAGAAATTTTCAATTACAGTCTACGGAACAAATGCCACCTAAAATAGGCAGTGCGATTAATAAAATTGAAAAGGCAAGGTTGAGATTAATTGCTGGCTCCGGTTTGAAACGGTTAAACATTTAGATCAACTACGGTAATATAAAATGTTCAGGGATGAGATTGATGATGCTTTTAAAGTAAATGATCCCGTATTAAGAAATAATTCTGTACGTGATTATCAATTTTTTACATATCAAGCACAGGATCCAAATGTAAGATCAAGAATTGAACTCAGATTTGATGATACATCTAAGTATTTCCTACCGAGTGAAGCATACATCGAAGTAGAAGGACAACTAATAAAACATGATGGTACTGAGTTTGCAGCTGGCGATAATCTTAAAGATATTCCGATTGGGTTTGTCAACGACGGAATAATGGCGCTATTTAACAACGCTCAGTATATGATTAATTCTACCAGAATTGAATCTATCGATAATGATGTTGATATCGCAACTACAGTTTTAGGTTTGACCAGATATTCTGATGATTTTACTAGATCTGGTGGGCATTCGATGATGTTTGCGAAGGATACTTCCAATCACGATGAACTTCGTCAATTTACGATAAGAACATCAAATAAGCTAGATAATTCTGCCTTTGCTGACGGTTCTAAAAGTGAACCTGTAATTGTGGGTGATAATCCTAATTACAACGCGGGATTTGCATCACGAAAAAAGAACATCGACGACAATGGTAGATTTTCGTGTACGATTCCGTTATCGTACATATTTGGCTTTTGTCGAGATGTCCGAAGAGTTATATTTGGTGCTAGTCATACTGTAATTCTTACACGAAGATCAACCGATGATTATGCTCTTTGGCACGGTCCTGATCCTGTACGAGATGGTACTGTAACATTAACAAAGTTAGCGTTGTGGATGCCAATTATGACTCCATCATTGACTGTTGAGACACAATTGTTATCGTTTATGGACCAAGGAGGAAAATCATTGCTGAGTTGGTATGATGTCACAACAGCAACTACATCTAGTACAGGTACTGGAATTTTTACTTGGCAACTTGCATTGACGAAGAATATTTCCGCACCTAGACAAGTCTTTGTTATATTACAAAATTTAAATAGAACTCAAAAATAGCTGGTGTTGCAAATGATAGTCTACAATTAAGATCTCATATGATATTTGATCCTTGTAATGTCAGTGAAGTATCATTACGAATAAGTAATCAACAAGAACCCGCGGAAAATCTTATTATCGATTACGAAAACAATCAAATAGGACGAGTTTATCATCAAATATGGTCGTTTATGGGTCGTGATCAAAATGTCGATACTGGACTTCAAATATCACAGGTGGATTTTAAAAAATTATATCCGATTTATTACTTTTCGCTGCAACATCTTGATTTATCTAAGCATTCAACCGTTGATGTAAAATTTCAAGCTCGTATCGGTGATGCTCTTGGAGGATTTAGGGCGGTTGCTTTTATTCTCAGTGATAAATCTATGATACTTGAAGGTGGTGGTGGAAAAATGAGAGTTATTGATGCACCAGTGGAAAACATGTAAGATTTTCCAAATATGTATTGGAACAATTAGATGATCACTATCTAAATAAAATGTCGTACAATCATGTTAATGTCACTCTGACACCTGGTCAGGTAAAGAAACTTCAATCGAAAAATTCTACTGCGTGTGGCACAACGATAACGCTTAAAAAAGAACAGATGACAGGTGGATCAAATAAATTATCGTTGACGAAAACTCAACTTGGTCATTTCAATAAAGCATTAAAGGGAAAAACAGGAATCAGATTGACTTTTTCACAAGCTGCTGTCAACGATATGATTAAAACCGGTGGTATATTTCCACTTGCTGCACTGGCAATTCCCGCTCTTAAAGCTCTTGGACTAGGCGCAGCTGGTGCGGTTGGTAGCAATCTCATAGGGAAAATTTTTGGAAGCGGGTATAAAAAAAAGGGAAAGGGATTCAAACTACTAGGAAGTCGATTCACAAGACATTACCCCAGTTAAATCCAATGTCAAATTTTGATTTAATTAACGCTGTAAAAAAAAAACTCCCAATAAAGCATTTCAGAGGTGTATTCATGAAAGATCAATTACCAGCACAACCACAAATACCAGAAACTGGCATAATTAATCTAGATGATAACACTGGACCTGGAACTCATTGGGTTTGTTACGCAATATATCCACGTTGTATTATTTATTTTGACTCGTATGGATTACCACCTCCGATTGAATTTGTCAAATATACTTCGATGATTTCATCGAAAATCCCAATTTGGTATTCAACGTTGCCCACGCAGACATTAACAGATCCTCCAATATGTGGGCAAGAAAGTCTTAACGCGTTGATGGCTATTTCAACGAGTTCTAAATTACCTCACAAGGCCATCAATGAATACACGATGATGAAAAATCATAAATTGCTTGCAATTCAAGAATGATTTTAACAAAGAGAAACGTGTATATATAACATGGCAGATATTTTTGGAAGATCAGTACCACGTCCTTCCGAAACAGTTACTGTAGGACAAGTAAAAAAAAAGAATCAACAAAGCTATCTCATCGATAGCAAACTTAGATGAATTAAAAAAAATATATGATCAAATAAATGCTATATCACAATTACAAAAAACCATCGATGACGTTAAAGTCACTGCTGGTGACTCCGCCAATGATATGAAAAAACTACGTGACGATTATAACGATCATATAACCAGGTTTAATCAGCTCCAACAAGATATCATTGATGCCATTGAAACTCCCATAAATAATTTCTTTGATGTTCCGCGTGTGACTGCACCAAAGCTTACAGAGATAAAGGATTCTCTGTTGGAGTTAACAGTATTACAGGGAAAATACGAAGATCATGTAAAAGCGTTTAATACATTTCGAAGAAATATCGTTGATAAATTTCTCGGATCTCCATTTGATAAACTCGAGATGAAACTTCCAGATATAAAGAAATCTATCGATGATCTTAAAACGACCACAAATGCCATCGTAGCGGATGGAACAAAGATGATAGCAATAATTGAAAAAAACGAAAATTCCTCATGATAGAACTATCAACGTAGTATACACGATTCAACACGGATCATATACGTGGACACCTACAAATAATATTTTACACGTTACTGCAACCGTAAAGGGAATTTATCGATTAACGTTGGTGACTCCAACATTGTTTAATATATCATCATCGAGTTCATCTGGAGTTAATAATACGATATCAACAATTATCGACAAGGATACGATTGAACAATTCACTGATCCACTGATAATAATCTAGCTAGGGTTTCAATGACATGGTATGTTGAATTTGTAGCTGATTTAAGTAAACAGATAAACTAGAAGTTTCAATTGAAAGGATTTTTAATAACGCGAAATATCGAAGATATTCAATCATAGAATTGTTTACTACGTTAATAGATAAAATGTCAACAACTTCGTTATCAACACCAACAGTGTTTGAATATCGTTATAACACCGTCAAAGAATTCAAAGATAAACTTGAAGCGTTAATTACCGAGTATAAAAATAAAAGAAAAAATACCAGCGTAGAATTACCGCGTTAGATATAACTGTTTACTCGGTATCAGGTGTAATTACCGGCGCTGGAATAATACTATCTTCGGTGACTATGATAGCTCCAGTTGTTGTTCCTGTCGTAATATCTGCCGTGGCAACAATCACTGGAATATTCACCACGATAACAAAAAAATATCATCGTGTTCTCAACAAAAATTACACGATTACGCTGTTAAACTTATTACTGCGTCAAACGCTTATTCGCAATTGTCAATGTTGATCTCGTCGTCGATTGATGATCAAATAATATCCGACAAAGAGATCTCAAAGATGGTACGGTTGTATGATTCAACGATTTCAAAATTGGAACGTGATAATAATAATAACAACAATGTCATCGTCACAAGAAATTCTTGAACGAATAGCAACAAATACTACCACGACAAAAACAAAGTTAATCTCGCTGAAAACGAAAACACCAGAATTCAGCGTTGAATTTAATCCTCCGTTGGCAGTATCTGCAATAGCGCTAACACAATTAAGATGCTATTATAGTTGGCCAAATGTAAGATCAGTGCCATTCAATGGTAAACTTCGCAATAACAGTTTTACATTTTCGTATAGAAAAACTAACCCAGATGGAACAAAATCCGAACCAGAAACACATACAATACATCTACCAACTGGCGTATATGATATCGAAGATATCAATGACGCAATCATATAATCAATCCAGGCAATCACAGGACCAAATATCATCGACGTCAAAGATGAACCTGATAAATACCCCATTGAGATAAAAGGGCATGAACCATTACTTTCAACGGTCATCGAGGTAAATTCACCTGACTACGCCGTAGATATATACAACAGTTCAATTAGAACTCTGTTGGGGTATCCTGAATTTATTCCAGGCACCGTCGACATAAAAGATCTACCACGTGAGCCATTGAAATCTGACTATGTTTCCACGAAGGAGGATCCTCACGGGTTTAATCCTGTTGATGTTGATGGTATACCTAAGTTAACAACTGTAATAAAATTCGATAATATAGAGAGAAAGAAGTTAACGTATTCTGCAGAAAATATTACTCCATTTTTCCAACGAATTAATAACGATTTTAATCGATTTCTAGGGTATTTGATAACAGCTATCAGTACACTTCCACCTAACCGAGATGATGTCATCAAATACGTGGAAGTGTGTAACAAAATTATCTCTGTTATGGAACGTATTAATTATCAAATGATTCAAGAGGCTCTCGCTGGTAAAATACATATAAATCGTAATCCTGTGACAAAAAAAAGAATTTGCAGCGCATTAAAAAATCCGCGAAGAAGATATTCCCACGTTTAAGTTTCCAAGATATAATGTACCATGGATGCGAGGAAAACTCAGTGACACCATCGACGAATTCTTCCCACGGATTCGCCAAGCATGGTTGGATAGTCTTCCCGCGGTTCATTATCAATTGCCGGAACCTAAAAAATCTGACTTTTTCACTGATAATCTACCAGCGATAAATCCGATTTTCAATTACAACTTCGATATTAGTTTTCTACGACCTCAAGATATTTATCAA
The DNA here is from genome assembly GCA_029339505.1 of Unio delphinus. NCBI lineage: Eukaryota > Metazoa > Mollusca > Bivalvia > Unionida > Unionidae > Unio > Unio delphinus. The sequence goes on from JAQISU010000147.1 coordinate 1,623,661, forward strand.
AAATATTCATATGATGTCTACGACGGAACAGAAACTGATGTACTTAAAAAATACGAATACAACGAGTATGGTAAAATAATATGGAGATTTGCTCTTGGTGATCAAGGTGTATTTATAATTACGGAGAAAAGTCTCCTTGGGATTTTCAGCTCGATGAAGCAAATGTTCCAAACATAATTAAATCAACTTCGAGATTATCTACAACGATCTCTACTACTAGATTTAACAACTCAGCGTGATACAATCAAACAACAACAACAACAATTAAATCAAATTATCGCCGATATGAACTTCCTCAATGATAGATTACTCTCGTTTGTCTATGAAGATAAATCACCAAACAGGGAAAAGTTCAAAAGAGTGTTTTCACGCACCAATGACAATTTATTCTTCGTTAAATTTACAGGATGGGACGTACCAGCGTTAAAATCATCACTGAGAAAACTCATTGACGAATTCTTTCCACAGATTCACGCGTTATGGTTTAAGAAAAATCCACCAAATGAAATTTTAACATCAACGAATTCAGTGTATAAAAACAACAAACATAGATCCACCGGCAACGTTGATATATCATCTGTTATTGCAATACACGTTATTTATGATGCAATCCTGGGAAGTTTCTCAATTGATACTTCAAAATCAAACAAAGCCAATCAAGGATATATCATGTATACATTTTCTCCAGACGTTTCCCCGGGAAGTCTCATAGTGAAAAATCCGCCTAATTTGACTTACTTGGAGCCCATTAATCCTTTTATAACCAAGATGAATTTTTCAATTACCGACCAAGAATTTAACTTAATTGACCTTCGCGGGGAAACACTACAAATAACGCTAGATGTGAAAAGTTCTTAAAGAACTTTCAAGATCTCATTAAGATTTCAATTAGAAAATTATTCAATTAAAAAATAAAAATCCTTTTAGATTTTCAAAAACAGTTTTAATAAATGTATCAACACACGAGAGTATCTATCCATAACAAAGACCTTCTTGAACAAGCTATCAGAGAGATATTTAGTGGAGCAACAACAGGAGTATACCACGTGGATATAGTCATAGATAACCAAGGTCAGGGAAAGTTTTTATTGACAGGTTCTCAACTGTTAAATCTTCAGCAAAACGTTATAACCGTGGTGAGATTAACCCGTGATCAGATAATGCAATACGCCCATTCATGCCTGTCCGTGCAAAGTCTCAAAGAGATTTTGAAATTCTAAAGAATTTCCATCTAAAAAGGATTTAATATGGAAATCCATAGTTGAAAATCTTCAATTTTCCATCAGAAATTCTTCGAATTTCACGAGAAAAAAAAAGAAATCACTAAAAATTACACCAACCCATTATACTTCCTTGTTGTTAATCCATACAATTTTACTCCTGTCTTTACAAACTTGTTCTAGTTGAGTAATCGCGCTTCACAAACAGGTAGTATTATACATGCCATTCATTACCTGTGTACACGAGGTTATACAAGAAGGAGGCTCTCTACGCGTGGGACTCAGCCTGCTCAATTAGAGCTTTTATCTGTTTCGCCTTGGAATTGATAAGTTTCTTTTGTTCATACTTGGCACCTAATTGTTTTCTAACAGCTTCTACGACCGTACATAATGGTACAAACACACTAACGTCTTCATGATTAACTAAACTCTCACGTATAGATTTTTGAATGCGCTTGATTAGATAATACTGCTTAGAGAGTACATACTTTCCATTTTTTTTGTGCAAATTCCATATCCTCAAAATCGGTCATTATTTGATCACAATTTAACCCCGATGATAGTTGAATATTTTGATTTTTAAGTTTGTTAATTTGAGAAATAATACATCTGATATTTTCAGAATTCATATATATAAAAAAGTATGTTTGTTTAATTGGTGAATTACTCCTCGAGTTTTCACAAAATGAATTCTGCACCCGCTAAGGTGTTGGTCATCTTAGCACGTCCAGAAGCTTTATGCGATTATAGGATGATGATGGTATATATACAATGGATGACGACAGCACATTCAACCCCAAGATCTAGTGTATATGGCGGTTGTATACATATAGGACAGCACATCAATCCCAAGATCTAGTGTATATGGCGGTTTTATACATATAGGACAGCATATCAACCCCAAGATCTAGTGTGTATGGCGGTTGTATACATACGACGGCACATTACACATCACCCATTAGAATCCCCCCTTGGTGTATTTATACATCAAGCGGCGCTCATAGGTTACATATAATCACGAAGCGTATTCCCCTAGGAGTAGAGTCTAACTCGTCAAATAACGGGTTTGACCTACAAGAGGATGCGTTTGGCGAATGTGGACGCACGGACAGCACACAACAATAGATTATAGGGTGATGATGGTATATATATATATACAATGCAATGGATGACGACGGCACATTCAACCCCAATGATCTAGTGTGTATGGCGGTTGTATACATATAGGACGGCACACAACAATAGATTATGGTATATATTCAATGCAATGGATGACAATGGTATGTACAATGAATGTGAAATGACAATGGTATGTACAATGAATGTGAAATGACAATGGATGACGACGGTACAAGACTAGATTATGGTATTTACAATGACAATGGTATATATACAATGAATGAAATGACAATGGATGACGATGGTACAACAATAGATTATAGGGTGATTATGGCATTTACAATGCAATGGATATATGACAATGGTATGTACAATGAATGAAATGACAATGGTATGTACAATGGATGACGCGGGCTATTCTACATTCAGGTGCAAAAACAAACCCCAAAATCAACCCGGTTTGAATGTCATTAATAACATTCACACCACGTATGACGGTGTGATTTGAGTTTGCACTTGAACTTCGCTAAAGCCCAAATATATAACAGACGAGGTAGTATATAAGCTGTTAAATACAAGGAAGTGTCAAACAAAGTGTTGTGTGATTTTATTTCCTGTTGTGTATAATTCTGATTATTGACAGCGCTGAATTAACAGTTACTACTTAAAAAACACTAAAAAAAAGAATATGATTATTTGTAAACACTTATGATCAATTTTGTTTCCTATGAAAATCCTTTCAGGATTGAAAGTCCTTTGAAATTGCAAAGCAATTTACGATTTCACAAACAGATAATTGATTATATTTATGACAATTATAACAGCCAATCAAAAACTACCTCCTTGGTTTCACCAAGGGTAACTCTGTCATTGATGATTTGTCACTCGCCATATACCAGCGAGTTATCTCCGTTAATCCATATAAGCAAATCGATATTTTTTACAAAAACGTTTTGAAAAGCGGTCTTACAAATTCCCTCTGCTACTTTTCGTACTGAGGATTCACAAATATCGAAATAATCTCCAGCCTTTCTCATAGACGGAAATGTAATCTCCGCGTTGTCAGTATTAAACGATCTTACGGGTCTCTTCCCAATTGATTTATAATAACCAGTCCCGCCTCGTTTTGCGTTTTCGCGTTGTGTAACGGCTTCTAAATTATTTAAGGAATTATTAGTCCTAATACCATCAATGTGATCAATAACAAGGCCATCCTTGATCAATCCATTAAACACTTCATATATGAAACGGTGATTGAGATATTTTTTTCTCCAGCAGAAAAAATCAAATACCCCATACCATTATCCCACCCAACAGATTTCTTGAGTCTACAGTGTCTAACAACACCATCACGAGAGGCTTCATAGTTTTTAATAACAGGATGTGGTTGAAATTCTTGGCTCATTTGTATACATAATACTTTCATTTGTCTAAATCATTATTTGGTTGAATTATAACACTGAGAAATCTTTCTATGTAGTCCTAAGCAGTTTTTATAATCCTGTCATTGACGTTGTCGTTGACAGAGTCAGGATTTTTTATTCTTTTTTTTTGTCATAATAACGCTTCAACTCTCTATAACGCTTAGCACCACAACTGATACATAACTGATTTGCCTCTAACACCTACCCCACAATGGAGGCACGGGAGAGGACCATTGCTCCCCCGACGAAAACTTTGCATATGATACCCACAGAACTCATTTCTGCATGATTTGTTACACACGGTTACTTATCCAAGCATAAGCCATTTGCAATGATTCATTATATAAAAAACTTTTTATTTAAATACTTGTTTTAATTATAATATGAAGGAATTCGAGAGATTATCGAAAATTACGCCTTGGAAAAATGCTAGATTTAATCTCGATAGAATCTCTGATATACCAAAAAAGTCTAATAGACGATAGAACCATGTTGAGTAAAATCAGCGACTGTTTTAATGAATTTAAGCGCGATGGAGCATCTCATACGTGGTCGACATTTCGAATTATACATGACGATGTCAATGTACCCATAATCGATGCTACCATGAACGACGAAAGAGCAGCTGAGATAATCTCACATCTTGGGAAAAAAGGTATTTTTTTAGAATGAAATTCATTATTGAAGAGGAAGGAAATTGGATTATCAGAGATAAATTTTAACCAATTCTCAAGGATAAAATAATTATCATTGTGAGTCGAGATTCCAGACCAGGAATTCTAACTGGAATTGACAAACCATATTACGAGAGATCCTATCCTGTAACAGCAGTTGTTTACGGAATATATCCGCTAAATGATAAGCCAAGTATTGCAAAACTAGCACCTATGAGAACGGCGTCATCATTGACTTCGTCAAGGCTCAATTGTGTAGCAGAACGAGTAATGGAACACTTCACGAATGCATCCCGGGGAAACAAATTAACTGAACAACGACGTAGAAAAATAACCGAATGGGGACTGACAACAGCATGGGGCAGCAATTCAAGATATAACCAAATTAGAAACGTCATTAAGATTTCCAATATCGGTAGCGACGATAACCGGAGAAGTATTACACGAATCTAAATATAAATCAAAAGGGGCTCCAATTGAAATTATTGATCATAACGAACAGAGGTTATTCGATGATATTCATGCGTTGTGTAGAGATGATCCTGTGTCAGTGTGGCTACTTCGCAGCGCTGAAGATTCAGAATTGAGATTTGATCAGTTTGTAAGACCGAATGGAGAATTATATCGCACTGAAGAGTTACATTCGAAGATGAAAAAAGCCGCTGTAAAATACTCAGGTGAAAACTCGAATAATTTCCATGAAAAACTACTCACGGATAGTTTTACGATTCCATCAGTGGTAGCTCATTTTGCACGAGAAAAGAACTCATGGCGTCCAACACGAAGTGATTATTTATTGGATGTTAAATCAAGCTGTCTTAAATTCGGCCATAGAGGACTGTGGAATACAAAATACCACCGCGAGGGTATGATTTCAATTCATATATCTGCGTGTTATCCAGGGAGGTTTCTAGGATATGGAGAATGTGCTAGGTACTTTAAACGATTTGGACACCCCACACATGAAATGACTCGTGTTTCGGTTAATGGCTCATTGCCTGATTTTGATTTAACTGGATTCGCTCGTGTGGTATCATTTGAATTAGCTACAGGATTACATCCGTGTAGTTATGTTTGGATTGGAAGACATGTGTCTGAAAAACACTGGATGCCAATTGTGCTATTGAGATACATGATTGATTGTGGTATGCTGATATCGCTGATTATTTCCGAAGCAATTATATGCTATCGAGCTCAAAAAGAAATCTGGCTAACACAACCCGATCTAGATAGTATAATTAGCGAACAACGAAAACAGTTTCCTGATTTCAATGAACAACAAATCATGGATTGGTCTAGGCAGTTATTTGAAATTGAAAATGGACTAGCAAAAGATTTTGGACGAAGAATAATCGGTAAATTTACTCAAGGTGGAAGATCTGATAATGCAGAATACTCTTCGCGGTTGATCATAGACAGCGTTGAATACGATTTTATCATAGCAGATTTAACGAAACATGGAAAACTCGTAACTCGTAAAGATGCTTTTCTATCCAATGGGACTAAGTTGGGTACAATTGTTACCTACTGTGATGGATATAGTTCCCAGTATACACATTTAAGATCATCTATGCTTAGTTATTCTGCGATTAATCTATTTTCGATGATAAATAGATTTCCTAATACCGCGGTTAGAGTAGCTACTGATTCGATGTATATACACAACAAATACAAATCAGCAGTGGCTGAATTCACATCCCCGGAGGAAGCGTGGGGATGTTGGAGATTTAAAAAGGAGACGCTACATGAATATTGTAAATCTGCTGATGTTATGATGGACGATAAATATTTGAAAAGCAGCCAATTATCAGAATTTTCTAATGCACCACCAATATCAGATCCGATTACGCGATATAAAATCTTTTATTTGAATGGTTGTGGAGGATCAGGAAAGACAACACGAGTAATTAATTTATTCAAAGATAAAATCAACATGAATGTGTTAACACCAACTCATAAACTTGCCAGAGACATAAAACAACGAAATGTAAAATCTGGTACTTATCACAGCTTCTTTCGATGGAAAGGCGATAAGTGGACCCCTGAAAGAATGGGTAAGAAATTTATTCCACCGGTGATAATCTGGGATGAAATTTGTACAGTATCGTTGAAAGTATTAAAAATATTTCTTGAATGGCTGTCAACGAAAGATACAAAAATTATTATGTGTGGTGATCAAGGCCAACCACCACCATTTGTCGGTGAACCTCCTCATGACTGGCTCAAAGAACACGTTGATTATTACGAAGAGATTAATAACGACTTTAGATCTCTAGATGAAGTATTACGTGAGTTTAAACAACTAATCAGATTACAACCGGATAGAATCCAATGTGAAATAGCACGTGAAATAATTTCAGAAACTCCCATGAATGATTTTTGGGAGTTGTGGAGACCAAATGATTTGATAGTAGCAAGTAGAAAAATAGTCAGAGATAAACTTCAGATGAAATTATTTGAATTACATAAATGTAAATTTGCAACACTTCCAGTACCACTCTGTTATAGACCTTCGGATACACGAAAGCAGAATATCGAAGTTGACATTCCTGGACAACGTGAAAAGCAGAATTTAGTGTTAAATGATATTGTGCTGGTTGATATCAGCGTCGTCGAAGATGCATTGCGTGCTGATAAATCCCTATGGACGTTAGGTTACGCAGCGACAATACACTCTTCACAGGGATTAACTATCACAGACACAATTGTTTGGATAGTAGATAATCGCATTGAGTGGTCAAATTTAATTTATCTTGCAGTGTCCAGAGTGAGGAGAATAAATCAACTTCGAAGAATTGTTGTTGGCGAAGACAGTGACGATAATGACACTACCACCAGCGCTGACAACATCAAGGATATAATCAGAAAAAAAAACTCTCTGGTTATAAACAACAGGATAAAAGAAATAATAGAGACTTTGACATTGATGCTGAGTTAATAATTTCGCTGAAGCAACAACATAATAATCACTGCGCGAGTTGCAATTGTATAATGGGCTGGAGTTGGTCGGATAAACATACTCGCCAATTTACCGTAGACAGAAAGAATAGCAGCATTGGTCATATCAGATATAACGTTATGCTGACTTGTCTTGAGTGCAACAGACGAAGAGGTGCTAGTTAAGACCACGCGGTGGTAATTTAGTATCCTCGGGAATTACCTGTAGTTGTTGTCGAGTAAATCCTCGCTGAGGAGCAGTTGAATCCAGTTTATAGATTCCTGGTCTACCCGTAGATCGTGTTATACTAGATATTTTATGTACGGTGACACTCCAAATAGGATCAGTAGCTCTTATTTTACCACCTTCAAGCTCTCCTGGTTCGTATAAGTACCTTACAGTGACATTACCAAGAATTTGTTCCTTAAAATCTTTTTGTGGTTGTACGGGTATATACTTCTTTTTAATAGCGTTGTTAGGTTTCATGTTGATTGTTCTAGTAATCTCATTATTCAGCGCGGTAACAACACCTGGTAATCTCTTAACCCATTCACGGGATCGTTTATCCTGGATGAATTCTTTCGCGTATTGATATTCAAATAACCGCTCAGCAAGCGTCCGATTAAACCGTTCAACAATTGCCTGATCACGATGTATCGCAGTGTGTCCTCGTCGTATGGTGACATTATGATGTTTCATCACTGTTAAAACAGCGCCTTGAAATTCCTTGCCAGGATAAACTTGTAATAGATTTGGCCAGTGCAGAGGACCCTTTCGATAAATCCTTTCAAATGCAGAAGCCACTTCAGTTGATGATTTTGTCCTTAGCGGCTCTGCTTGTTTGTATCGACTCGCAATATCAACTACGGATAACGCGTATTTGTAACCGCTATCATGCGGCAGAAATAATATATCAGCTTGATGAACTTCATTAGGAACTGTCACATCAAAATGCGAGTAGTTAATTTGTTTAGGCCGCGGTAGATAAATTTGCCATATCGCCTGTTTGGATAACCAATCAGCTGCAGTAGTATTTTTTACTTTTGCAGCGCTAGCGAGTTTACTGATTGCTGCCTTACCTCTCCAGTATCCTCTCGGAGAATAGTAAATTTTTTTCATGTTGTTATTAATTACCCGCACCAAGTATTAATTTACCTTTCATGGCGGATTTTATCAACCATGAAGCCAATTTTTCTTTGACGGATTTATCAGGAATATCATTTAACGCATGAATTAATTTCACATCTGCGAGATGACGTTGTTGTAAATCACCACTCCGGTAAGCTATATCATGTATCCGACATGCTTCATCGATGAGGTTTATCGGATTTTCTCCCGGATTAGGATTATCATGACTATCAAGTCTTATATCTAATCGCGTTCCCGGTCCACAATAACTATACCCTGGAAGGTGTTTTTCACCTGGATATTTTGACCATGGTAACCCTGGGAGTTTAGTTATCTTGGTTGTAATATCTCCTCCGCTTTTTTTTAAAAAATGTTTTGATGAATCTCTGAGATTCCATTTTCACAAATCGATATTTTTTTTGTACCGCATATTTCACTTTTGCCGGTGACCGCGCTTCTGTTATTTTTTGTGGTAACAGTCGTTGGGTCAATAGTTGGTGTACGCGTTTTACACTTTACACAATATAGATCCATAATTATATTTATGTTATATCAACAAACGGAAGTGATCGATTTCTCCGCGTTGAAAAAACAACAACCAGTAAAACATCATCCGATGTTACCAAACTCGATCAGAATGATTATCATTGGACCTTCTGGGAGTGGTAAAACCCAGATGCTGTTAACGATGATAATGAAGTATTTAACCTGGGATAAATTATATTTAATCGCTCCTAGCGTAGACGATCAACAATGCTATCAAGTATTAAAAGATTACAACGAAAATGCTTCAGAAGCTCACGGTGGAAGCGTAATTGAATTTATCAAAGATATTGACGAAGCGCCATCCGTTGAAGACTTGGATGGATCCGTTAATAATCTTGTTGTATACGACGATGTGATGTTGGACCAACAAAAGAATCCAGCTAGAATATTTTCCCGAGTACGTCACAAAAACTCTGACGTGATATATGTAACTCAACGTTATACACAAATACCAAAAGTGATAAGGGATAATTGTAATCTATTATGCGTGTTTAACGGTGTTGACGCTCATACGTTAAGAAATATTTGGCAGACCTGGTGTCCTGACATGGATTATAATCGATTTTAAAATTTCTTTAGCGGCGCCTGAGCTACCCAACATGGATTTGTAACGATGAATATACACGATCCTCGGACACGATATCGCGTCGGATTAGATCTCTAGTTAATTCGGTTAGCGTATAGCAGCAGAGAGGGTGGTGACAACGACAACATCGAAGATGTCGTGTCGGCGTCGTTTTTCTTTAATTCTGATTTTACCAAATGGACGCTTCTATTCAGCGTTTATGAGGAAGCCTCGGATTACCAAAAGACGCCCGTAAACTCTTGTCCGATTCACCCTTGCATTTCTTTTTGCTTTTGAGAAACCCCTAATTTGACAAATAGAGCTCTAAAATCGTTAAGGCTCCATTTGGCAAAAGGACGCTTCTATTTCAAGTTGTCCGATTCACCCTCTCTGCTGCTGAGACAAATCCCAAGGCCCCACTTCATAGTTATATTTATTTAAATGCAGACTTTGTATATAAATTTATTGAAAACTATTTTTAAATACTCAATTTAAAGTCATCTGTCTTTATAATATTATATTCATTTAATTTATATTGTGATTTACTTTTGTCCGTAACTGAGGGTAGGAGTTTGAATCTAGTTGTCTTTTGTTTGTAAACAACACATTACGTAGTTAATTCTTGTCTAAGATTTTCGATTATATTTTAAGATCATGATTACTTGGAGGTAAACATATTTACTTTGGTCTTAGTTCAGGACATGGTTTGTTTGGAAATATCTGGTCTACCTGATACTATACATGTTCTTTACTAAACGATTTATAAGAAAATGGACCTTGTTTATAACATAGAATGTTCTGCAACTGAATTTGACGTGAAATGACCCTAACCTTGGTTCTGTTATCGTTGTTTAGTTTTTTTATATGAAGATATTAATAGACAGAATTACTCATTCCATATATATATATATATATATATATATATATATATATATATATATATATATATATATATATATATATAGAGTCTTAGTCAAATTTAACTGTTCATTTATTACTTACAACGATTTTTTTAGTCTAAGTTATTCACTAGATTTAAAAAGTGCTTAGTGAAATTAGAGTGAATTCGTTCAGGGACATTTTTGATTATATAATTGTTGTACAGGAGGATTGTAAGCGCATGGATACTATTCCAGATTGTTAGTACATCAGTTATTTCAAGATTGCAATTCATTCGGAATGCCACTGTACGTCTTTCGAAATACGCTATAGTTTTGGACTTGTGACAGAACTAACATTTGAGGACTATTTTGGATTCAATTCACAATTTTGTCAGTTGTTTTTAAATTTTCACTTTGTTGTTCTATGGAAATAACTTATTTGTTGATTATTACAAACCTTTTGGTTCTTCTCTTTTCTGTTATTTATTTTAAACCATATGCTCTTAAAACTTACCTGCTTGAGGAGGCAAGCCCTTGCCAGAGAAGTAGGTAACTTATACAATTCATAAATAGTGAATTAACCACAAAATCATATCAGTACAGTGGATGTTTGAAGATTATATTTGTATTCTTTTTCGAAAACAGGCGGTTTGGTCTTATTGCCATATTTTGCCAAGAAAAATCAACTAAGTGAATCACTGTGTGCTCATCGCAATATGGTGTAAATAAAGGGTTTCTCTCTTGCCACTATTCGCAAATAAACAAATTAGTGAATAAATGAAATATACCGTCGACAATATATAATGTTTAATTTCTCTCTTTTAAACAAGCAAATCCTTTTTTTTTAGCGCAACACACGTCTGTCATGTAGTCAGTGCCCTACAGCTACAGTCTGTGACAGATAAATTGATAATAATTGACATCGATTTATACATTATGTTCTATAGATAGTCTTAATATCAAATGTATTGGCAGTACCTTGGTTGAAACGAAGTGTGTATGGACATAATGAAGGAAAAGCATGAAGGGAAACCCATTGTACCCACAAAAGAGTGACATCTGTAATTTTAAAAGACTATATTGACCGTGAGACTGTTTAAATTACAATGTAAAACAAAATTACATGCCACAATCGTGTTTCCTTATGACATAAAACGACACTTAAAATAATGGTTATTTCCAAAAATATGAAAATTAAAGTTGTTTCCAAAAATATCATAAAATCAAAGATGTATCAACTTGTTGGAATTAGAAGTCTTGATTTTTCCGCTGCATATTTTTCCAACTATTTCATTGATTCCATTTATGGCATTGTCGATCTTAAAAAGTATTTGAAATAGTTTTCTTCCTTATATAGTATAACTGTCCGACGATTACTATGTCTAAAAGATGGTGTGCACACATTATAAAAGCTACAATACACAAACAGCAAATAGAAAGAGAGAATGATAGACGAAAATAACTTATAATAAACATCATTTTTAAAAATCCACAACATAACATAAAGTATTGTTAAGGATATAATAAGCAAAAGGCGTATAATTGTCAGAACGCGACATGTTTAGACATTAATAGTGGCAAATAGTCGTGTTAAAAATGGACAGCTAGTTACAATATCGAATCAGAAGATTTTCAAGTGAACAACGACTGTATTTATTAGTGCATAACCTGTGCGAAAATGTAATTGCAATTATCAAGATAAGTAGTTGCATTCTGCAGATCAGGTTAACAGTGTTCATTGAACATTTTTATTGTTGTTGAATACATGTATTAAACGAAGACCTTGATCTGCACGCGCATTATGCGACAACACAGATATGGGTCTATGCTTTCCGCGGTTGCCATTTTGCCTGCAGTGAATGGTATATGTGGACAATAAAGCATGCCACGCAAACTGAAGTTCTAAGTTGAGAATCAATGATTCACCAATAAAACTAATTCGACTATCTCTAACAAGATTAAGCCATGGAGATCAGAAGAACTGGCTACTGACCATTTTCGGGAAAGTCACGGGCAGACAAATTCAGTGGTTCTGTATTTACCTGTATGGATGTCTATAAGTCAATCTGAATTTATCATTTTCAACAGATCATGTTCAAGCAATGTAAATACGGAAATGTTAATTGTCCTAATCTTCTGTTAGCATAGAGGGTATATATATATATATATATATATATATATATATATATATATATATATATATATATATATATATATATATATATATATATATATATATATATATGGAAATGTTTACTATGGAAATTGTCTTCTGGTAACATTGAAGGTTTATAAGCAGTTTGAATGATATCTATATTGTCCATAACTTATCAAACAAACCATAACTTATCGAGCAAAAAATTTAAATTAAGCAACGAGATGCCTGCTTTAAATTACGAAAGAGCAAACATGTGGAATTCCGTTTATCATATGAAATAAAAATACTGATTTCATTGGACAAAAGCACAAAACAGTGTAACGAGATGCCCTTGAAAGGCATTCAGATACCATTACTTTTGTCTTACAGAACATAACGTTTATGACATCATTATGTGGTATCGCACGAGATAAATGTGGAATATAGAATGCTGAGGATGTGCGTCCATAATAATGTAATTAGTTGTAATTATTACAATAGTAATGTAATTATTATAATAGTAATGTAATTATTACAATAGTAATGTAATTATTACAATAGTAATGTAATTATTACATTAGTAATGTAATTATTACAATAGTAATGTAATTGTTATAATAGTAATGTAATTATTACAATAGTAATGTAATTATTATAATAGTAATGTAATTATTACAATAGTAATGTAACTATTATAATAGTAATGTAATTATTACAATAGTAATGTAATTGTTATAATAGTAATGTAATTATTACAATAGTAATGTAATTATTATAATAGTAATGTAATTATTACAATAGTAATGTAAACATTGCAATAGTAATTAATTATTACAATAGTAATGTAATGATTATATTCAAAATTCCAGTATAGAAAAGACTGAATGAAAGGATCTATAGGTACTGAGATTGCGTTGTTTTCTGATAAACTGTAGTGTCCCCTGAATTCATTGAAAAGTTTCTCACCAGTTAAATATAGAAGGGATTGTTGAACTTGGTTCGTTAGGAGTTAAGATGCAACACATCTATTTTTTATTATTTTAAACACAACATATAACAAAATTCCTATAGGATATCTTATATCTTCTGGAAATAGCTGAATTTTAGTGACTCACTGGAATCTTTTAGTGTATGTATCCTTTCTGGAATATCACATAATAAAATAAACGTATTTTTTTTTTATAGTCATAGAGATTTACAAAAAAAAAAAAACGCTTTCCCTCAAAGGAAATCAATTGATCTTGGTAACCAATACCTAGTGCCAGTCCGTTTAATGATTTCTTGCCTAATAAATTAATTATTCGCAATGGTTTCTGCTAATGAGTCGTATATTAAAGCAAGACATGGACGATGTAGTTTAACAGATAATGTACATCAGTAGATTCTGTGCAAATTAGCTCTAGCCATCTGTATTCAATGTCACAATATCAAGAAAGACGTAACCAACAGTATTTTAATCATGTGTGGTATAATTAAGAGACTTGAGACAACTGAAAGTAAAGGCAGTTAGAGGATGTTATAGGTCATGAAGTTGTTAAATTAAATTAAGATTAATCTGAAGTAATGACGAAGTTAAAGAAAACATGAGAAATGGACTGAGAGCTTGTTGATGAACAACACAGAAATGATACGATTGACGGGATAGTAAAGAAATATTGAATTCCTGCACAGGGACTTGAAACAGATGTATACATATTTTTCGAACGAATTAGAAGTACGATGTTAGATCTGATGCCTATGATAACTAGAAGGCTAACACATTTAGAGGCTTTAGTGTTCAATTCGTATTTATTAAGCTTGTTAAAGAAATGGAGGATTATCAAGCAACAAATTCTCTTCACGTTGGAGGAATTATTAGGTACACCACGAACTTGATGCTCCAACGAAAGGAAACTAGAAACGTACTGAGGAAGATATATGCTTTGTGTGCGCAAGACTGTTTTGAATACATGGACAGTACACATGGATCGTCCTGGTCGCTGCCAATCGGTTTGCTAAGCGTTCGGTGAACAGTCTGTTATGAAAGTGTGAGGTAAAATATGGATAATCAACGTGATAATTTCGATAAACATTATGGAAATTATGGAGAACTATCAAAACTTAGATACTAAACTGCCAACATGGGGAATTAAAATACAAAGCAAGACACATACAGGTTTCTCAATATGTTCCAAAATTAATAGTTATGAAGTAACAAATTCCCATTACGTTGGAATGAAAGGTACACACTAATTGATAAGTAATTCGGTAAGTCACGTACTTGAGGTGATTATCAGTATTTGTGTGTTCATTGTTTAAATTAATTTCATACATTTTACAAACACACACGTTGAACTTTGTAGTAGTGTTGAGAATACCACACATCATTTCGAAATTAAATCAAACCTATTATAATTGAAGAAATGGAGTCTGATTGGATTAGAGAGAAAGAAATAGATAGCTTTAAATAAACAGAGTTTGATCATGCAATAATGTGGGAGAGACTGAGAATGAACAGCCATGTCAGCTGATGGGTAGTGAATTTCCACAATCACAACTTTGCGTTAAATTAAAATACTGTTATCTATCTATATGCAAGTGTCAATCTATCTCACCCCCACCCACCCACCCCACACACGCACACGCATACACACGAACGCGCTCATACACACGTATATATAAGAGAGTGTGTATGTGTGTGTTCTTTTTAAGTCATATTGTATGATGTATGCTTGAAAAACTCAGACTAATGGTACGAGTTAATCATTTAGAAACATCCAGGCAAAAAAATATAATTATTGTTTTGTCTCAAAACATTCAGACCGGTCATAGTTTAGTAGAATAAATAAATATTCAAATTTACAAAGAATAGCAACTGAAAGCAATATTTCTTTTCTTGTATGATTATGATGTCGACATAGCACGATAAGCCATATATCAAACTACTAATAAATGTAAATAGGCAACTGAAACAGCTGGGAAGATTGAATAATCTTTGAAAATGTCGAAAGCACGACTGTAATTATCGACCAGAACATTACAGATGTGAACCTTGCTGCTACGAACGAGAGCTAATGCCAGAATTTACTTTAAATGGACTCATTTATTTACTAAATCAACAAATCGATTGCGGAAACACAGACAGGGGTAGTTGAGGCGGGGGTGGCAAAATTGTTCTTCTCAAATAAGAGTGCGTGCAAGTACAGTTAATTTAAATACCACCAAGGGACAATTGAAAATATGAAGCATGAAGAAACCGAGTGAACGCACATAGATTAATTAAATAAATCCTCTCAGTAAAAAGTATTTGATTAAATAAATTTATTTTCTTTCGAAAGAATCCATAGCTCATATAATGTGCAATGAAACGTTTTTGGAATCAATTGTTTAGATTTTCAGGCGATTAATATTCGCATGTTATAATCTTATGTATTAAGCATCAAATATAAACTTAAGTCTAAATAAAACGTCGGGTAAAATTTAAATAAAATTTTAATGCTATGGAATTAAAATAGAACTTTTACTAACCCTCTATATACAAAGTCTCTCCAGATGTTGTTTTTAAATAGGTAATCTGGAATATAATGGACCTACAACAATGTACATGCTAAATGTCTGGAAACTTGCAATGGCCAAGAGCGCATTTGACTTTCTAATTGCACATATTGACAAAGCACGTGATGTCTATACTTCAATATCGGTACAACAAAAGTGATTTATTCAGTGATTACAACCCATTTACTTTCATTTAGAAAATGAAAAAGAAAAATTATAGTGTTCCGATGGAGTTTGATGTTGTACGAATATAATGTTCACACAACAAGGGTAAAGATAATATAATTGCCGATGCACTTTCAGATATACTTTATTGATTTGTGTATATCTGTTTCATTTATAAAACATCATTCTATGGAATTTGAGGTATTACTGTAGCCTCTATATAGTTTCCTCGTATGTAAAAGAGAGCTTTACTGTATAAAGTTATCTTTACAAAGTTATCTTTCATTTCGTCGGTGAGGCCTGTACGGGTCTATGTGTGGCATCCTTACCCGAGGATCCTCATCTGACCTTGCCGTGAACCTGACGGTTACGGACAGCCGACTCTCCCTCCCTCACACGGGGCGACTCAGTGGGTTTGGGTCGGTCTGTGCCCCCAGAATCTTCACTCTTTGAGAAGAGCAAGTATGTTAATTAAACCCCCTGAGTTCTGTTCAGGTGTAATTTGAGAGGAAACATTTATTTAAATTAATCATTGGAATTACAATGTACTCATTGACACTTTGTACTAAAACATTACTTTGGGATTATCGTGAATTTATTCCTAGACATGCTGGGCTATATCATTTTGATGCAGCAAAATTATTGTTACATGTGCACATTCAAGAATATTGACACATCAGATTTGAATTTAACAGGAATGTTCTACAATTTTGGACTTACGATCGAATATCGGGATTACTTGGGATTTAGTTGACAATAATAATTTGGTCTTACACATTTCTTTTGTAACTTCGAGAATCCAATTACTTTTTAATCTTACAAAGCCTGTTAGTTTTGCTTTTTCTGTTACTTAGTGTAAGGCAAAAGAGTCATAACAGTTGATAATGAAGTAGGAATGTATGTGACATCAAGTATGGCAGTACCAATCTTTTGTTTGACTACAGGCAATTCAACGCGTCTGAAAAACACTATTGTCAAATTTACATATCTAAATCGGCCTCCATTCATCAAAACTTAGCAAGATATTGTCTCTACAGAATTTACCACGATGTCTCTTTTAGGACGTACAACATTTAATTTTGGTATGGGTGGTAACTTCTACCACAGCAAAGTAATGGTAGCTGAGGTTGATGTTTCCGGGATCATAGGTTGGGTTGTATGCAGGACAACTATATATCAATATATGTTGCCAACAGCATTTGCAAGATTGGTTGCTCATCTCGTTCTAACCAACCTTGGGATGACATTTAATAACTTCGCCCTCTCACCTACCCTTTCCATTTCCATTTCGAGAGCGTGAGCGAGCTCTCCTTATTTTGTGACCTTGGCGCGGATATCCGGGCCAGCTCCATCTGGATTTCTCTTTCTCTTTGATCGGATTTCCCAGCCTTCCATTATTTTATGCGTTCTTCTAAAAACGCTGCCAGGCGATCTCACTCGTAGTCGAGATCATTCTCGCCCATGGCACGATACTCCTGAACCATCTCTCTTTCAGAATCCATGTTATTATTGTACTAAAAATAAGCGATATCTTGTCTCAGCTTACTAAACAATTGACAGATATTAACGTTTCTAACCAAATACTCACCTGTCGACCCCTAACTTTGCTAAGGTAAGATATTTGCTCGATATTTGCTTCACAATTACTGCAAGTATTAAAAAATCTACCAAACATACAAATATCAAAATATAACATACACAAGATGAAAAATCGAACAAATTAAAATACACAATATGGAAAATATCTCCCACTGTTCACTACTACTTCCTAACAAAGATACTTTAGATCGTAAAGATACTATTTATGTCTAATTAATATCCCAGACGAGCCCCCATGTAGAGGTTCCCCGTTATTTAGGGTGGAGAGGGGTGCTCCCAATATTATTAAAATTATTACCAAAGAACCACCTTGGCTTGTTTTTGTCAGAAATTGAAGTAGTGATCAAGAGATACAAAGCAACGAGCCCACAGTCAGCGGTTCCGACAGTTAAATTAATGAATATACAAAATGTGAAATTCAAACAAACAACAATTTGATATCATTCAGTAACAGTCATGTCTCAAATAAAATTCAAATTAACACCCTATAACTCGTCTTTGACTCGACCAAGTGACCGCCTATTTCATCATCTGACTTAGTGTGATAGATTTTCCTCAAGTCCTGTGTTCCTACTTATCTGAATTATCTTTCTCTGGACTGGAAATCATATTTCCTCCAGTCCGTCTAACTTTTGCCTCGGTTCTTCCTTTTTATTTGTCTCCAAGAGACTCAGACCATTTTACTGTCTCTTACAGTTCTTCTGGGCCCGGTTTCACTAAACATCTTAAGTATGAGGACATTCTCAACCTCAGATCCGTGAGTTTTTTGCTGAGCCGAGATTTCTCTCAGGTACCGTTTCACTATGCTTCCTCAAATCAACACTTGAGGATCCTCAACTAAGGACGAAGTTTGAGATAATTTATTACACTCTTAAGCGACCACACCGGAAGACTCTCTACCTTGGAAGTTAAGCATATGCTCATCTCTATGAATTCACGTGCGAACTCCCGCTAACTGTAAGTATTTTTGTCGTCTGGTTTAAGTTTTCCCTTCCTAGGTAAATTTCAAACATGGAGCAAAAAGAAAATATAAAGAGATCCGGTAATTGGAACGAAAAAGAAAAAATTATACTTGTTCAGAAAGTATTAGAAAAGGAAAAGATTATTTTTGGAAAACTGAAAGGATGTGGTGGGGTGGGTGGAGTTACACACTCGGACAAGGAAAGAGCGTGGGTTGAAGTGACAGAGGCTGTTAATGCGTAAGTATTATTCCAACATTTTAAAAACTCAGTATAATTTATCACTTATTGAAACTTACTATAATTGACTAATATATGATATATAACCTCGAAAATGGGTATCAGTTATATACGTCAAATACTTAAAAATACATGTACTAAAATTTCAAGTGTAATTTCTTCATACGATATCGCGGGTTTTACGGTATCGCCTTATTCATCTTTTTTTTGTATTTGTCCTGGATAGGAACACATATCATGTAGTTAACTATTTTAAAAAAAACGGCATGACTTACAATGAATAGTACATGTAAAATTGATTTTATGGATAAACAGATTAAATGTGAGCACATGTGTATTGCCTTGATTTGAAATAGTGAAATTCATCTATTTTTAACATAGAATAACATATAATACTCATCGGCAGTTCTGACATTTTAAATATTTAAAACTAGTAATGCGAAATTAGTAACTGATGGCCATCCAGTGTATATATGATATACATTCCAAAGGTGACCATATTTCAATAAATTCGAATACTAATTTTTTAATACTTCTTCAGGTGATATAGTAGATTGTAAAGCATTTATAAGTATATATAATAATCATTTAAGTTATATCATAATGTCAAATCCCTAATAGATTGTTTCATATTGTAGCATTTCCTCAGAGCCAAGAACTGTGCTTCAGTGCAGAAAACAGTATGACAACATAAAGCAAAGAGGTAATAAAAGATAAATAATTAAGAACAAAACCAATATTATAGAATGAATTTATTGAACCAGAAATTTTTTATTCAAAATCATATTTTATGGATTTAATTGGTGCATACATTTTCAGTAATTGACTTTTATTACAGAACCTTCGGTTTGTATTGGGTAAATGCACATTATAATAATTCAGCCAGAATATAATATTTTGTTATCATCAATTAATATAAAACAATACCTGCCAAAACATATTAAAAAAATTGCCAATATACTAAACCTACAGGATATAAAGTACATGTTCTCATTCATTATTTCCAATCATGAAATATAGTTTTATTGTAGTTTATAATAGAATATTCATTATATAATTTTTAGCCAAAGAAAAGTTACACGAGATTAAAACGCCGCAAACTGGAGGAGGGCCAAAACCATGTGATCCACCGCTAAGTCAGCAGATCCTTTTGGAACAACTTGGTGGAAGGCCACAAATGTGTGGTCTCTATGCATGTCTTGATACTGAAGGTAAATTATATGTTCTGTGCATTTACATATAAATAATAATTGTATCATAATTACTATAAGATATTACATTTTTCAAATATATTCTTATACTTATTTCATTGATATATATAGTTTTAAAAAATTTAATTAACTGACATTCAATGATAACATCAATAATAGTTGCTACTTACTAAATGTGTTCATACCACTATTAACAAGTGTATTGAATTCATAGTCGTTTATCTATCTTTTTCTCTAGTGGAGAATCTAGATGAGGAGGTGGAGAAAATTAAATATTCTGGCATGCAGGGAACATATGAACCATTGCCTGGACCAAGCAATCAGTCATCTACAGGTAAAAGTTACAAATGTTTTTTGTTTAAACAATGATTGAAAACTCAAAATTGTTAACATACTACCGATAATAAAAGCAAATGAATGAGATTTCAATAAAGCATATGCAACAATGCATCATAGCAGGTAACTAATATGAAAACAACATTGGATCATTAATTGTAATGTAATTATAACATCACACACTAAGGGGCATTTGAGGTAAAATTTATTTGACAATATTTGTCTTAGGAGGGGTTTTTAGTGTGAAATTACACAAATACAACACCATTAATATTGGCCAATGAATAGATGTCTATAAATATTTTGATTTCAAGTCTTTTTTAAACTTCATATTTCAACTACCTAATTTGAAAAAGTGGAGGTTGGTAAATAATCTGCCAAAATTGTGTTATGGTGTATATTGAACCAATATACACAAACACAAAATAATATATATTTATTTTGTACCTATTCATATGTATTCATTTATTCACATCAACATTATTTTCTTTCCAGATTCAATGTCCAACATACAAACACCATCCAATACCTCTAGTCAACATTTAATACGTAAAAGTAACAAAAGAATGAAAACAACTTATACATATGCTGATGCTGAAGAGGAGAATTTAAAACTGGAAAACAAAAAAATTGAATTGGAGACCATCAAACTGGGAAAAGAGATTGCAAAACTTGATTTGGAAATTAATAAATTACAGAAGGAGAATGAAATGATTAAAAAATTGGATGAAAATTTAAGCATTAAAAAAGAAATTCTTTTGTTAAAAAAGGAAATTCTTCTTCAACAAGCAACTCAGATGTGTTTCATTGAACAATAAATAATCTGTAATTTATTAATTTCCAATAAATAATCTAATCTAGTTATCCATGACATTTTGTATGTGCATAATACTTTATAATTTAGACCCAATTGTTTTTGGTGCCAAAAGCAAAACTTCATTGTTACTAAACAATATTATACATTTCTTTAATGTTTATACATAATCACAATTATTAATGAAATCAATCTACACAGCAGAAACTATATACTCTAATTTGTGGCCAAAACTAAAGTTAAAATTAATTACTATATATAGTTTCTTTTGTTATTATTGAAAGTCATTTGCTCAAATATAGATGTTATACTGATCAATTAAGTCAAATAGATCTATAGAAGAAATTGTCACGATAATTGAATTAATGTACTGAGATACTTCCAACAGCTTCTGATTTCACATGAGCTTTTCCATTTACTCAAATCAGGCCTCTGCTGTGTGATAAAATCTCTTAACCCAAAGTAGAAAATGCATATAGTGATACTCTTGGAAGTCCTTTTGATCAATATATGGACTATCACTATTCAATAGCTTGACTATGTTGGAGGGACTAGGCAGGTTTTAAATTATCCAAAATTTGGCTAGTGTCTATTAGCATATGGCTGCAAAAGATCAAACTCTAGGTAACTATGATTAGCCAAATTTGGCTAACTGCAATATTGTCCATTTCCATAATGTATTGTATGACCTTTAGACAGAAACCAAATTTTGGCTAATTTAAAACCTACCTAGCCCCATCCAATATAGTGAAGCTATTGAATAGTGATAGACCATATATTGATAAAGTGAAATCAGAAGCTGTTTTCCATAGAAATAAAAAAAATATTTCATGAAAAATATGTCCTGCATATATAATCACGCACAGCATTTCCATCGCCTGGTTCATAAATATTTAAATTTTCATCATTAACCGTAATTAATTCATCAACTGGAATGATGTCCCCCTTGTATATGCCTATGTTATGAAGGACAACACAAGACAATGTGTATAAGCTGGCTTTGTCAGGAGAAACTCTCATTCCAGTATGCAAACATGGGAACCTCCTCTTTAGAATACCAAAAGTTTGCTCTATAATAACTCTGGTTTTACAAAATGCATCATTGTACTTCTTCTGTTCAGTTGTGTTAGCTGCATTGTATGGTGTTAAGAGGAATTTCCGACAAGGATAGCCAGAGTCACCCAGTAGAAATCCATCATGTTCACCTGAAAAGATTTGTAATTATATATTAAACATAATGTCTTGGTTACTTCAATTAGGATTAATGAAATGAAATTAATCAGCCAAAACTATCATCATATTAAACACATATTTGGTAAATTAATGTAATTTTTAATTACATTTTCTCAATAAGATTACATATTATACAACCACCATGCCTATGATCAATGATCAATATAAACCCAAATCATCTAGATATATTTTGTGTCCATGAGATACATATCAAAATATTAGGTTAGATTCAACACGACATAACTAAATATTACTTTTGTTTGATGAATTGTGCTTTAGAAGTTCTATATACAGCCTAACCATCAGTAAGATATGGTATTAAAGTAAATTAAATTAAAATAATATTATGAAATTATTTGGGTGCATTTAAATATATATATATATATATATATATATATATAATCCATTTCCCATTGATTATTTACCATTTTCAAATGCAGTACATAGTTGACTTTCACGGAACATCCTGGGGT
The DNA here is from genome assembly GCA_029339505.1 of Unio delphinus. NCBI lineage: Eukaryota > Metazoa > Mollusca > Bivalvia > Unionida > Unionidae > Unio > Unio delphinus. The sequence goes on from JAQISU010000147.1 coordinate 1,646,857, forward strand.
CATGAACAGAGCCTGGCCACTTTGCTACACAGTTTGTTATTCGGAATTTATAGTCACAGGTCATCTGAAAAGAAATGTATTATTTTACAATTGCACATACAAGGTTATATAAATATTTACTTTTACTTGTCCTATATTTACACTTTAAATTCACAAATTTGACCTGTACATAATAACAAATACTTTAATGTACCTGTAATAAAAAATACTTTATGTTGCCAACCTCAGCACGCAATTCCACAAGGTTAAACAAAAAAATGGAATAAAAGAAATAATTAAAAATACTTAAGTTGATTAATTAATCTAACAGAGCCATTTTTGCCCTTGATTTGATTCACTTATCAAAATATAAATACTAATAATTTAATATATATGTTTAATAAAATTTGTTAATTATTTTTTTAAAAATTCCTTTAATTGGTAATTATAACTCATCTCAATATTTTAAAAGACACAAACTTTATTACAGTATATAGATTATCTTTCCATGCTTTATGTGTATCTCTAAATGACCCCTATTAGTTCAATAAAGTAACAATTGCAGTTTCAATTATAATGTTTGTATATTTTGGTGCAAAGTGTCTTGCACAATATATTTTCATCCTGTATTATATACCTGTACATTAAGTGAATGAAATCCCTTTCTGTTCACATAATCCTGTTCATTAGAAATAGGGGCCTGAATCCTGATGAATGTCCCATCTATTGCCCCTATAACATTTGGAAATCCTGTAATTAAAAAAAAAAATTATTTATAATTTATTTGTTATTTGCCCCAAATGTCTGCAACCTAATGTTTATATGTACAAAATGGTAGCTTAGTAATAGACATATGTTGGCATATGTCTTTTGAAAACTGAATAAGATAATCTGTATATTCTAAATAAAAAAGTATGAAACTCAGTAATGTTGTGTTTTGATTTAGTAAATGCAAAGCCATTTTTCCTTTTTAAATTGGTCATTGATATGACTGATTTTGAATCTAACCGTAGTTTCTTCATTAATGTGATCGCCATATTTGCATCCACGAATACTAGACCATCTAGCTGGTCTCTAAGCATAAATTTTGTATTTACATTTATTTAAACACGTTTACTAAATCTTTTGTTCAGTTTGTTGTTGAAATATTAAAAGTATACATACTGCAGGCTTCGTAATACAAATTAGAAAAAAAAAATTATGGCAAGTTTACTTGCGTGCAAACTCTATCGCAGTGCTGTCCAACCTTTTTTAACTCCATTGGCTATTGGATTTTATATTTCTTGAAGCCGGTGGCTACAGCAGCAAACTGAAAAGCAAGGGCTATACAGCTGTTAGAACTCTGGCGTGCCATTTAAAATCAGCCTGAGGGCCGCTAGTTTGACCGCACTGTTCTATCCGACATCAGCTGTTTTTATCAGGGGTCATGGCCGTATGACGTGTAAGAAGTGGACGCTGCTAATAATGAACACGAATATTTTTTAATAAAAAAAATAAATAAATACGTTGGGTAAAATAAAATAAATGGAAAATACCTTACCAGAAATCCTGTAAAATCCCTGCTTGACAGCTGATGTTGACTCTGCTCTGGGAAATTGTATGAACTTCTTTGCCTGTCTAACTAAGGCTCTCGCCACTTCAAATATGCATCTGCTTACAGTGGCTACACTCACACCCAAGGAATCTCCGATGAGCCTGAAGTGAGCGCCAGTAGCGAAAAAGCGTAAGGCCACAAGCACCTTGTGGAGGGGCGGTAACGCCATGCTCCGCTTCGTAAAAGCCGAATCAAGTTTTTCAGTAACAGTATTTACGATGAATAAAATGGTAAGTCTGGTAAATCTATAGCGAGCGAACAAAACAGTGTCATCCACGTCCATTGGGTTACCTCTGTCCCTTATAATTCTCCTTTCTAATCGAATCCTTTGATGACGTCTACGATAACGTCGTTCAAGCGCCATATTTGAGCGTCTCCACTTGAGGGAGCATAACCCTAACCTCAGATAATTGAGGAAAATTCTCAAATTTGAGTTAAGATTTTTCTCAATTGTACTTTGTGAAACCGGATTTAAGAAAAATCTCAAATTTTGAGGAAAATATCAAATTCTGAGTGGAAACTCATACTTAAGATGTTTAGTGAAACCGGGCCCTGGTCCCTAAAAGCTCCCTGTACTGATGCTCCTTGTATTTCCTAGAATAACAAGGTTCCCGCCAATTTCGAATGACGTCGGAGTAGCTTATCTTCCCTTATAATTCCCGCAAATTGGGAATGTGAATACCAGTCTATTGCATGCAATCGAAATAATTATATATATATATATATATATATATATATATATATATATATATATATATATATATATATATATATATATATATATATATATAAATTGCCTTTCTTCTGGTCATCGTCTTCCTCTTGTGTTTGGAATGGTATTTTTGAATGAAGCATTTGTGTTCCAAGTCCACAATTTCGTGATAAATGTGACACCGCTTGTTTCTTGAACATTATTGGTACGTATACCTTGTCCACAAGTAGGGCACCATCTCAGGAGTTGACAAGCACTTTTCTGCTGTGAACATTGCGTCTTCAAATGTTCTTAGTAGCAGGAAGGGTTGAAAAAAGTGCGCTTACAAACAGTGCAATGTACTCGTTCTTGTCCTTTATCCAGACAGATTTGAGATCGTAACCTTCTGAGCTTTTCGATCCAAAATGCTTGTATTGTTCTCGATTGTCATAGCCATAGTAGCATTTTTCACAATAATAACTATATTTAAGGAATCGGGCGATATTGGTAATGGAATTGAAATGTTCGTCGTGATGATTGAAGTAAATGTATCTTTAAATTCGTTAGTAGTAGTAGTAATGTGGGATACCCTGGCGTCAAGGGAAAATCCAGTCAAAAAGGGCTTGGGACACTATGGCGTCAGCCATTTGGGACTGTATGGCGTCAGCCAGGTGGGACTGTGTAGCGTCAAGGGAAATTGAACATGGTGGGACTGTATAGCGTCAAAGGGAATTTAACATGCGAACTATTTGGGACTATTTAGCGACAAGGGAAATTTAACATAGTGGGACTATATAGCGTCAAGAGAAATTTGACATGGAGAATATTATTTTTATTTGGACCTGTCTAGCGACAAGGAAAATGGAGGCAAAGAAAGCAAATATCTTTTTGAGGTATATGAGTTGCCCTGAAAAGGGCCTTTGGGTACCTCTTCATCTTCTTTTATTTTTTGCCGTTGTTCCACCACCTTTTGATTTTATTAATGATTTCATTTTTCTTCTTCTTTTCGTCCTCGGGAATGAACAGGCACAAGATTCTTGGTGCATCATTTTTTTCTCTCGGTGTCTATGTTTTGCTTTTAATAATCAAAAATGTCTAAGTCTTGAGATGTTCTTTTTTTCTTCGTCTTTCTAGCTTCAGAGGTACGGAGACTTTTGGAAGGGTGTTTTCTTCGACGCTTTCTACCTTGTCCTTGCTTTGTCCTCAGGGAAGCAGGAATGCCAGACTCGGTACCGTTCAGGGCATTTATAAGACTTTCTCGTCGACCCAAAATCTCTTTACCCGTTTGAAGCAAGACATTCTTGCCTGCTCTCGAAAAAGCTTCTTTGGGGTTTTGTTTGTCAATGAGGACATTTTGAAGAAAATCTTTGCCGTGAGTCAATGCGGAATCTCTTAAGGCTTGCAATCCTCGTGTCACCATCGGTTTCAAAACAGGGACCACGGAACGAAAGGCTGATTTATACATATCTCCTAAACCATGTCCTCGTTTTCGGGCGACTCCTTGGTACACAGGATACATTACTTTTTCAGTTGCTTGAGAATCGTTTTTGAAAATGGAGTTTCACTGTGACTTTCCCTTTGGTAAATGGAATATTTTGTCCCAGTTCTCCTTTTATAGTAATGTTGACACTGTCGAAATACATCTTACTGACGGGCAAATAATGAGAATGTACAAATTCGCGGTAAACGTGATAGGTATTTCCACCTTCCTCGTCAGCGGCTGCGGCAGAGTCCTCTTTGAAAGGAATGACACGCAGTAACGGTACAGAGGTGTGTCCTACCACGTTGTACTCCACCACATCGGAGTACACAAACATCAAGTTGAGTCCTTGGTTCATTTCTACAGGGAATCGAAAATATATCGCATAATCAGAGTAAGTGGTTATGGATGGTATTTCATTTTTCTTGACCACCATCCTTGGGTCTCCACCTAAAATATCATACAATTCAGGAAAAAAAGGTAATGGCCATCACTTTATCCTCTTAAAATTTCATCATTAGGCGTCGAGCCACTTTATGGTACTCAAAGGTAACACTTTATTTGGCTTTCTCCATGGCTTTACCAAACAAAGTATTGAATCTGGTAGCAAGTGTAGTCACTAAATGTTGACCACTAAAATAATAACCAACAGGAATGGTGAACACATAGGTGGTCCCTTTAGTTTGGGGGTCATCTGTTTTCTTTGTGTCACTTCGTCTAAGGCTTTTTGCAATTGCTCGTCAAACACTAGTACTTTGAAAGTGTTTTGATTTTCGACGAGGATTGTGATTGGAAGAGTGACTGTTATGAGAATGACTAACGTTGGAAGCAAGACTCCCAATATTGTTACTGTTGTTCCCGTTGTAAGAGTATCTCAGGGAAGGAATGGGAATAAGATAACTGCTGAGTAAAATGGTCTACAATTGTTTGTCTCCTTATTGAAAGCTCAAATTAGCAATGGCTTCACCGATGACACAATACACCACAAAGATTTGACAGAAAAAGACGATTTTCGTTTTAGGGACACGTTCTCCACACCACACCCACAATGGGTGCTTTTGTAAATCTTGCAGAGAAGAACTGTGTGAAGGAGTAGTCACTGTGGTCGCTGAAGCTGTATTAAAGGGCATGATGGTCACTTTTTTTATAGTCGATGACTTGCGAAGCGTCAATCCAAGAATCAAAACTAGGAGGATATCCTTTCCAACATACTTTGATTTCTTTGACACGACGTTTTCCTGCTTTACGGGTTCTTCGTTCGAGAATGCTTTCAATGTCGTACACGTCGTCTTCTTTTATGGTGACACGTTGTAACTCAGGCAAGTAAAACGCTCCTTTTAATACTTCTCCGTTCATGGCTTCCAATTTATAGACGGTAGGATGACGATCACGCACTCGTCCAGTAACACGAAACAATTCGGTGGTCCACTTGGGTAAGTAATCTTTGTCGAAAGTGCGATTGGTTTTGCCAATGCGAACCTAATCTCCAGGGGTTAACACTCCTCCACATTTCTTGGGGACAGCCATCGTCCGGGACGTACCAAACAGACGCTCAAAAACAGTCACTTCGTTGTCAGGTGTCACATCTTGTAGGGTACGTCCAATGCTTCTATGGTAAGATTGATTGTAGGCTTGAACTAAGTCCGGTAAGACGTCGAAGTACTTGAGAGTGTGTTTATGCGTAAAATATTTCCACATGCGTTCTTTCAAGGTACGTTGAAAACGTTCCACGATGCTGGCTTTGGTTTCAGCATATTCGGTGGTGAAAAAAATCTGTCAGGTTACTTTAATTCTCGTTGGAAAGCTTGGTTCAAAAATTCGGTGCCTTTGTCGGTTTGCCATCGAAGAGGGTGACGACCACTTTGTTTAAACATCAGTTGCAAAGCTCGTACTAACTCTCCGCTCGATTTGGATGTCAATGGTACGACCCAGGCAAATTTATAAAAGACGTCGATGACACAAAACAAATATTTGTAGCCACGATTGTAGGTGTCTAAATGAGACACATCGGCTAAATCGGCTTGCCATTGATGATCGATGCCTTCCACTTGAGTGCGACTTCTTTGAAATTTTCGTCGAATGAGTTTGTGTAAAGTGTACATAGCTTGTTCTTGTCGCCATCGTTGTACTTCAGGTAAACGGAGCTTTCTCAGGCGAGATTTTGCAGCACGATACAATTTCTGAATGCTTCTGTAACCTGCAGGGTGGGCTGGATCGTAGTAAATGTTGGATAATACCTTCTCTATGGTTTTGTTAATAAGATACTGCTTTGGGTGGGGCGAAATGGGGGTTGTTCGGAAACGGTTTTACATGTCCGATGTGCCACAGGAGTCGACGTCGAGGGCACTGATGAAGGTGGTGGTAGTGGTGGAGTTGGTAATGGGATAGCTTTAGTCTTCTTTTCTTTTCTCACTTCTGGTTTCCTTTCTTTCTTTTTCACATCTGTCGAAGGAGGATTGGCCATCATCTTTTTAACCCAAGTTTTGAGTTATTCTCGTTTGGGAGTTGGGGAAGGGGTCAACAAGGAAGCTGCAATCTTACTCGGAATGGGAGTGGCGGTTGGTGTTTGAAAGATATCATGGGGTTCTTCTTCCTTTGTTTAATGGTGGGATGACGTCTGTCTTGGCCACTGTAGATTGTGAGAGCGACGGAGTATTCATCAGAGCCTTCAAATCGGTCAGAAAGGGTAGAGCTGTTTGTTCCACAGCTTTTCGATGAAAGAGTTTCAGTCGTTTCAAGAGTTGACCGTAATTTTGCGATTTTTCGGTTTCGGAGAAATCTCGGCGATGCATCAAGGATTGCAATTCGTGTTGTAATTGGGACATCTCGGTCAAATCAGGATTTGGTGGTAAATGGGGAGATGGGGTACGTTGTTCTTGCCAATGATGGTATTCCATCAGTTTTCGTTCTTCCATGGGCTTCCAAAGGTTACGTCTGAGATCGTGGTGCTCCATGGGTCCCTTTTATCTTTTGGAAGGATCAACTTTGGGATATCTCTCGTGCCATCCCTTGTATCAAACCTGGCAACATATTTAGGATGCCGGTTTTCGTTAATCCTCCCAACACAGGAAGAAGAAAGGGTAAAAATCCTCCGCGTTGCACCAACATATTTTTCTTTTGACGGACGGGTATTTTCTTTTGAACCATTTGACGAAGAACGTGTCGATGTTTGGCTAAGCATTTTTTTTCTGGTGTGGAGACAAAGGAATCGTGCTTTTCAAGACATTTAAACAACATTCGCACACGGTATCGATGACATCTTTGGAGGCCGTTTTAATGATTTGTTTTCGCATGGGTCGACAGGCTTTGAACAGGAAGGACAACACGAGGAGGTAGTCCTTTCCTTTTCTTTCCTTTCTGGGGTGAATGTTTTCTGCAAGGTGATTTCTTTACTTGTTCGTTCCACAATACCACTGACGTCAATGACTTGGAACACACACCCTTTATCTTTTTTGTTGTGCGATCACTTGATTTATAACTGGCAGCAGTTGTTTTAAAATAAAAAATCCTCCGCGTTGCACCAGCATCTTTTTCTTTTGACGGATCTGTATTTTGTTTTGAGCCATTTGATGAAGAACGTGTCGATGTTTGGCTAAATGAGGAGGTAGTCCTTTCCATTACTTTCCTTTGTGGGGTGAATAAAAATGTTTTCTGCGAGATGACATTTTTGCTTGTTCGTTCCACAATACCACTAACGTCAAAAACTTGTTACACACCCTTTTTTATCTACTTTTTTTGAGAACTAGCGCTTTGTCATAAAGGTAACGATGTGTTTCCCAAAATTACCAAAGTAACCTCATTTTTGGTGACTCTTCTTTTTCTTTAAACGACTGCGTCTTTTGAGGGGATGACGTCGATGTTTGGTTTTTAAGCGTTTTGTAGGATAACGAGATTGTCTTTTTCCTTTTCCTTTTTGAACAGCAGAATGCCGAGGGTTGTGCTGTGCACGTTTTTGAGGAGACATCATTGGGTGTTCAGCAGTAGCACAGAAAATATTGATTCACGTTGTTGTCCTCAAGTCATTTTTATACTGGAATGCGACGCCACTGATTATCTTTCCGTCGTATCAACTTCATGACAGGTAACACACGTCGTGAAAGGGTTCGCAATGGACTAAATCAGGACAGTTCTTGTTTGGACAAATCCACTAAACTCTTTAACATGCCAGATCTTTCTTGAACTTTGAATTTTGGGCAGTTACTTTGTGAGCAGAAAGGGGTGCCAGCGGTGGAGAAGGCGTTTCGGGAGACGCAGATTTCCAATGTTTCATCAAATTAGGAAGAACGGGTGTCAAATTGGATTTGGCTGGCATCACCCGCAACGGAGAAGTGGAAGCACCTGGGGAGAGGAATTCTGAACAGGAGGAGAAAGAAGAGGTACCCTCTCCCAAGAAAAAACCCCGACACGTTCACAAAGACAAGAAAAGAAGACGAAACGAAAGTGAGAAAGAAGAAGAAGAAAAAGAAAACCTGTGACATTAAAGAAATTAAAGAAACAGAAAGAGTGAACAGAAGAAGCCTATGAACTTTTAAAGTGGTATTGTGTTATGTTATGTAGTGATATTGGATTGTAACATTTGTACCAGAATACACCAGAGAGAAAAAAACGTAAGTGTCTCTTGGTTTTGATTGTATAGACTAAGAACCTACACTCACACACTCATTCACGCACAAGTAATTCATGGGTTAAAAAAATATAAAAGAACTTTTGAGTTTTCATTGAATTAGGCAACTGAAATAGAATTCTTTTCGAAATAATTTGAGTGGCCCTGAAAAGTACCGTTGGGGTTTTGTTTGCTTAAAACAAAACAAACTCAGAAACGGGGCGTAACCGACCTTAACTGTCTTAAGCCTTTGCCACGGCCAAGGCCTACTTCTGGAGTGGTGGTTCCTATCAATGATTTGGTAGAAATCACTAACGGTGGAATGGCAGACGTACTCACAGTTAGATTGGGTATTTTAGCTCAAGAAAGTCTTTTTCTCTTCGGTCGTGATAAAGAAGTCTGATACATTTGTTTCAGACTCCTTAACTCTGCTAAAATATCTAAACGTACCGTCGTGACCGTTTGATTTTCACTATTACCTTTCTGTCCTTGGTCTTCTTTCTTCTCTGTTGTTGCTACTGTTTATTCCTGGCGTTTCCTTCTTGTTTCTTCTTCTTCCCGCTGTTGAATAAGAAAAGTTTGTTCTTCTACTTTCTGTTGTTGTAAAAATCGCTCTTATTCTTCTTTTTGTCTTTGCTTAAAAATCATCGACGTGTGAATAAGAAGAAGCTGAAGGTAACGAAGGTTCGGAACAAATTCTTGAGAAGTTAGAAAATCCACAATATCCCAGTTAAAATCAACTTCTTCTGGATGTAGATTTGTCATGACTTTGGTAGTCACTGCTGTACCATTACTTACTGTCTCCACTACTGGCTCACCCCAATTCATCGTCTCCCTAGTGTCCGACATTATTGACAACTCTGTCGCATCGATTGACTGCGCACAGACGCTAGTACTTCTATATAGGGAAGGTGACGTCACAGACTGCTCTCTTCCGATTGGACGACTGTGAATGACTTTTGTAACGCGTGTTTGGATTGGTGAATACACTCAATCAGTTTTGATCCGCTCTTCCCCTATAAATAACCGCAGTATACGGCATTCGCTTCACCTGTTCTCATCACAAGATGTGGACCAACGTAGCATCTTCTATCCTTGTTTCTACCATGCTCTTTCGTACTGACTTACCCATGTATGTCAGATCATCGTGGACTATCACTCATATGACTGATACATCCCTTTGGAAGAGAAGGATATATGTGGAGAGGCAAGGTTGTTTAAAGAGAGTTCTCTTCTATGGTCCAGCAGTGAGGAGAGGTTTAGGGAAGAGAAAAAGATCCATGAGATGTCCTCTGTGTTAAGAAAATATACTGTTAACATTTCACATAACGGCCCTTTTCAGTGCCACTCATATTTGCTTTCTTTGTCTCCATTTCCCTTGTCGCTAGACAGGTCCAAATAAAAATAATATTCCCCATGTTAAATTTCCCTTGACGCTATATAGTCCCACTATGTTAAATTTCCCTTGTCGCTAAATCGTCCCAAATAGTTCGCATGTTAAATTCCCTTTGACGCGATATAGTCCCACCTGGCTGACGCCATACAGTCCCAAATGGCTGACGCCATAGTCTCCCAAGCCCTTTTTGACTGGATTTTCCCTTGACGCCAGGGTATCCCACATTACGACTATCGTTGCCTCGAAATAATAAAGGTCCACGCACTTCGTTTTGCATTTCTGGAATGCCACACAGCGTGTCTTTGGATAGCCCCGCTTGCTTTAATATTAGTTATGCTTCTCTTCGTTGTTTGGCTCGATCCGATTGTTTAACAGTTATCCAGGATCTTTTCCATTCTGTCGTGCTGTTCTTTTAGGTATATGTTCGTCCCACAACGATGTCACGAGCTAAGCACATCTAGTCTTGAGGGTTCTTACTTTGGAAGAGACTTTTTTTGGTGCTGCGAAGGTTGTACACCATTAACACAAGTGTGCTTCCTGTCTCTTGGGGGAAGAGAAACGTGGGTCATTAACAGTATCTTTTTTCCCATTGGTAATGCAAAACTTGTCATTAGATTGTTGCACGTGTTGAATCTTGTCAATGACTTTGGTAGGAATAAGTTCTGGTGCTAAACTCGATCTAAGCGGAAGACTTCAAACCGTCGTGATGAATGGAAAGTCTTAAACGATCGTCTTCTTTGGCATGACACTGCTGTTTCAGTGTAGTTAATAAAGAATTCCATACCTGTTTAATGAACTTTTCTGCATTCTTCAAAGGTACGTCGGCCTTGAAAATTTTTAAACTTCACCGCGTACGTATAAAAACCGTAGTTTTACATTTTATAGAGGAGAGCTTTTCCGTCTCTCGAATGTGATAGTACTTTTCAGGTTTTGCTAGTAAACTTTGCTTGGACGTAGATTCTCTTGTTCTGGATTCCGTCTCACGCATGTCATCATCAAAGTCACTGGCATGAATGTGAGCCATGACGTCAGCTACTGTGCGTGTCAATAAATCACGTGTCTGATTTTTTTTCTTCTTCTCCTTTCTCTACGTATTGACGCTATCGTTTCATCTTGACTGCACATAGTCAGTCAAATGACGACATTTGAAAGACCATCACACTGTATATATATATATAATATGTGTGTGTGTGTGTGTGTGTGTGTGTGTGTGTGTGTGTGTGTGTCATTTCACTCTCAAACTGACCAGAACGATGGAAGAGCCTAGGCAAGTTGAGCTTCTCGTCAGAGGTTTGCGTGGTGTCATACAAAAGTTTTCTTCGGACAAGAAGACGGACTACTCCTTCTCAAGATACTTACTTTATTGTAAGAAGGGAGATTGGGCTACAGAATGTCCAGACCGTGAAAATAAAACAGGTGACAGAAGAGACAAAATTCAAAATACGTATTATCATTGTAAAGAGAAAGGACATTGGTCTCCAAACTGATCTGAGAAACAACAGGAACAGGAAGATGAAGAGAGGGATTCAAAACAGAAAAAAGGTCAGGTGCCCTCCCTAAAGGAAGAACCTCGACACGTTCAGAAAGATAAGAAAAGAAGCCTAGAAGAAAGCGAGGAAGAAGAAAAGAAAAAAGAAAAGACCTCTGACAGCGAAGAAATTAAAAAAAAAACAGAGAATGAACAACAACAAAAAAACCAAATAAGAAATCTATGAACTTGTTAAAGTTGTATTGCGTTATGATGTGATATTGGATTGTAACATTTGTACCAGAAAAGACCAAACAGAAAAAACGTGTCTCTTGGTTTTAAAGTTTTAGAATAAGGACCTACACTCACACACTCACACACGTACACCATGGGATAAAAAGGGAATTTGAGTTTTAATTAATTTTGGCAAAATGAATACTGTGAGTGGCCCTGAAAAGAACCGTTGGGTGTTTTAAAAAGAATATAAACAAACACAGGAACGGGGCGAAATCAGCTTTAACTGTCTTAAGCCTTTGTCGCGGCCAAGGTCTACTTCTGAACTGGTTCCTGTCGATGACATGGTAGATATCACAAGTTTTGGTATCTCAGGCGTATTAACATGGTTGTCTGCTTGCCACTTTGATTTTAGAACTTATACTAAAAGCTAAAATATTATTACTTACATCAATAATACTTTCAGTTGAAATTACGTTGGTGTGATAAATGAAGCTTCTTTTATAAGTGTACTAGCTGGTCTAAGAGAAGAAAAGCATAACTTGTATATAGGAAAGATCTTTGCGATCTAGTTGCTTGGACCGCTAGGCTTTGCACTACATGAAATTTTAAGTGCTGCGGATACAGAATATGAGTTCATGCTTGTTTGCTTATTCTATAGTAAATAAAGAATATTATACGATATTATTGATGATGGCCAGAAATAGACATCTTTAAAACCATTACGTCCAAAAATTAAAAATGAATCTGCGACACATTTTCTGATGTTTTATCCTTTGCTCAATAGAAAAGGTATAAAAAGTACTTTCATACAATCGCAATCTAATACCAATATAAATAATTAAAATTTGGTTGTTACAATTTCTAAAACTTTGTTGGTAATGCTAGATTTTGATTTCATATATTTATGTGTTTATATATATATATATATATATATATATATATATATATATATATATATATATATATATATATATATATATATATATATATGAAATTATTAAAATCTTGAATTAAAGGAAGTGATAAGAAATGCAAGCACCTAGATAACTCGTATCTAGATAACTCGTACTTAGATAATTCGTACCTAGATAACTCGTACTTAGATAATTCGTACTAAGATTAGTCGTCCCCATCTGCGCATTATGCTCCGCTTAATGTGCTGTTTCTTCAGTCACATTGTTGGACGACATTAGGTCTACGATAAACAATAACGATTGACATGGACATATTACTAAGCTTTGACTGCTTCTTATTTGATAATTACTCTCCGAGTTCACTGGGTTTTTCATGGATATTTTCAATTGTACCATAACGGTATATAATTAAATTATAATTGCACGCACTCTTTTTCGAAGAGATCCTCCCCCGCTGCAGATACCGCTGTCTGTGTTTCTGCATTCAATTGGCAGATTTGGTAAATTAAATTAGTCCAGTTATAATGAATAAGGACAATATCTCTCATTTGTAGCAGGAATAATCACGTCAAAATTGTTTCTGGTCGGTTACTTGTAGTCATTTCGACATTTCCACGTACTATTCAGTAGTGCCATCTGTTCATTCGCATAACTGAGTTAATTAGTTGTTTGACATGTGCCCTAGCGACCTCTGGCAGCATCAAAATCATACAAAAAGCAGTAAGTTATAATTTCGAAATATTGTTTATTTAGGATTATTGTTAGTCATTTTTTAAAATATTTTGAAAAAAATACCTTTATTTCTGACCTGGTGTTTCTGAATGAATTGATATATATAAATTTAATTTTCTATGAAAAATAGTCAGCGGTTATCAATCACGTTAACAAAGCTTACACTTTACAACAAAAAGTGGATTGAGCCAGAATTGTGTAGCATCTCCGAAGGACACGAAAAAAGACAAAACTTAGGGACAATGGGAGTTTCTGGACCATATTTAAATTTGTGAATGGTTTTCGACAAATATTATGTTGATTAAAAAAATACTTCAAACTTACAGTGAAGTGTTACGCGCAAAACACTATATCCTTGGTCGGCTCCGGTGGACAAGTGGTTATAGCGTCCACATCGAATGCGGGAGATCGCGGGTTCGAACCCCGCCGTCATACCAATGACATTTTCAAACGGTTCTAACAGCTGCCTTGAAGCTGTGCATTGACGTTTTAAAATGGTAATAAAAGCTGCCTCGCTTGGCGCTCAGCATTAAGAGGTCAGTGTTATGACTGGTCAGCCTGGTGTCAGGATAATGTGAATTGGTGAGAGATTATGCTACATGTCTGAAGCATGATGCCCCAGTGCTAGACATACTATAAACTGTCACACTACATACATTGTTGCTATATGACTGAATGTTTTTTTTATATTTTATAGCTACATTAAATAGCTAATCACACACACAAGCACACATATATCCATCCACTCACCCACGCATACACACACTATATCTTTGTACCGTTGATACACATTGCACACTGCAAGGACATGCTTTGTCGCCATTTAAAAGCTTTTACATAACAACTGTTTCTAAACAGATACAGATTGATATTAATTTGTAATATTTAGTTATTTTTGAGCACTTTTGAAACGTGTAGATATTAATTTGGGGTTTGATTTTCATACAATTCTGAAGAAAAAAAACATTACACAACTTACAAAGAAAGACAAAAGTCGTAGGAGAAAAACTAATGCTTTCTTCTAATTCCAGTGTGGGGCCCAGAGTGACCGAGTGGTTTAGAGCGTTCTTCTTTACCGATCACTAACATCTCACCTCGGCTAATGTGGGTATATGAGAAAGCTGCAAGGATTACCGTACACCAGATGTACTGGCCGTCATGTATATCCTGTCTTGCGCTGAGAAATAGCGTTTAACCCCAAACCAGAAAACGACAACAATTTTGTCTGTACTCTAGATTCTTGGCTATATTCGGTTTGTGTAGAAGCCATGACGTAAATTCCTTTGGCGTACTGATGAAGTAAAATCCATTGACGTACTGATGACATAAAATTCATTCGCCTCTGCAAACATTTGGTCACCTAAGAGAAGTTATAACTTACATTGTTTTTGCACGTTAACTTCTAATGACGAGTGGCGGCACTGCTAAATGCTCAACGTTATTATCTTTGATAAGGCTATCATTCGGTCTACCACAGTTAGCGTCGTTATACATTTGTTTGGAATTGATTTCATTGACTTTGTCACGGTTTCCACCCTGAGGGCACTGGCTGTTGAGTTTTTTAAGACAAATAAAATGTTAAATCTTCAGACATGTCTGCTAGATTTAAAGGTCTCCCTTGTTTAATATAGAATGTATTCACTTCTTCACTTTTAACTGTTAATATATACTTTTCTCCTGGAATCATAACGTTTTGTTATGAAGCTAGCTTTGTTCTCGGTTCTAATGTTTTCTTTTTAACATATTGTTACAGTATCTCAGCTAATATTGTACATTATAGTATTATAGTAGTATTCTAGTATTATAGTAGTATTATAGTATTATAGTATTATGGTAGTATTATAGTAGTATTATAGTATTATAGTAGTTATATAGTATAATTATAGTAGTATTATAATATTATAGTAGTATTAGAGTATTATAGTATTATAGTAGTATTATAGTATCATAGTAGTATTATAGTAAGATTATAGTATTATAGTATTATAGTAGTATTATAGTAGTATTATAGTATAATAGTAGTATTATAGTAGCATTATAGTATTATAGTAGTATTATAGTATTATAGTAGTATTATAGTATTATAGTAGTATAGTAGTATTAGAGTATTATAGTAGTATTATAGCAGTATTATAGTATTATAGTAGTATCATAGTATTATAGTATTATAGCAATATTATGGTAGTAATATAGTAGTATTATAGTAGTATTATAGCATTATAGTAGTATAATAGTAGTATTATAGTATTATAGTAGTATTATAGTATTATAGTAGTATTATAGTATTATAGTAGTATTATAGAATTATAATATTATAGTAGTATTATAGTAGTATTATAGTATTATAGTATTATAGTAGTATTATAGTATTATAGTATTATTATAGTATTATAGTAGTATTATAGTAGTAGTATAGTAGTATTATATTATTATTATAGTATTATAGTATTATAGTAGTATAGTAGTATTAGAGTATTATAGTAGTATTATAGTATTATAGTATTATATTAGTATTATATTAGAATTATAGTATTATAGTAGTATTATAGTATTATAGTAGTATTATAGTATTATAGTATTATAGTAGTATTTTGGTAGTATTATAATAGTATTATAGTAGTATTATAGTATTATAGTTGTATAATAGTAGTATTATAGTATTATAGTGGTATTATAGTATTATGGTATTATAATAACATTATAGTATTATAGTAGTATTATAGTATTATAGTATTATAGTATTATAGTAGTATTATAGTATTATAGTAATATTATAGTATTATATTATGATAGTAGTATTGTAGTATTATAGTAGTATTATCGTAGTATTATAGTAGTATTATAGTATTATAGTAGTTTTATAGTATTATAGTATTATAGTAGTATTATAGTATTATAGTATTATAGTATTATAGTAGTATTATAGTATTATAGTATTATAGTATTATAGTAGTATTATAGAATTATAGTATTATAGTAGTATTATAGTATTACAGTAGTATTATAGTATTATAGTAGCATGATAGTATTAAAGTATTATAGTATTATGATAGTATTATAGTATTATAGTAGTATTATAGTATTATTATAGTATTATAGTAGTATTATAGTATTATAATAGTATTATAGTATTATAGTATTATAGTTGTATTATAGTATTATAGTAGTATTATAGTATTATAGTATTATATTATTATTATAGTATTATAGTAGTCTTATAGTATTATAGTAGTATTATAGTATTATAGTAGTATTATAGTATTATAGTCTTATAGTAGTATTGTAGTATCATAGTATTATATTATTATAGTAGTATTAT
This sequence comes from Unio delphinus, assembly GCA_029339505.1. Lineage (NCBI taxonomy): Eukaryota > Metazoa > Mollusca > Bivalvia > Unionida > Unionidae > Unio > Unio delphinus. Next base: position 1,663,270 of record JAQISU010000147.1, read on the forward strand.
AGTAGTATAGTAGTATTATAGTAGTATGATAGTATTATAGTAGTATTATAGTTGTCACAGAATTAGGCGAGAATTAAATTTATTTTCTTCTTGAACTACAATCTAATTTCACCATTTTTTTTGTTTCGTCGTACATGCGTTACCTAGTGTGAATAAGTGGTTTTCTCCAAGGTAAGCGGCGTGTAACGATTTGCATGTGCCTGAATTCGAATTACACGAAGTCCGGAACATTAGATTCACAGGGTGCACGGTAATTTTGCCGTGATTTCTGCTCACCTATTTGAGGGTATATAAGGCAGAATATTTCTGATCAATATTACGGGACCTAAAGTATCTAATCACAGGATAGATAGCTCGTCTTTCAATCTCCAGCCAAAGGGGTGAGTGTTAAATTTATATTTCGTTTTATTGTGAATTTTATTCAGTTTATCATTTCATATAAGGATACCTTTATTGCAATGCAGATTTTAAACGTGGAATATTTGGAATTACTAGTCACTATTAGACTTTAAATGCAATAGCTTTATCTAAGGTTTAGATTATTTTTTGAGACAACTATTATTAGTCTGGTTTCTTTATTGTAGCTGATAACATCTGATAACGTCGGCTGATAACGTCTTTGAGATCGTAGCTGAAATTGTAGATGATTTGTTGCGGAACATCTCTGATAACATCTCTGATAACGTCTTTGAGATCGTAGCTGAAATTGTAGATGATTTGTTGCGGAGCATCTCTGATAACATCTCTGATAGCATCTCTGATAACGTCGGCTGATAGCATCTCTGATAACGTCGGCTGATAACATCTCTGAGATCGTAGCTGAAATTGTAGATGATTTATTGCGGAACATCTCTGTTAACGTCACTGATAACATCTCTGATATCGTAGCTGAAATTGTTGCTGATTTATTGTGCAATCGAATTGAAGTATCTGACTGTCTGTCTGTCAGATTGTCTGTCCGTCTACATCTGTCGTGACGTTTAAATATCCGGAAATCTAAAAGTCCGAGTGTCAGAGCTGTCTAGAGTTGTAAACATCCGGGGTGGCATCTAGGGTATTGAGGAACGTTAGTTCTAGTAGATGTTGTATGCTGTCTGTACGTATAACTGTGGTGAATCCGTGAAGGGCAAGTGACCGATAAAAGTATTGTGTCAACCCTAGGTCTTCGGATAAACTGGGCGGCGATTCAACTGTTGGTGAATCGTACGTTTATACAGGGTCGAGACACATGTGTGTGTTGCAATTGTAGTACAATTGAATACATTGCTGTATTTACATGGTTACTTCAAATCACAATAGTATTTCAAGGCATTGCATGAATTTCAATAAAAGCTAGCAGCTTGATTAAATATATGTATATGTTCGTGCTAGTTGTCGCAATCCATACGTGCGATAGTATAGTTTGATGTTTGTGTTTATTATCATAATTTATACTTGCGTTAATATAACTTTTGTAAAGGTTCCTTGGATCTGTGTATAGTCCAAGAGATTCCTTTGTATCTGTGTTTTATTTTGTACTAATATTTCATTTGTTCATGTATTGTGAATGGTTGTGAGTGTAATTGTGGGTTGAACGCATGAGTTATTGTGTTGATACATCATTATTTTTCATTAATAATTTATTTCATAAATTTATATTTTCTTTCACATATTGTGTTTGTGTTGTTCATTTAATCCACCATCCTCTCGGTAACAATTCTGTTACAATAGTGTTATAGTAGTATTATAGTATTAGAGTAGTATTATAGTATTATAGTAGTATTATAATATTATAGTATTGTAGTAGTATTATAATGTTATAGTATTATAGTAGTATTATAGTACTATTAAAGTATTCTAGTATTATGGTAGTATTATTGTATTATAGTAGTAGTATAGTATTATAGTAGTTTTATAGAATTACAGTAGTATTATAGTAGTATTATAGTAGTATTATAGTATTATAGTAGTATTATAGTAGTATTATAGTATTATAGTAGTATTATAGTATTATAGTAGTATTATAGTAGTATTATAGTATTATAGTAGTATTATAGTATTATAGTAGTATTATAGTATTATAGTAGTATTATAGTATTATAGTAGTATTATAGTATTATAGTAGTATTATAGTATTATAGTAGTATTATAGTAGTATTATAGTATTATAGTAGTATTATAGTATTATAGTAGTACTATAGTATTATAGTATTATAGTAGTATTATAGTAGTATTATAGTATTATAGTAGTTTTATAGAATTACAGTAGTATTATAGTAGTATTATAGTAGTATTATAGTATTATAGTAGTATTATAGTAGTATTATAGTATTATAGTAGTATTATAGTATTATAGTAGTATTATAGTATTATAGTAGTATTATAGTATTATAGTAGTATTATAGTATTATAGTAGTATTATAGTAGTATTATAGTATTATAGTAGTACTATAGTATTATAGTATTATAGTAGTATCATAGTAGTATTATAGTATTATAGTATTATAGTATTATAGTTCTATAGTAGTATATAGTATTATAGTAGTATTATAGTATTATAATAGTATTATAGTAGTATGATATTAGCATTATAGTATTAAAGTAGTATTCTAGTATTATAGTATTATAGTATTATAGTAGTATTATAGTTTTATAGAAGTATTATAGTAGTATTATAGTATTATAGTAGTATTATAGTATTATAGTATTATTATAGTATTATAGTATATAGTATTATTATAGTATATAGTATTATAGTATTATAGTAGTATTATAGTAGTATTATAGTAGTATTATAGTAGTATTATAGTATTATAGTAGTATTATAGTATTATAGTATTATCTTATTATAGTAGTTTTATAGTATTATAGTATTATAGTATTATAGTAGTTTTATAGTAGTATTATAGTAGTATAATAGTATTATAGTAGTATAATAATATTATAGTATTATAGTAGTATTATAGTATTATAGTAGTATTATAGTATTATAGTAGTATTATATTAGTATTATAGTGTTATAGTAGTATTATAGTATTATAGTATTATAGTAGTATTATACTAGTATTATAGTATTATAGTATTATAGTAGTATTATAGTATTATAGTATTGATATTCCATTTCACCATGATAGCAATTTATCGTTAGGACAAGCCTTCTTGATGTCGTTTATATTCGTATGCAGCTCGTCAAACACATCCATTGTTAATGTTTAGGTGAAAGCCTTGGATATATTTTGTTTACACTTTCCATTATTTTGATGCCATTGTCTGGCATATACTGATACGATCTCTTATTCCAGTTTCAATTATCAAGTACATCATTCTCTGTCTTAAATAGTGTTTAACTCAGTTCCACTAATTTTTAGACAAGCATCATAGGCGAATCTATCCTGGTTGTGTTTAATAAAAGCAAGAATCTACATTGCACTTTTTTAGCTTTGGGGAACGAAAATATTTGAATAAATCACTTGAACTTTTCTAAATGTTTTAGATTGAAATTTACGTTGCGTTGCGTTGTTTGGGTATTGGACTCTTCTTTTAAAGTATTTGTTTATGGACAGAGATGAACTGACCTTACTCTCCTGGCGGTAAACTAATGTAATTAAATGTATCTAAACTATTAAAATATTCGTAAGGATACTCGTCCTTTCTAAAATATTCTTATGTCCTACTCTCAGTCTGCCATACTATTTTGTAAAACATTTCTTAAGTTATATCGCCTTTAGAGATGAAATCACATATTTCATGCTGTCTAACGTCGATTAGTGGCTATATCTCCCATACCTGCTTGTAGCAGTTTTACAGTGTATTTGTAAGAATGATATGACGCTAAATTCCATATCAAGGAAATTTATTTTGCACTGAATAGTTTGTGATACAACATAAACTGTTGTTTTATTTAACAAACTTTGTTGACTTTGCTTTGGCAAACGTAACGTAATACTTATTCCAAATGGTTGTATTATCTTTGGCTAACTTTTTGCATGCACTTATAGCCGTTCTCCTTAGAAACAAGGTGAAGACAGTGTCTGTTTTGCAAAACAAGAATTTTGTGACAATATGTTAACGTGTTTGCATTTATAACTCTTTTTCTCCTCTCTAGTCATTATTTTCTAATTTAAAGGAACAATTAATACCTCAAAATCAGCATTGGCAACAGCATATAATTTTCTCTTCTGTTTCAAGTTGTCAAATTAAAGTATGTTAGTAACATCCCTGAAACTATTACAAAATCTAACGTGTATCAAAAAATCTGAAACATTCAAATACTTATCTCATAAATGTTTATACCCATCTCAAGTACACCTTTTTTATTGTTACTTATTAATCACTGCTTTCTTTAATCAGAAGGTGCAAAATAATGATGCCAATGTTGGAACTTTAAACAACATATTCATATGCCTGTCTTTGTATATTTTGTTTGTATAATTCTAAATATTTCCCTTTTAGTATATACGTCTTAAGTGTTCTCAGCGCTATTTCATTTTTTTAAAAAACATGATCGTCAGTAATATCTGTATATTTCACTCAATTACTTATAATTTCATTTGCTCTTGTTTTCTAAATATTTCATCATTATATCATTACCTTCACTCTCTGTAGCTTGTACTAAAGTTGATCCCTCACTTGCATTGGTAGAAAAGTTAAAATCTTTTCCAATAACAATGTCGAAAAGAAAACCTGCCTTTTAAAGTCTCGTATATAATCTACTGTCCCGGGTTTCAACAATACAACTTTCAACACAAAAAAAAACTTTCCACTGTATTGACCTTTAAGTTATACATGTTTTTACTTATAATCCATCTCATAATTTGTTCAAGAAACGCCTATACATCTATTTCACGTCCCATGTAGGTAAGAAATAGATATTTGCTTCTCCCGTCAGATGTATCGCTAATAACTACTGTTTAGTCATCATCAATCTTTCCTCTCTCTGTTTTTGTATTTTTGTATGGTTGAACTTGTCAAAATCCAGGAAATGCATTTTTGTAAGTTTATTAAGTATTTTTCTGAAATGCCTATATGTTCCTGACATGTTAATTTCATCATTGTTCACATTACCATAACAACCGCCGTAAGATCACTAACCCATGTGAAATTAACAGTTGTTGAATGAATAGTTTGAACTGTCTCCTTGTAAATTTTACTATATTTTGTTTAAATTTCATAACCAGATAATGACAGTTTGGTTTTAATTTCTCCAGTACGATTCATTTATAACCCTTCAAACCTTTTTGGTACTTTCACGTATCCTATTTTCACCACTGACGACGATAATAATTGTGTTTTGGTAGTGGGACTAAATACAGGATGGTTAGAGCAAGTCTGAATAAGATTTACTGATTTACATGAAATGGTTGATCCTCTATTAAAGAACGTTGCCCATATACACATGATCAATATATGTGGGTGAAGAATTGGAGGTAATTAATTATTAAACTATTCAACTCAATTGCTAGAATCAATTTATTTCCAATGTGAGAAATAACTTAGTTTATTAGAAAGCGTTGATTTCTTAACCCATACAGTTTTCAATTTATACGACGAGAATTTCTTAATTAATCATGTGATAACGTTATTCATTATGAGAGCACTACAAACAATAAGCGATTTCACGATAAAATACTGTTCCGCCATATTTTGTGTGACGTCACAAGTCAAAGGTCAAAGGAACCTTAGCACTATACACTCATTCACCATTCAAAACGAGTGTACTATGTCTTTAGACGGTGAGATTTTGTCCTTTGATGCTATAGAAAAGTGGAAAGTCGACGGCTTGAAGGTGTTTTTGAAGAAAAAGGGGCTTTCGACAGTGGGGACAACCAAAAAAATAAAAGGAATTAGTTGCTCGAGTATTTGTAGCGAGTGAACACACGCTATCCTTAGTAGCAACTCAGGAAGAAGTTGACAGAAAAACATCAAGAGTACAAATCACTTTTGATGTCCGAAGATGGTTATTTACCTGACCCTATGCTACTGAAACCAAATGAGTGGAAGGTGAGAAAGATGGAATGACAATGTGGACCCACATCTTGTATTGGCACATCGCAAACTTGCTCAAGCTTACGGGACATCCAGCTGAACATTCAGACTAGCTTATTGGCGATTAGGAAAGGCATACAATTATTACACATCAAAATGGCTTCAAGAAATATTTCATCATCCAATAGAGAATATCTCCAAATACTGTTTTCTTGCTAAAGCTTCTCAACATCTAAATTCAGATGCACACAAGGTTTCGATTAGTGCAGAGATGAAATCGGGTACTGTTGGAAGTGCTTACATGTTTTGCTGGGTGACTAGAACTGAATTCATACTGCTTATCTAAAAAAAATTGTTTTCTTTGCAGTTGTCAGAGAGAGAGAGAGAGAGAGAGAGAGAGAGAGAGAGAGAGAGAGAGAGAGAGAGAGAGAGAGAGAGACAGACAGACAGACAGACAGACAGACAGAGATGAATGTAGATGATACGAAAAGAAATACAGAGGTAATGCATGGTGGCGTTATAATTATAAGAAAGTAAAGTATCAGTGAACATTTTTTTTAGCTGCCTACCATTCATACATTGTAACATATGATGCAAAATACTCGATAGCAACAAAAATAACAAACATTTTGCATTGCAGAAACACTATTCCCCCACCCCATAATTAGTGCAGGGGAAGTTGTGTGAATAATGTTATAATATTTATAGTAATCGCTTTACATTTTCTAAACATTATTTTGTCAGATCACAGTGATATGAAAACTTTATTATTATCATCCAAATCTCTGACAGAATTTTTAGAAAAAAAAATTTGAAAAAGAATGTAATCGAACAAATTAAAACATTGACTCGCAGTAAAAGTTTGAACAAGGGATGGAAAAATCAGCGAAGGGGCCAATTACCTCATACAATTTTCAAGGTGGTAACAAATGTGGTCATGATGGTAAACATGTAAACAAATATCTGCTTGCAAAGGTTCTTGGTGAAAAAAGATAAGTAATTGTATAACTGCCATCAAGCTGGGTTATGACAATGAAGCGGTGACTGAAAGAAATTATTTTCATCAGTTGAGGAGAGATGGGCACGTGAGACTGACATGCTACTCGATGCTGATTGGTCAATACTCATTATGCCAATCCTTTATATATGCTGTTTTCCATAACCGCGAATCTTTGACTGTTTGGCATGTTTTTTTCTGTAAATAAAAACAAAATTGAATGTTCCCAGAAATGCATAACAAGAAGTAAGGCTCACATGCAGATGTTGACATTGCAAAACTATAGTTATTAAGATACCTCAATATATATTGTCTCCCTATTTATATCAGTCACACATATCAGCATATTGTAATATCATGCATTATTATACCATGGCTGAGTTTTGGTGTTCCTCAACAACTCAAACCAGCTATATATGCTGGGGAGAGTTAACGATGACCAACACCCACCCACCCCGGCTGAGATGTAGATGGGTCATGTCATCTACCTGTCTTCCTACAATGATCAAGGCATTGACAGTTATTCATTAATTAGGAGGACACTGACAGTTTATTGTAGCAGAAAATTTACACGTGATTCGGTATATATGTTTTACGCCACGATGGACGGGCACAAGTCGACATGATATATTATAAACTCAAACACAAAGAGTAGTAGAGAGGGTGAACAGACCGAAACTATTTTGTTTTTAGACAAACCGAAACTATTTCAAAATGAAACTATTTTGCACAAAAGAAAGACTACGTTGATGATGCCGCAGAGAGAGATTGTTTTAGTGTTATGGTAAAATCCTTTACAATGACAGTCTTAAGACTTTACAAACAGACTAATTTGTAAAATCTCTCCTCGTAAAACAATCAAATTATTGGATTGGTCGGTGAGTTTGAAATTAATTCTTGTTAATGAGTTATTATGACATCTCGTATAGACTAGATTAGTTGGATCTTCAATTATTAGAAATCCCGGTGGTGCCGTTGGTGAAAATGAACATAAAATATATCACTGCTGGGCTTGATTTGATCTTTCGAGATTTATTTAATAACTTCCGTCGATGGCATCACATACTAGATTTACTGCAATCACCGAGGATATATTCACATTAGCAGGAGCAATATGCCTACCACCACCTTCTGGGTCATTATTATGTTTTAGGATAGTTGTTTGTTGTTGGGATATTTTTTCCATGTGTCGTGAATCTTTTTGAAACCATCATCGATGGCATCATTGAGAGATTTTTTTAATTTTGGGAAGTTATATCCTGGAAATTTAAATTTAGGGATATCTTGTACACGTATTGTATATTTTTTGCTGCAAATTCTATTCTGTTTTTAGCACTATCACCAGCTAATATAAACTGAACAAGTCGCAAATTAAATTCATCTATGTCAGTGATAATTTGGTTACACACCTCCGTATATTTAATGACTTCATTTCGGTTAGGGGTGGTTTTATTAATTTCTTCTACAAGTTTATTTTTAAATCTTTCAAAATCGTTATTCATCGCTGTGAATTGTGTGGTAACATCCTTTTCGTCAATTATATAATATCTTTCATCGTCGGGTCTTCTTATTTTAAAATAAGTACCAAAAAGTTTATTTAGTGTTAACCAATATGTTAAACGATCCACTTTCGTATACCGTAAGAAGTAGGATTAATATATTCTATTCTTTCTTCATAACCATGATAATCCTACTTATCTGGAATAAAATCAGATTTTTTGGGTTCAGGTAGTGGTGGTATTTCAGGCCATCCTTGTACGGTTCTTATATAACTCTGATATATATCTACGACATACCCGGGTGAGTTTATTTCAGTCGCAGATAATAGTGTTGGTTCATGAACTGTTATAGCGATTTTTGATTCTCTTCCAGTAATGGATTGTATTCTGCGTTGTAATTCGCTATTGATCTGTTCGATTTGGTAAGACCCAGATGGTAAGGAAACAACGTTCCAGTCTGGAGTCCCGTCTGGTTTATTTTTACTCGCAAACACCAGGGAATTATTCGGTTGCTGACCACCAAATGATTTTGATCTAATATTTGGCCAACTGTGATATAATCACAGTGGGGAAATTCACACTGAATTCAGGGTTGGTTGAGGTTATTGAGATCATGGTTGTCTTTTCCGGCGTTGTGTTTGTCGCTATCTGCTGAAGTAATTCCGTTGTGTTTGTCGCTATCTGCTGAAGTAATTCCGTTGTGTTTGTCGCTATCTGCTGAAGTAATTCCGTTGTGTTTGTCGCTATCTGCTGAAGTAATTCCGTTGTGTTTGTCGCTATCTGCTGAAGTAATTCCGTTGTGTTTGTCGCTATTTGTTGAAGTAATTCCGTTGTCGACATTGGCATTATTGTTATTGTGCTGTTTTTCTAATTTTGATGTTTTGGTAGATATTCATCATCGGGGAGAATTCGTTATCTGATATTGCTGTGTCATCGAGACTAGATGATATCAGCGACGATAATTGGGAATACGCGGTTGATGCAATATGTAACTTAATTATATACTCGTGTAGCTTATTCTGACTGCATGTGGATATCTTTTTTGTGATGATGCTAAGAATTCCTGTAATTGCTGTTGCCGATGACACACAAATTGTGACAACTAAAGGTGCCAGTGCTGGTATCGCTGATAACAATATGCCAGTTCCAGCAATTACACTTGAAACCGAATACACAATAACGTCGACGCTGGTAATTCGCCTGCGGTATTTTTTTACTTTTACTGTATATTCGTCAATAAGAGGTTTTAGTTTAGTTTGAAACTCACGGACTTGATCATATCGATACTGTTGGACATTCATTATACTAATTTACTTAAATCAATTACAAATCCGACATAAACCGTAAATGACGCTGATGCTAAATTACCACTAAGGGGGGTTATTATAAATGTTTCACTGGATCCCTTATCTATTATTGCTCTTGCAGTATTCACTCCTGTAGAAGTCCTAGTTGAAACGTTAAATTGCAACGGTGAAATCAGAGTTAATCTATAGATACCCTTAACATCTGCAGACACTCCAATGATGTTATTTTGAGGTGTCCAGGTGAAGGAGCTATGATGTATCGAGTACACGGTATTACTATTTTGTTTATGCGGTATTTTGATTGTATCAAGCCGGGTCACGATATTACAAAAATCACTAACGATATCGTCATTTGTTTGTTTATTCGTATCGATATTTGTTTTAATATCAGAAAGTAACATTGAAACTACTGTTGGTTCTCCCAAAAAAATCATCTATTTTTCTAAAAATTCTTACGGAGGTTTGTAAACATATTTACACGAACATCATACTCAGCTCGCAGCGTCGATAGTTTATCATGTGTGGTTCTATGTTCAACTTGCAACGTAGCGAGTTTATCAATAGCGGTTTTTATCTCTGCAAGCTTTGGCGTGGTCACCGGTGGAACCCCAAAGAAATTAGCAACGTTGAGTTGAACCTCGGTAACAGATTTTGTACTCTCGCAAATTGATTTACGTGAGCGTCATATTTATCATTGAGTGTTTTTAATGATTCTGCAGTTGATATATAATTATCACTGAGTGATGTTAATTTATCTGAATGTTGAAACAAGTACACCTGGTTTGAGTTTACCCTGATCGGAAAAAACCGCGATAGTATTTTCTACTACACCACGTTGTTTAACTAAAATATCATCCAGGGAAACATAACTCGTTTTCAATATACCCTGACGATCTTGAAATATGACTATTTCCTTTGGATCAACACTTGCGAGTTTTTTTTACTTCTTTGGTTGCAGGTATTTCCTGGTGGGTTTTCGTTGGCTTGAGAGAGATCTTCCCCATATATCAACCATTATATTCTAAGATCTCTCTAAAAAGCGATTACTAGTATATTCACGTACGGTTTTATGGCGTGGTTTAGTTCATGGTGAATTAGCGTCGAGGACATTCAATACGTCTATGCCGCATATTGGTGGGTCAATCATTTTCTGTGTTGGTAGTGTGGAATACCAACGAGGGGTGTTTAATTGATGTGCATAACGCATAAACTCAATCACGTATGCAACCCATTGAGTTTCAAGTCCGGTGCTGTTATCGAGATTAATAATACCTGTTTCAGAGTTGTTTGGTTGTTGGGGTAATTTATCTCTCATAAAAACAATTCTAAAGTTTTTTATCGCTAGTTTTTTAGCGGCATCGAGTAAATCAAAATTTGACATCGGCGATATCTGGGATATTGTTATTAAATTGTCCCTGGTATTCTCAGGCCGTTTCCGCTGTACCAGAAATGAGGAGTTCCCGGTAGTCTTAGACCCTTTCCTGATCGTTTCTTTTTTACCCCCGCCCAGCTGCTTTCTTTAGTGCCATCCCTGCCGCTGTACCAACGGCTCCTAACGCAGCAGCTTTCGCCACCGCTGGGGCAGCTGCTGCAATTAGTGTTAGAATCGCAGCGAGAAGTGGAAATATACCACCTGATTTTATGATGTCTTTGATCGCGGACGCAGAGAGAGTGACCTGAACACCTTTTTTATCCTTGATAGCATCATTGAAATGCTTAATCTGACGAGCTGTCAATGATAGTTTATTCTGACCACCAGACATCTGATTGTGTTTTAGCGATATCGTAGTTCCTTATATTTTAGCTGAATCCGATTGCAATTTTTTTAATCTGACCAGGAGTCAACGTGACATTAACATGACTATATGATATTTTATTTAATACGAGATTGATCTAATTGTCTACATATTTTCCACTGGTGCATCAGCTATCCTCATTCTTTCACCAACACCTACGAGTAGCATTGATTTGTCACTGAGAATAACAGCAACTGTTCTTTAACCACCGCGTATTAGGGGTGGAACTGGAATGTCAAGAGGAACTCGTGTTACACGAGCTCGGAAATGTATGTCAACGACGGATTGTCTTAAATCAAGATGTTCCAACGAACCTTAATAAATCGGATATAGTTTTTTAAAATCCAACTGTGATATTTGCAGACCAGTATCTACATTATTATCGCGTCCCATAAATGTCAGCAAAAGATGATATTTGGTTTTAATCGTAGTTAAGTAAAATATCCTCGAATGGTTCCTGTTGGCCGTTTATCCTCAGCTAGGTTTCATTAACACCGAGTTGATCAAATATCATATGGCTGCGTATTTGTAAATTTAATCGCTCCTTATCCTGTAACGCAACAATTATGTGCCGCGGCGCAGCAACACCTTGTTTTGATGCCGGGTGCCATGTAAATATACCAGTAACAGAGGATTGCATAGTATTCGTTGTTTTTGCTAGCCATGATAGCAATGATTTTCCTCCATGATCCATAAATGATAGTAATTGTTATTCTGCGGTTATTCTGCGGTGTTATTACTGGCATCCACAATGAGAGTTTTGTTATATTTACTTTACCAGCATCAGCATTTGGATTTGCAGGATCTGCTGGAACCCTCCAGATTATATCATTATCATCGACTTTTCGCACGAGTACTATTGCATGTTTCGCTCCATAAATAACTTTTCTAACATTTCTGAAAAATCCGAAAATATGAGATAGTGGAATCGCGTATGAGAATAATCTACGCTGTCCTTCCAACATTAATACGTGTGTTGCAAACCCTAGGTTGTAATTAGGAATAATATATACGACATCAAAATTGGCAGCTGGTCTCACATATCGGGCTGATGCTGGATCAACTGCAGTATCTCGTGTTGCCTTTACCCTAGTATGATAAATGTGTTCAGCGTGATCATTAGCGTCCTAGAGAACATCATAGATGGACCTGCTGATCTTGTAAAATCATCAGAATATCTTGCTAACCCCACTATTGTTGTGGCAACATCAACATCACGTTCTATAGATACAATCTCTCTTCCATCAATCATATATCTAGCACTCTCAATATCGCCATGATACCATTATTGACAAAATTGACTTTGGCACCAATTGCATCTGGTGTATTAGCATCAACATTTGTTACAATTTCTCCTTCTATTTCAATAAATGCCTCAGCGGGTAGAAAGTATTTGCTGGTATCTTGGACTTAAGTTCGATTCTTGATTGACTATTTGGTTGTACTGCATTATAGGAATATAATTGATAATCGCGTACAGAATCATTCTTGGGTACTGGGGCATCTAAATCGAACGCTGGATCGGGTGACGATTTGAACATTTTATTATATATTTCTTGATCTAAATCGCGATCTCAGTCCACTTCCCGCTATCATATTTGCGGTAATATTTCCCTGATCATTTATCCGCGATGCTATATTCTGATCCACCGCGTTGTTTATTATTTTACTAATACTCGCAGGCATAATCTCCGTAGATGGTAGTTGCCCCAGCGATGGTGATTTTATCACCGATGGTTTCTTTCTTCTCCGAACTAACGCTAATAGTTTTTCTTTGGCCGCGGAAAATGCTTTACCGGCAACATCACCAACAGCGCTAATACCCTTTTCACGAATAACATCAAAAGCTTTCATTGATAATTATTTTGCGATTTGTGCCTTTTTTGGAGCCATCCTTGCAAATAACCCTTGAATAACATTACTGAGACAATCTCCGTAATACGCCCTATAAACAGGCAATCGCGAATTTACTACGTAGACCACGGTTGGTTTGTTGTGGTTGTAGTGTATAATCATCTTATTTAAATGCTATTTATCTAATCGCAGGAAATCCTTGGATTTCCCATCGTAAACGATTTTCATCGATTAGTCACTATGGTAACCGTCCGCTAGCTCATCAATAAACTCTCAATATACACTGATATCCATGACACCACCCTCAAATAGTCGTCTGCAGATATCAACGGCTTCATTAAATATTTCCGGGGAATTATTTCCAGCTCGTTTTCCTCCTACGATCATTTCTAATCGTGATATATCCCCGAGAATATTATTAGTACAACGAACAAGACCACTACCCGAAATCCACCATGGAACTCCACTCTGAGAAACACCTTCTCCACTACTATAACCAATTGCACTTTGTGCATCATCAACTAGTTGTTCAGGTGGTGTATCCCACTGAGGTTCTTCTTGGTTTTTTTGTTGTAAATTTATCCATAAAAGAAACACCCCTTTGAGTTTTACTATCATCACCCTGTTGTTGTTCTTCTTCTAGTTTATCTCCAGCTATCTGTTTTAACAATGGGAGAATACCTTTTTTCTATCCTCTTCATCAACAATCTCTCCCAATATAGCTCTCTCAGTAGTTGTAGTAACAGGTTTGAATAATTGTGCGGTATCAGGTGCAAAATTGGTTTGAAGTTCTTGACGCGTTTGTAATTTCTTTCTAACAGAATCTCTTACAGGAATAAATCTATTTATTGCGGACAATCACTCGCGAGCTAATCTAGTTGTTAAAGCCTCTCCAATCATTATAAATATATAATATATGATCTAAATTGGAAGTGGAAAATCTTCTATGTTCACCCACCCTCCCGAAAAAAAAATCTTTTGAATTTCACGACAGTGTTTTTTCATTACTTTCCTGTTCACCGGTGCAAAAAAAATAGTAATTGATACCTGTCCTAGAGAATTTGTCTCGGTGATTTCAATGGAGTCTTATAGAATTTCAACCCGTAGTGAGTACAATACGGCTCGACTTCCATATGTGGTTTATTCAGTTACAATAATCACATACCTGCAAAACAGCGTATGTAGTGTACATGTAAGTACAAAACTGACTAGTGTTAGATGTGTTCACTACGATGTTGGGACAGTCGAGAGAGGAAAGTGATGTTCATCATTCACAGTGTTTTCAAGTGTATTATTCTGCTTGATGATATCTTTAATAGTTTTAATTTTTGAGTTTATTTTGCGTTTAACCTGGTATTGTTGACCAAGTTTAGCTCTGACCTTTTCGACTGCTGTAAATAAAGAAACAAATTTGTTCATATCGCTACAAGTGAGTCATTTACCCCATGCTGAATTCTTTTAATTAGTGAATACTGCATTGGAAGGACCCATTTTTTATTCTGAGTGCTTTCATCAAGATCTTGAAAATCAGGGAGAATCCGATTACAATCTAATTAATCTGACAATCGTATTTTTTGATTTTTCAAAATTGAAATCTCATTTATAATGTCTTTCATATTTTCTAAATTTATTATATGATTATTTATATATCTAATATCAAATACTAAAAAAGAATTGGGAGTCAATTTTTACTCGTTTTCTTTTAAGTGTGATTAGTAACAATGCAGCCTTTAACCTCTGTATTAGAGAAGGTATGTAAGGCACATAATATATGAAAGACCCCATGAGGAACTCCTAAAATACCTTCGTATGTTAGAAGTCCAGAGGTCACATATATAAGACAAAGAATTATATGATATCTTTACAAATGATTATATGATATATATACATATATACAAAGGACAATACAACACATAAGGGGCTATATCTACATTTTCAACTGTAACCACTGTACCCCAAAACAAAATCACCCCGGGATGAATGCAAAAACACATTCACACCGTGTGACGGTGTGTGACTTAGAGTGATTTCATGGTTGAATTTCGAATGGCTTAAGGCCCCAAATATATAGTATACTTCGTTATATATAAGCTAACTAATACACGGAAATCAATAATGTAGTGTGTGATTTTTATTATTTCGTGTACTTAATTATGATTATTGAAAACATCCCAACAAGTTCAAATACTTGAAAGAATATCAAAAAAGAATGCTATTGTTGTAAATACCTATTTATTTGATTCCTTTTCTCACAGAACGAATATTTGATTGTTCCCATGAGATCACTGAAGTATTTTGTAACAGCAAAACAAGAGTTATCTCTGTTTGAAAAACTATATACACAAGCCTACACGAATTATTCCCCTTGATGTTACATATAGTACAAAATGAAAATCAGATATATACGTATTGAATTCAGTTTTTCAATTTCTTAGAAAATGCCGATTTAGTGATATTTTCTGCAACATATCGTACCGAGGGCATACAAATATCAAATACTTTCCAGCCGCACGCAATGATTGAAATATTCTTTCTTCGTTAGTTGCTATATTTATAGATTTTACGATTTTCGCATTTTTCGGGTGTATTCCAGTTTCTCCCCGTTTGGTATTTTCACTGTGAGTAATAGCTCATAGATTCTCCAATTTGTTATTTTCTGGACATCCATCAATATGGGCAATTACAAAACCATCTTTGATCAATCCGTTGTAACACTCATATATTATCCGGTGGTTGAGATATTTTTTTCCTCCAGCACCAAACATCAATTATCCTTAATTATTAACAATACCTACTAGTTTTTTCAGCCTGCGGTTTCTGACAATGCCATCACAAGATGCTTCATAGTTGCCGATCGTAGGATGTGGTTGAAATTCTTGGCTTTTTTATATATAATATGTTATTTGTCTAATGAGAATCTATCAATGTTGTCTTGAGGTGTTCTTGTGATTTTGTCAAGGACGCTAACATAGTCAGGTCAGAGTTTTTGATTCTCTTATCATAATAGCGCTTTAGTTCCCTATATCACTTACCACCACAATTGAGACACAACTGCGATTTTCCTCGTACACCCACCCCACATCGTATGCAAGGTAACGGACCTAAACTCTCTCGTCGTACGCTTTGTGAATGATATCCGCAGAATTCATTTCTGCATGATTTGTTACAAGCGGTTACTGATCTTATCATTATCCACTTACAGTGATTCATTATATATAAATTATTTATTTAAATACTTGTTTTAATTATAATTTGGAGGAGTTCGAGAGATTATCGAAAATAAAACCCTGGAAATATGCTAAATTCAATCTCGATAGAAAATTCATACCTGATAAGGGTCTAATAGGTGATAGAAGCCTGATAGGTAAAATCCATGGCGCATTTAATGAATTCACTGTTGGGCAGCAGTTCAAATTGATGGTAGCCTTGATGCTACGATGAACGATGAAAGAGCAGCAGTGATAATCTCGTATCTTGACCAAAAAAGGTATTTTTTAAAAGTGAAACAGGGAATCGTATTATACGTGACAAATTTGAACCCATCTTAAAAAAAAATAGAACTGTCAATGTGAGTCATGGTTCCTAACCAGGAATGCTGACTGGGATTGACAAACCATATTACGAGAAAGCTTATCCCGTGACCGTGGTTGTTTATGGGCTCTATCCGTTAAATGATAAACCGAGTATTGAGAAATTAAAAACAATGAAACAGTCAGAAAGGATAAATTGTGTAGCCGAACAAATAATAGAGCATTTTACAAAATGCATTGCGTGAAAACAAATTGACAGATATAAGACGTAAAAAAATAAACGAATGGGATTAGCAGTTAAGGAGAGAGGTGCTACAATTCAAAATGTAGCCGAGTTAGAGAAGATACTAAAACTCCCAATAACCGTAGCGACAGTAACAGGCGAGATATTATATGAACCGAAATATAAATCGAGAGGGTCTCCAATCAAAATTATTGACCATTATGAACACGCGTGGACCTCCGCGGTAACAATATTTCCGCGGGATAGAACCATAAAATATCTACCCGTGGAGTTCTCAGGAGGTAGCCCTTCTCCCCCCCCCCCCCCCCGGGGGAGAAATTATTTGATTTTCTTTACGAGTTAAGTAAAAACGATCCTGTATCAGTGTGGTTATTTAAGAGTTTTGAAAACGAAGAGTGTAAATTCAATCAATTTGTAAGACCTAACGGCGAAATATATCGTACTAAAGCACTTCACGACGAGATGAGAAAACTAGTTCGTGGTTTTAAACGGAACACGACGAACAATTACTAACAAATTGTTTTACAATACCGTAGGTTGCAGCTCATTTCGAAAGAAAGAGAAATCTATGGAAACCAACAAGAAGTGAATTTCTCTCAGAAGTCCAAGCCAGTTGTGTCGAGTTGGGTGATGGTGGATTATGGAATACAAAATATGACTCCAAAAGTGTTATTTCGGTTAATATGGTCGCGTGTTATCCGGCCAGTTTTCTCGGGTATGGAGAATTCTCTGGGTATTTTAAACGATTTGGACATCGTACACACGAAATAACCCGTGTTGCGTTTAATGGACAGCTAGAGTTATCGGAACCTTGGCTAGCAAAGATAATATGACACTGAAAGACGAAGCTTTCAATTTGCTTGTTCACGATAGGCCAGTAACGGCATTATAGGTGAGCCCCTCCTAAACATCCTTGTTTCTCTGAATGAACTTCCACACACTTTTTCAATCACTTCTGCTCTCAACTCTCCTCTTTGAAAGTTTTCCACTTTTGCGGTGCTAATTCATCTCGAAATGAAGAATAGCACTTTATTATCCTTGAGTAAACGTTCTCGGAGTCTGACCATCCCATCTTGTTTCTGTTGATTAAATTATGTTGTACATTTCTCTCAGTATGTCTTTGAATTTCGGATATTTTGGCCTCAGAGACAGAAATGTACAACAAAATGTTGACGCTTTTTGTGTCTTTCTATGCTTTAGTTTTTTTCAGTTTAATGTATGATTTTTGCAGCTAAGTGTGTTTGGTTTTGTTTGTCAGGTACGTGTTTTCAGCCTGTCACTTTGTACACGCACGTCATATAGCTTTATTGCATTGTATAGTCATGCCTTCCTAGAGTGAATACCATTCTTTGTAGCCATATTGGTGTACTAATAAGATTATTCGTTCAAAATAGTCAAGAGGGGTATGGTTGGTTCTATAAACGGAATTCTCAGAATTCTGCATTTAAATACACAGTGGTGACAAGCAACTTTTCAATCTGAGGCTAGTTCACTTCCGTTGCTGTGAACGATCGGAATGCATGAGACACTGCTTGTCTTATAAGACATACATTCATGATTGTAGGATTGCATCTTTTCTGGAATAAATAAACTTCAAGGATGGAGTTTTTGTAAAAAAAAACTTAATTTATTTTCTTCTTCCGTGCTGTGAATGCAATCATTCCAAACGTACTCAGCATTTTTGTTGATGAATTCTCGCAGAGGGTTTGTTACTTTTGATTGCCTCACCGCAAATTTATGAATATATTTGCCATTCCTAATAAATGTTATACGACTGCATCTTTTCTCGGTTTATATATTGGGAAGATAGTTGTGCAGAATTCACTGTCTTTTACTTTAAGTTTGGATTAAACCTCGCAATTTAATTAAGAACTTCTGAAACATTTCTAATGTTTTGCAGGATCGCCTTTCATATCTAGTTTTGCAGGAAATTAGAGATTTAGAGTCTTTTGTATTATTTATGTTATCTTCTCTAGTTAACAAGCCATTAAATTAGGTAAAGATGTTTTGTTTGCTTTTAAACAGATAAATCGGCACGCCCCTTTGCCATTACAATTCAATAAGTTATAATTTTCAATCGTTATTTATGTTCCTGATCAAACTTCTGACACGACCCATGGCTTCTGTAGGGTGATATGTTAGGTTTTGCGATATTTCAGCTATGTTCATAAACACCAGACGTCGAGAAGTGAAAAAGTAGTTTTTAACTAATTTCGACTCTCGATGAGTCTTTGTCGAAGTTAATTATAAACACAGGGACAAACAAGACAGACACAAAATTGCAAACTTGAATATGTAATAGAAATGTTGTTTGAAAATGTAAGGTGTCGCGCTCTATTTGTTTCAATTTTGATGATAAAGAGGCGACCTGAAGATAATAATCCTAAGAACAATACTATATTGTTATATATATCCTATATTGTTATATATATCCTATATTGTTATATATATCCTATATTGTTATATATATATATCCTATATTGTTATATATATCCTATATTGTTATATATATCCAATATTGTTATATATATCCTATATTGTTATATAGATCCTATATTGTTTAAAGAACTGTCAGTGGTCTTAAACAAGGTCAGCTATTAGATTAAATGTTACATTACCAATATATTAAATGTCACATTACCAATATATTAAATGTTACATTACCAATATATTAAATGTTACATTACCAATATATTAAATGTTACATTACCAATATATTAAATGTTACATTACCAGTATATTAAATGTTACATTACCAATATATTAAATGAAGGAAAAAGTTTTTAAAAAGTCTAACAATCTATGCATTTTAAAGAAATATAACCATCCTCTCATAGAGAAATAGAAAGAGTATGCAAGTAAGCTTTCTTTTCACTATTAGTCATATATACAAGGGATACAAAATACATAATGATTAAATTTTATGAAAGGCATAAAGTATACTTGCATGAATGTCTATCTATATACAGGATAATTAATCTGCTATAAATTGTCTTTCCTTGGACGTGCCGGATGTCAATATTTAGTCATGAAACATCAACCCGAACCTTAAAAGTCTTTGATTTTTGTTTTACATCGTTCCAGTGAAAGTAATGGGGCATGATCACCAAATACAATATTCGGCGAAGGAGCTGAATATTCTAATTAGAGAAAGAATTTAACTAATATACACCTCAAAAGTGTTGCAAAGCCAATATTAAACCAACCATTTCTTCTCGATTGCGGAATGCGTTCTCTGGTGTTTATTTGATTCCTTCGAAGAATAGCACACAGTTTTGTATCCACCATTTTATCTCCTTGAATCAATACTCCACGAACCCCAGCATCACTTGCATCAACTGACATATTAAATGACTGACTGAAATTTTGGAGCTTAAACAACTGGTGTACTCTTAAGTATAACCCATTAACAAATTAAAAGCCCGCCCCCAACAAATGTAGACCAAAGAAACACACACACTCACACACACACACACACACACACCGATATGTTCTAGAAATGTAAGACAAGCCCTGCGAAACTCACTTTTACATAAATTAACTGTCAAATTTGCATAACTGAGTCTATCCAAAATATTTCCGAATCTTCTCCAAGTGATTTATTCAAGTATCGTTGCAGATAATGACATCATCGTTTCAAGCATCATAATTATGTAGACCAGATGCAATCGTGTTCATTAAACGTTGAACAGTACGAGGTTAACCTTTTATTCCAAACGGCATTGCATTATATCAATACAGTCATTCTGGACTTACGAATACCTTAGTTTTTCTATGCCGTTTCCGACATTGGAAATTGCCAGATCCTTTCAAAATGTGACACTTGATCACATATTTTTCATTTCCAATGTATCAATGCTGTCATCGATTCTTGGTAATGTAAGTAAATATGTTTGGTCACACTATTTACTTTTTATAGTTAGTGCACATGCCGAACTTATTGTCAGTCTCGATGTATGGTGAACTCCAGACACTTTTACTAAGTTCTTTGAAATAATTCTACATCAAATACTTTATTTCCTTTTTCAAACATTTCTGTTTGAGATTGTTTATACTGCATGGGTGCTGTTGTATAGTTGTTGAATCTAAAATGATGACAAATTTACACGACAATGAGGAATATTGAAAAAAGCCGTACGCTACTCACTGAATAAGAACGCATTCTTTAGAAGAAGTCTCATTTAAAATTACAATATGGATAGGTTTGGCGGAATTATCAATGAACGATATGGAACGTTTTGACATGAATTATTAATAATTATTTATAATAAAATCAAAATAGACTTTGTTTGGCCAAACAATATTGTAATAAATTTGGAGTATGTGTATTTGACAGCATCCCGTTTTTAATTTGTGCGAGTATTTGGTCTTCGGTGCCATGGAAACATTACTAGCCCGAAATAGTTAAGCCAGTTAGTAGGAGCAAACATCACAGAGCCAAGTGTTAGTGAATTTGAACCATGCTGGGGTCGTTAGTAGTGAATTTGGGTACAAGCCGAATGACTGTCCCTTTTTGTAACATAGTCCATATTAAAATTCCGCGGTGTAAAAAAGTGATGTGATTGAAATGGCAGTATTTATGGGGGGAATATAATGGAATCAATAAGTTGGAACTTGGTAGGTACCGTTTATGTGTCCATATTGGAAAATGGGCGTATGTATATGAGCGTGATACGCCGGGAATTCTGTGGATTGACTGGCCTAGGGTCGCGCAGTTAAATATTTCCCAGTTAGTAAGGGAATACTAGTGGAATTTCTATGGCATGACGGGCTTGCGGTACGGAAATAGGATGATAAAGAAGAAAAACCATGCTAAGGTGCGGTTAATGGACTCTTGGGCAAGTTGTCTCCTCTGGGTCGCCAATTGATTAGAGCAAAGATTATTAATTATAGCAGACTCGTCTTTCTTTCCATTTTACAACTCAAGTTGTATGGAAGTCTTTGGGAATTTGGGGAAAACATATGACTTCCAGCGTGACTCGCGCCAGGGTTTTGACACCGCTCGGTCAAGAGAATACCCCTGTGCGTGTAAAAATATATTGCTTGTAATATATGTCCGTGACCATGATCTTGTAGAAATAAGAGCATATGAAATATGTCTATCATGCTTATTTTCAATTTGTAGCAATCAGAAATAACCTGCCTTTATTTCTTGGAATAGAGGCATGTCGGAAGAAAACGTAATTCCTAAAAGACGCGACAGTTGTTGATTTTGATTTGCTCGTATTAATTAGACTGAAATGTTTTTTTTAAACCAGATTTCTGAAATTAATTTCATTTTTTGTATTTTAATTTCTGATCCATAACTTGCAAGTTAGAGCCTGATCTAGACATACTAATTAATCCCAAGGTATTTTTATCCAAAAACAGAATTTTTTAAAACCAAATACTGACAAAAAATATTTCTTGCTTCATTACGGAAGCCTCCGCCTCAGAAAAATCATATTTGAGAGCACTTGAACATTTTTTCTAGGAGTTTAACCTTTCCTGAAATAAAGTTTTCGATGATGTTTTTGTAAAATTTTGATGATTTCATCAAATATTTATAAACTCTAAAATAATGCATTGTGAATATTAAGTTTAAAAGCAAAGTTAGCAGTATAGGTTTGGATATGACTAAAAAAAACATCACTTACTCCGAGAGCAATTTTGGCACTCTTTAAACAGAGCAGGAAAAGGAGGTCTTGGAGCTTCGGACGAGATTTGGAACAAAGGCTTCTGAGGTAAAATATCTGCTCCCGAATTTGTTTCAATTTCCTAACTAGATGTCATAAGAGTTTTACGATATTATGTGCAATTAATTAATTAATTAATTTAGTAGAAATTTAATCTTATAAATGTAGCTGAATATCAACATGCAATGTAGCGTATTGCGGATTATTCATATTCAAGATTAATGTATGCAGTTATTAGAGTAGAACAGAAGTGAGTGGTGTCATCTCGTACCAAGTTCAAACGTGGTACATAACTGAAATTTAAAATTGAGTTGTATTATAACTTGTACTTGTTTGTATTTGAACATATAAAGTATGGATTATGCGAAGTTAGGCTTTGTTGGCCTTGTGCAAGTATAATTAGGCATTTTTATATTTTTATGTCTTTTATAATTGGTTAGATAGGAAAGCGTAGGAACATTGTTGATGTAGATAGTTTACTGTATCGATATTTAGGGTTATGTGTGTATCAGAAGTCAAGATATTATTATTATTCTTATTGTAGCCTTTATTGTAGAAGAAGCGTGTGTAAAGTATTTAGATGTGAGTGTATGAGTTCACCTAATGAATTAATTTCGATTATGCTGATGAGCGGTTGTGAGTGTTAATTCTCGTGTGACCCAGCAAAGAGACAAAATTGTACGTCCCTTCTAATCCACAGGAATCATACCAAGTGGGATATGGCGCCTAACGAAAATTAGAGAGGAGAATATGTTGAGAGAAAGAAGATTAGAGAGTTGTGCAAAGGGGCAGGGCCAGGAGAATAGGCAAATAGTTCCAATGCGCCGGAGAACAGAAACAAGTTTACCGGAAAAACTGAATCGGGATACAAGGCAGATGAGTAACATAGAAGGGACAAGGGAAGGTAACACTCTCGCCTTTAGTTTCGCTTGATGAAAAACTGGCAATTTGAATAGGTATTTGCATTGATTGAAGGAAATTGTGTCGAAGAATTGTCTTGTAATTGTTGAATACCGTGATATAGTTTATTAAATTATTATACCTTTAACCTTAATTTTTTATATATATTTATAAACCTAGACCATCGGCCTTGCTGACTGGGGGCTTGGAGATATTTAACCATTTTCTTGTCCATCCTTCTCCGGTTTTAGTAATAATACTGAGGAGGTGTTATTTTGAATAAGTATTGAACCTTAAAGCTGAATGCATTGAGCATTAAACGTTTATCACATTTAAGCCAGAAAAGCTTTGCGATGGATCACTCCTCGTTAAACAAGGAAAAGGACCAGGTGGCTGTCTTGTTAGAAAAGACAGGGCTTAGTGCAAGGACACATAAAACATTTTTAAGGTACGCAATCCGAATTTACATTTCTTATTTTGATTGTTTGTTTTATGTAAATGTGTTTGCCAGTACTATGAACCATATTCTGTATCGCTTATTCAGTTTCATGAAAATCTGTTGATGCTAGATATATTTCTTTAATTTTACAGTTACTAGTTCATTTATAGAATTGGCGGATTCTATGCCAACCAAATTTTCAAATATGTAGGATTACATAGGGTTAATGAATTAATTTGCATTGTTTACTAGGACGGTATTGATTATCGTGAGTTAACGATACATGCATTTATATCTGATTTTGTAATGTTTAAATAATTTTGCAAGCTTATGATTGCTTTGAGCTACAATTTTGTGAATTTTATGCAAAAGTAATCGAGCATGTGGTAGCGGAGGTAAAGAAATACGTTAATGTTAGATACACCGCTCACGTGTTAATTTATGGTCGGTCGCTGCTGTGCCAGAGTGATGATCTATCTAATTAAGTCAGAATGTATAGAGTGTTTGGATAGCTAGTTATGCTTTTGAGTAACGTAAGTGAGACAATTGTATGTACGTACAAAGTTTTACAGGTAATTATGTCCGTTAAGGAATCAGCTGTCTGGGAGAGACGGGACAGTCCGAAGACAGAAGTCCGGAAAGAGATACCGTGTTCAGCATAAAAGACTAGGAAGTCTGGAAAGAGATGAAGCTTTCAAATTATTTATTCTGTAGAGATTTCTTTCCTTTCTTTCTTCATCTTAAATGCAGCTTGCAAAGAAAAAACTCCCAAAATATTAGTCAATATAGTCGCTACTTCCAATCGATTTTCTGTAATAAAATACTGTTTCATTGTGAAATAATATAAATCACATTTTTGCGACGCGGTTCTGCTAATCCTAATTATTAACAGTGTACTTCAACTCTATTCAAATTTACATTTTCTACCTTGTGTTATATAAACTATTTAATGCAATTGGCTAGGATAACAATCAAAAGCTAGAACTTCATTTCCAAGTTTATTTTCTATGTTTTAAATGTTGCTGATGTCACAACCGCAAAGCAATGGTGAAACTTTACTAAGCGTGGGGGCTAAAGATCAGGCCTTTATTCAGTGTTCAAAAGTAAGTCTTTTGAAAAAGGATTGCAAATCATCAGATGTGAATGCTGATTAGCGAGCGAATTATTGCAGTTATTGCATTTTTGTGCAATAGTTTCTTTTTTATATAAGCCCAATAAAACAAATACAGTGAAATCTATCTAACAAAGACCAAAGCCCTTAAGGGACTTTATTAGTTGTACCTTGTCTGTGTTTTATATAAAAATTATTTTAAAAAGAGTTAAATTAGTTGTTCTTCAAAAACTTTGTTTATATATGGAAGTTTGAGATTAAAATAAAGCAGGAAATGAATTTACAGCCACTGAGATTAGACGAATAAAGCTAATTCTTAAAATATAGGTAAGTCTGATTGAATCAAGAAATATGATCGAACTGGCATCAAGATATAATCGATGTTTGAACTGTAATAGAGAGACATGCTAAATTTAGACTTAGAAAATCTTGATCACGCAGCAGATTATGTCATATCCAAAATAATTCATCAAGCAAAACGCTGGATCAATGGCTGCATTATGTTCATTAAAATTAAAACCACTGATTGACAAGTAAAGATAAGAGCTCACAAATTTACCAGGTCGCCATTGCAGTAATGACCAAGGAAAACATCACAAAATATAAGACTATAATATATATGGCTGTCAAGATATTTCGATCTTGTCAAATGTTAACATCTTGAATGCAGTCATAGAAACTGGTAATCACTGTTTAATATATATCTTTGTGTGTACATAATTTATAAAATATGTCACATTTGCTGATACGTATCGAGTAACACGACCACAAAAGGGTGTAAGACTGCTAGATGTGTTAATTCTAAATTCTTTAAACGTAAGGGGTATTTGATCCCGATTTTAATCGCTGCATACCGCCAAAATATGCATTTTCTTATAGACTGGCGTCAGATGTGGATACTTAAGCAGTCAATATTTTCGATGTGTTCATATAATTTTAAAGCTGATATTGACTGGAATATGAATCTAAGTAGCAAATCGAGGCGTGGTGGGTATGGATGGAGTAGGATGGGAGGAGAATGGAGGAGGAGTAGGTGTGGGTGTGGTGAGGATGGGTGAACAATCTCCAAAATTTTAATTCCTCTGGCCGTGAAGGCACAAGGGGCTTACAATACGACATGGCAATGTGTCTGGCTTGCCTCATTTTGCAAGATCAATTCCATTTTTACCATCCGGTTGATCAATATGATTAAAACCAATATGGAGTAAAAAAAAAAAAAAATCTTTCTTAAGAACTATAAAAAGTTAAGATCTCCTGAAGATAAACTTTGGACACTGAAAGCAACATTTAGGATTCATAACTAATAACTCTGAAAATAACGGTGAAATGTTCAATAGTGTATATTTTGTGTGAAACAATATTTTGTGATTTTGTTAAAGATATAGGATTTCTCAAGTGTTTTGAAAATTCGCCAATTTTCGATAAGAAATATTTGTCTAAAGCAACTGAAATATGGCTCTGAGGTAAATAAATTCTATAAAGAAAATTATAATTTTCACAAATCGTGAAACCTAGTGATTCGTCAAAAATACTTTCTACCACAAAATATAATGTAGACCAGAACCTGTAATCTAACATATTTAGCTCATGGACATGTGTATGATGGAAATTTCACAGTGATCTCCAACTCGCTGTTACGGAAGAATTAGTTATATTTCCTGTATCTCTTTATAGCCTCGCTAAATGGTCGAACGTCGTTGGACTAGTATTCCTACGGTCGCAATTTTGATATCCGCAAATTTCAGCCTGGGTAAGTTGCCTCGGCTTGTCCTTGGAAAGGGCGTGTATTTGGCAAGATATAGTAAATAATATGTGTAAAATTCCATTATAAAGAAACAAAATGAAAGCAACAACAATAACACCCAACTAGCATCGTACACTGCTGCCTAAATTAAAATCTTTACTGAATAAAGAGGAAAGAGTTTTATCATTATGTAAACAATTAAACTTGATTGTCCTAATTAGCAATTTACAACGACATGGTTTCTATGCAGGTAGAAAAACATGTTCAAATGCCAAATGCCAATTTTATGTTTAATCACAGATGACATCATAAAGGTTGCACACGTCATTTTAGCCGGCGCCAGCTTGATCTTGTAAGATTAAGGAACAGACTATTCGACGATGCCTTGAGATGTCTTACACTGTTAATTAGACATCGGCATGAAACATCTTTATAGACGGACAAACAAATGCAAACGTAAAACTTCACCGGTAATTGCATAAGTTATAATGTCGTAAATTGTTTACCGGTAATTGCATAAGTTATAATGTCGTAAATTGTTTACCGTTAATTGCATAAGTTATAATGTCGTAAATTGTTTACCGTTAATTGCATAAGTTATAATGTCGTAAATTGTTTATCAGAAATTTGCAAGTAAATAGTTCCTTAAGCTGTTATATAAGATCATGTTAAATGTTCAGTAGTAAGTCAATTTTTTCCTCTAAATTAGCCAGAGAAAAACAGAAGCCCTCTTCCAACCCGCCCCAAACAGCATCCATTCACAACCCTGCATCACCATGGATTGACGTCACGCAGCTGAACAATGTGGACCGTTTCAAATTCATCGGCAGCACAATATCCAGTGATGACTCCCTAGACAAATTGTTCACTGTTTGGATAAAAAAAGTCAGTCAAGCACTCTGACGCCTCCGAATCAAAGTCTTGCAGCACAGGGACATACACCTGTCAACAAGATAAAGGTGTACAATGTAATTGTCCTCACATCTCTGTTGTATCTGAACCGTGGACTGTGTACAGAAGGCATAATAATTAGTTGCACCATTTCTATCAGCGCTCCATGATGATCCATCATGCGGATTAAGTGGCAGGACCGAATCACCAACCAGGAAGTAATTAATAGACCCAAGACAACAAGCATCATACCCAAACTAAGGAGTCCCAACTTCGATGGACTGGCCATGTCATCCGAATGGATCGAACAGAATCCCAAAGCAGCTGTTTTTTGGCGAGCTAGCCCAGGGCAACCGAAACCAAGGCCGCACTCGCAAGAGGTACGAAGACAATTTCATGACGTACATCATATTTGCAGTCCTTCAACCCCACAAGCTCGAGCGCGATGACTAAGACATAATTCAGTGGCAGGTCCTGACCATAAAAGCCAGTTCCACCTTTTAGGTTGTTGTCTCTTGTGGCAGCTGGTGAGGGACGTCACAGAGCTGTGTCCCAACAACCCACAACCACCGGTGTCCATTACCCCACCTGCAACGGCCTGTGTGCATCGGAATTTGGACTCCGGAGCCACATGCGCGTCCACCGTCAATGAGAATGCACAGCTAGTCGTCCTCGGTTCGAGAGACTACCAAGGGAGAGTAAGTCGATGGGGCAAGTGTTTACCTTTTATCATTGGACAATGTTAGAGACGGTTACATTAGACAGTTGTGTATTTCACCTTTGATGCAAATGCAATGGACTGGTAGAATAAGAATATGAATGAGGTATTTTATCTTTAAAACTTATCTTAAAACAGATTATCAGCCAGTACCAGAAACATTCATGACATTATTTCTTTCTGGAGCATTAGTTAGAGAAGAAGCACCCATAAAGTCTAAGGGTAGAAGGTGGTAAAACCTGATAATTTATGCAAATTTACTTATCAAACTGATTTTATAAAAAGCAAATAAATCTGTAGAAATTATCATTAGAGATAAATTAGATGATACAGGTTGGTTGAGTCGGTTGATGTAAAGTCTGCCTTTCTTACTAAAAAGGGATGTTGTCATTTTCTTTCATATGAATACATTACTGAGTCTAGAGTTCAAACATTGCATCCTATGTGGATTAATAGTCTTAAAATGCATACGTGTATTTTTTTGCCTGACACAATGAAACATATCTGTGTCACT
Organism: Unio delphinus; assembly: GCA_029339505.1. Classification (NCBI taxonomy): domain Eukaryota; kingdom Metazoa; phylum Mollusca; class Bivalvia; order Unionida; family Unionidae; genus Unio; species Unio delphinus. The sequence goes on from JAQISU010000147.1 coordinate 1,692,453, forward strand.
TTGAACGATTCAGACCTGGATTTTCTTTGTCATGTTTACCATAGGAAACATCAAATTAAATGTCGATCCTCACTCCCACAGTAACGGAAAGTTGCTTTGAAAGATATATATCAACTCTATAATTATTTATCCTGTAATGCTGTTTATTAGCAGATCTCCCGCAGTTCTCTTTGGATTGTGAGATAATATAAAGATTGACATGTATTATTTGCACTAATTATGGATTAATGTTTGCTTCGTAGTATAGATTACAGCAAAAGAAAATAATATCCTGTCTTTAGTTTAATTGTCTATAAAATGATAGTTGGACGAGTATGTTAAAGGTATAAAACCTCAGAGGCTGTTATTATCAAATGAAGAAAGAAAAGTAGAATTTGGTGACTGAATTTTTCCAGTTTGATGCAATTTGATGGAGAAAGAGAAAGAGAAAGAGAAAGAGAAAGAGAAAGAGAATGCCTGTATTGCCGATCATTTTTCCAATATTATCTATTCTTTTGGTTCATAATTTTTCTTTCATTTTCTAAAACCTGATGATATAATGATTATTAAACTTTAATACGATTTGTACTTTTAATCTGTACGGGCCAATCGCAACCACGTTATAGCTTACCATACACATTGGTAAATTCTGACAATATTGAAGACATCATAATGTAATAATGATATTGTTTGGAGTATGCATCATTTTACAAAAGTGGTCAATATTATTTAACACAATCCAATGGTAATATCATCAACCAATTATATTGATTTAAGGTTGTTTTTATAAAAAAATATTTTAAAGAATACAAACCCTTTATTTTAATATAATATCTTATAAAAGATGGCTTCTGAATACTAATTTGCAAATGATAATGATTCGTGTCAGTGAAATCGCCTTAAAAATAAAATACCATGAAAAACCTTTTGACATTGATTATACCATCGACAGAAAATATGTTCACAGCTAGAATAAGAAAATTCAAACATAATCTAAAGAATTAAATAAGACAGAAGTTATATAGTTTTTGTATCAATTTATTTTTTATTTATGATCCTCTTTTTTGTTTGGATACGATGGGGACATTTTCCAGTAATAATAATCGGTCATACTATAATCTACTGTCTTGCACAAATCAGGAGAATGTAATTTGAACATTCATATACCCTTGGAATTTTCATGCTGTACAACATTCATAGACCCTTGGAATTTTCATACTGTACAACATTCATAGACCCTTGGAATTTTCATACTGTACAACATTCATAGACCCTTGGAATTTTCATACTGTACAACATTCATAGACCCTTGGAATTTTCATACTGTACGACATTCATAGACCCTTGGAATTTTCATACTGTACAACATTCATAGACCCTTGGAATTTTCATACTGTATAACATTCATAGACCCTTGAAATTTTCATACTGTACAACATTCATAGACCCTTGGAATTTTCATACTGTACAACATTCATAGACCCTTGGAATTTTCATACTGTACAACATTCATAGACCCTTGCAATTTTCATACTGTATAACATTCATAGACCCTTGGAATTTTCATACTATACAACATTCATAGACCCTTGGAATTTTCATACTGTACAACATTCATAGACCCTTGGAATTTTCATACTGTACAACATTCATAGACCCTTGGAATTTTCATACTTTACAACATTGGGCTTTGCATATGTAAGATGTGTCATTGATATACCACGACATATATACATTTTTCATTCGAAGGAAACGAGGCTTGCCTTTTTCCTTTAAATGAAATAATTATGTATGTGGTATATTATTGATACAGCGTACATACTATACATATATTTTATTTCCATCACATATAAATACATATATCTGCCCTTGGAATGGAGTTAAGATGTGCTCCGGGCAACTGTGTATTGACCGAGTGAATGAACGCTTCACATCCCTGCGATTCAATATGCTACAAACGTAGTTCTTGTTGTTCACATTGATACGTTGATTTATTTCTTTTGGAGTTTATATTTTTATCAAAAATTTATAAGACATAATTTAAACATGAGATATTGTTTTAGGAAGAATATAGAGCACTTCAAACACATTTGCTACTCAGGCATTCAGGCTTTCATGGAAACTGGCGTAAATCAAAATGACGAAACAACAAGAGGTAATTGAAATATTTTAAGATATTTATATTTGACCTACGCCGAAATTATGTTCCAATTTACCATATTATCGGCCAAAAATTCTCTCTCTCTCTCTCTCTCTCTCTCTCTCTCTCTCTCTCTCTCTCTCTCTCTCTCTCTCTCTCTCTCTCTCTCTCTCTCTCTCTCTCTCTCTTAATCGACAGATTTAACATAGTGTTGACAAGCTATGTATCATTGGTACTATGGACATTGTTCATAGATCCCAAGGAAAGTGTAGACACAACGGTACAAAGAACCATATTCTTGTAGGTCACTTGGTGGAAGTTAAGTTTTAATGTTTTCATTCAATACAAAATGTTTTATTGTCTCACGCCATGGTTCTGCGTATGTTGCCCCATATGCATGAGAGGAAAGAGAAGAACGGTAAAAAAGAAAAGATTGCGATGAAATTGATACTATGTTTAATTCATTAGAAACGAGGAATATTTATACTTTTTTGTAGTTTTCATACGTCATCAATGATTAATGAGTTGAAATTCATGATTGATTTATACGCCTGCAGTTGAAAGAATGAATTATATATATATATATATATATATATATATATATATATATATATATATATATATATATATATATATATATACAAATAAATCAATAACATATAATACGTACTTACTTTACTAAACATTGTTTGTATGAATGGTCTTTTTTGCACTTGATTTACAAAATAAATCTCCTTAATTTCAAATTAACTTTTCTTTTATACACACATGAAAATTACCACGAAACAGATATATTAAAATTGTACTTTATTACATTCGATAGAATACCTCTAAGCATGAACTTGAAAAAGTACGGTCTGAACAACGTTTAATGCGTTTACGATTTTACACACAAACACAAGCAAGCACGCACACACGCACGCACGCACGCTCGCACATACACACACACTCATACATACACTCATACATACATACATACATACATACATACATACATACATACATACATACATACATACATACATACATACATACATATTATTTCACACGGATGATTCTCAAGGCCATGTTCCACTTTATATTTGTGTCTGTCATCTTGAGTTTGGAGCGCAAATCACCAAAATCTAAGTTCTACATTATCTATGCACTGAAAATTGCAAGTCCGTGTTTCCTCTTTTTCTTATTCTTTCTGATTTCATTCACCGTCCTCTCGTCGATATATTCTTTAAGTTGCTTTTCTATCGAATATCGCGTCTACAAATATATTTATTTTCCTAAAGTTTCAAGTTTTGCGGCGTAAACCCCACATACGGGGCTTGTAAACGGTTCTTTTCTCGCTAGCAACGAAATGGACAGCGGGTTTGTGTGTCTGTGTGTGTGTGTGTGTGTGTGTGTGTGTGTGTGTGTGTGTCAGAGAGAGAGAGAGAGAGAGAGAGAGAGAGAGAGAGAGAGAGAGAGAGAGAGAGAGAGAGAGAGAGAGAGAGAGAGAGAGAGAGAGAGAGAGAGAGAGATCTTTGAACCCTCTCCTTGACTCCACGTGACCATGCATGTTCTATTTGCAGTCTAGGTTTTGATTGTACTGACTTCACATGGGCTGCAAATTTTATAGCTTAAATCACTAAGACCGATGCTTTACACCATGAGGTATATCCTTATTCAATCATTGGTATTTGGATTTGTTCTAAACATTGACATGACTGCGTAATATCAGGCCTTACATCAGCTTTAGTTGTATTGAATTTTTTTAGGACACATTTTTCACGATTGAAGATCGGATCAAAACTACAGAAAACGACATGGCAGTTGCAGAATTATCAACCAATCCCTTTTTAAAACCATACAGTGTCTGTGGTTATATAATATTGCCACTTTCTATGATTTTAAGCGTCTGCGATTGCTGTAAACTGTCCAGTCAGAAATGAACCGGTCAAATGTTTTGTAACTTAGGTCTTAATAAACTCTAAATTATGCAGCAAGAAAGAAGAAAACACAATAATAAAAATTACACCCACCCACCCTAAAAAGAATCCCCAAAAATTCTTTAATCGTCGTTTTCTGTTCTGTTTATAATGTTACATTTTATCTAGAATGCCCTGTCGAAAAAATACTTAACAACGCACCAAGCATAATTTTACAACTTCCTAGTAAAACACTTATGATACCGATACATGTTTGTAGTAAGTATTTTACTAACAATTATCCGAAGGGGTTTTTCGTTTTGTTCAATTAACAATCTAATATTTCTGATTTTTGAACTAATTGTTCTTTTTACTTCATACTGTTTCCCTAATTCTTTTCTTATTTTTTTCACGATATTAAATAACGGGACAAACTTACTGACGTCGTCACAGCATAACAAGGAGTCACGGATAGAATTCTGAATTCGTTTGATTAGTGCATATTGTTTGGGTAACACGTATTTGTTATTGTTAGCGCCGTATTCAATATCCTGGAAGTCGGACATAATTTGATCGCAGTCTAAATTATCTGATGTGTAAATCCCCTAAGATTTCAAAACTAAAATTTCGGTTATTACATCAATGATATTTTGAGAATTCATATTACTAATAATTATATACTTCTAATTGTTTATATAAACGAACTGAATTTTTTGTCCGGTCTTTTTTGAAATCGCAGATCGATAAATTCCCTCTGCGACTTTTCGTACTGAGGGTTTACAAATATAAAAATAAATACCGGCTTCATTCATTGATTGGAATATTTTTTCTTCGTTAGTTATTGTATTAAATGATTTACGGGTCTTTTCCCAATTGATTTATAAGTACCAGTTCCTCCTCTTTGGGTATTCTCACTCTGTGTAACAACTTCTAGATTATCCAATTTGTTATTCTTAGGATTGGAATCAATGTGATCGATAACAAAACCATCCTTGATCAATCCATGGAAACATTCATACACGAAACAATGATTAGGATGTATTTTCCCTCCAGCGTTAAATATCAAATACCCCATTCCATTGTCAGAACCAACTGGTTTCTTCAATCTGCGGTTTCTGATAATACCATCAGGGGAAGCCTCATAGTTGCTGATCACGGGATGTGGTCGGAATTCTTGGTTCATTTGTATACATAATACTATTTGTCTAATTCATTGTTTGGTCGAATGATTACATTTGGAAATCTTTCGATGTAGTCTTGAGGAGTTCTTATGATTTTGTCGCTGACTTTGTCATGAACGCTGTCAAGGGTCAAGGTCATTGATGGATTTTTTTAATTTTTTTTTTATAATTACGCTTCAACTCTCTATATCGCTTACCACCACAACTGAGACACAATTGTGATTTACCACGCACCCCTACCCCACATCGAATACAAGGAATAGGACCAAGGCTTCCATGTCGAACACTTTACATATGATATTCACAGAACTCCTTTCTGCATGATTTGTTACACACGGTTGTTGATCCAATCATAAACCATTTGCAATGATTCATTATACAATATTCTTCTATTTAAATACTTGTTTTAATTATAGCAAGAAGGAGTTTGAGAGATTATCGAAAATTAGACCTTGGAAAAATGCTAAATTCAATCTCGATAGAGTCTCTGATTAGCCAAAGAGTAAAATTCGTGATGGAACCATGATAACTAAAATTCGTGATTGTTTTAATGAATTCAAGCGTGATGGAGCATCTCACGGTTGGTCGACATTTAGAATCAATGGTGAAGTTGATGCTACCATGAACGATAAAAACGCAGCAGTGATAATTTCACATCTTTCACTGAAAAGGTATTTTTTTAGAATAAAATTCATTATCCGCTCAGACACTGGAGATTGGATTATTCGTGATAAATTGGAACCAATTCTCAAGGACAAGAAAACTGTCACTGTGAGTCAAGATTTCAAACCAGGAATTTTGATCTCTCCTGGTTCGTATAAATACCTAACAGTGACATTACCGAGTATTGGTTATTTTGAAAAATCTTTTTGAGGTTGTACGGGTATATACTTCCTTTTAATCGCGTTGTTAGGTTTCGTGTTGATTGTTCGAGTAACCTCATTATTCAGCGCGGTAATCACAGCTGGTAATCTCTCGACCCATTCACGAGATCGTTTGTCCTGGATGAATTCTTCCGCGTATTGATATCCGAATAACCGCACAGCAAGTGTACGATTAAATTGTTCAACAATTGCCTGATCGCGATGTAGTGCAGTATGTCCATGTCGTATTGTGACATTGTGATGTTTCATTGTAGATGAAACCACAACCTGAAATTCCTTGCCAGGATCAACTTGTAATAGATTTGGCCATTGCAGAGGACCCCTTCGATAAATCCTTTCAAATGCAGAAGCCACTTCAATTGATGATTTTGTCTTTAGCGGTTCTGCTTGTTTGTATCGACTCGCAACATCAACTACGGTTAGCGCGTATTTGTAGCCACCATCATACGGCAGAAATAATATATCAGCCTGATGAACCTCATTGGGTACAGTAACATCAAAATGCGAGAAATTGATTTGTTTAGGACGCGTTAAATAAATTTGTCATATAGCCTGTTTGGATAACCAATTAGCCGCAGTGGCCTTTCTCACTTTTGCGGCGTAGGCGAGTTTACCGATTGCTGCTTTACCCCGCCAGTATCATTTCGGAGAATAATAAATAGATTCCATGTTGTTATTAATTACCGGCACCTAACATCAATTTGCCTTTCATCGTCGATTTTACTAACCATGAAGCCAACCATTCTTTGAAGGATTTATCAGTGATAGAATTCAACGCATGAATCAATTTCACATCTGCGATATGTCTGTGTTGCAGATTACTGCTTTTATAAGCAACATCATGGGCATGACACGCCTTATCAATGGCGTTTATTGGTTCTTCAACGTGTCGAGGTTGGTTTTGATCATCGAGTCGGATATCGAGTCTGGTTCCGGGTCCACAATAACTATATCCTCGAAAGTGTTTTTCTCCTGGATACTTCGCTCATGGTGTCCCTGGAAGTTTAGTTAGCTTGGCTGCAATATCACCTCCTCGTTATTTTTAAATCATCAGAAATGCTAGCATTTCCTGCAGATTTCATAGAAACAAATCTAAATTTGTTTGTACTGCATTGTACACATTTACCAGAAAGTGCTGATTGGTTATTTTTAGTTGTAATCGTCGTCAAGTCATCTGTGCCAGTACGCGCCTTACACTTCACACAATATAGATCCATAATTTATATATAACAACATGAATGTAATTGATTATTCAGCTACCCGACGACGAGAACCTATTAAACACCATGTGATGTTGCCGAATTCAAATATAATGATTATAATCGGACCATCTGGAAGTGGCAAGACACAATTGTTACTTAATTTGATAACGAGATGAATGAAATGCGACAAGTTGTATTTGATAGCTCCGAGTGTAGACGATCAGCGATGTTACAATGTGTTAAAAGATTTTAACGACAGCGCGGTAGAAGAATCTGGCGAGGGTATTATTGAGTTTATAACCGATATCGATGAAGCACCGTGCATTGATGATATTAATGGAGATATTAACAATTTAGTCGTATACGACGATGTGATGTTAGACAATCAAAAGAATCCCGCTTGGATATTTTCCAGAGGCAGGCATAAAAACACCGACGTGATATATGTCACTCAACGGTATACACAAATTCCGAAGGTGATCAGAGATAACTGCAATTTATTGTGTGTGTTTAACGGAGTTGATACTCATACACTACGAAATATTTGGCAAACTTGTTGCTGCGGTAATATGGATCATAATCGATTTAGAAATTTCTTTAGTCACGCTCAGTCAATCCAACACGGATTTGTGACGATAAATTTATCAGACCCTCGGACGCGATATCGTGTCGGACTTGATAAAATATTCGGTTAATCCATAGGGGGCGGCGACGACGATTTTTTTAAGAGGTTTTTGCACCCCCGGGTTCCCCTTAATTTGACAATTAGGGCCCTAAAATCGTTGGCAAAAGGAGACTTAAAATCTACCCCAATTAGAGACGTCGGATTCGCCCCCTCTGGTTCTTTTTCGTAGAGAGGTTTCGAGAAAGACAATTTGACAAATAGGGCTTTAAAATCGTTAAGGCTCCATTTGGCAAAAGGAGACTTCAAATGTTTTTCTTAAAATCTACCCCAATTAGTGACGTCGGATTCGCCCCCTCTGCTGCTGCAGTCTAAGGTGCACGTGCATTTGTTGTTGGAATGAACAATAGAACAGCGTAATTACTCATCGCAAAAATATGCGAAAGCAATTCTATGTGATCGCATAATCTGGAAATTTTGCGAGCAAGGAAAACACATCTAATACAGTATAGTTATCGTTATATTGTTACGATAATGAATAACATGAGTAAAACATGGGTACACGTGAGTAGATAGAGACGTGAAATTGTTCACATCCTTTATTGGGAAATAATCAATACGTCATCATTGTGGTTGCCTGGGTTAATGGTCGGACTGGCAGCAAATACAAAATTTGTGTACATCCAGAAATTTCACCTGGATATATATATATATATATATATATATATATATATATATATATATATATATATATATATATATATATATATATATATATATATATTTATATATATCCCTGAAAAGGACTGTTTTGATGGTGATTGTGGCTATCTCTTATCGTCTAACATTGCGTCCTTGTCTGGCAGCATGCATTTTGACAGGATATGGTCTACTACTGTTGAAAGAGAAGGACAATTCTTTTGTGTCTACTTGACAATTCATAAAATCTCTGTCTTGCTCCTACTGATGTTGCTGTTCTTTCTGCTGTTTTTTAAGTCTGTACTTTACGGCAAATTAGTCTTGTCAATTTTGACAAGGTTGACAATTTCGACAAGGTTGACAATTTTGACATGGTTGACAACGTTGTGCAATCAAGTGATGCACACTACGTTTCCTAGCCAAAGACAAGATATATTCATAACGGTTCCAAACCATCAATCTACGTTTTCATAGTTTCAAGAAGAGTCACTAAATGTTCTTAGGGATATTAAAGACTGCGTTGATGAAGAAAATACATAGAACAAAGTTGATGATGTCGTCTTTCAAAGGCGGTAATCTATACGAATCAAAATACACCACACAGGGGAAAGTAGAAGGCTACTCAGTGGTTTCCTGGGAGATGACTGATAACCCCACTATTGTTGTGGCAACATCAACATCATGTTCTATGGATTCAATCTCTTTTCCATCAATCATGTATCAAGCGCTGTTAAATAGCGCCATGATACCGTGATTGACAAAACCAACTTTGACACCATCTGCATATGGTGTATCAGCTGCAACATTTGTTACAATTTCTCCTTCTACTTCGATAAACGCTTCAGAGGGTAGAAAGAATTTGCTGGTATCCTGGACTTGAAGTTCGATTCTTGATAGACAATTTGGATGTACTGCATTATAGGAATACTACTGATAATTGAGTAGAGAATCATTATTGAGCCATGGGGCGTCCAAATCAAACGCTGAATCAGGAGCCGATTTGAACATATTATTATATATTTCTTGATGTAAACTGTGATCTCGCTCGCTATTTCAAGCCACTTACCACTATCATATTTGCAGTAATATTATCCTGGACGCTGCTCAGTGATGCTATTTTTTGATCCACTGCGTCATTTATTATTTTACTAATGCTCGCGGGCATAATGTCCGTAGATGGTAGTTTCTCTACTGACTTTGTCATTGGTGGTTTCCTTCGCCGCCGAACTAACGTTACTAGTTTTTCTTTAGCAGCTGAAAATGCCCTCCCGGCAACATCACCAACGATTGGTGCTATTTTGGGAGCCATTCTTGCAAATAACCCTGCAATGATATTGCCGAGACCATCTCCATAGTACGCTCTATAAACTGGCAATCGTGAATTTACTATATAGACCATGGTTGGCTTGCTATGGTTGTAGTGTATGATCATCTTTTTATCATTTTTATCTAATCGCGAAATTCGACGATGTCATCAAATTAATCACTATGGTAACCGTCTGCTAGCTCATCAATAAACTCTCGATATACACCAATATCCATGATACCACCATCAAATAGTTGTCTGCAGATATCAGTTGCCTCATTAATTACTTCCGGTGAGTTATTTCCAGCTCGTTTTTCTCCTACGAGAACTTCTATTCATGATATATTACCGAGAATACTATTAGGACAATGAACTAGACCATTACCTGAAAAACCCCTTGGATATCCATCTTCATTTTTTTCAGTTGTACCAGTTGCACCTTGCTCGCGAGATAATTCATCCAGTGATCTGTCCATTCTTTCTAAACCATCTTCCTCAAATGATGTATCACACTGAGGTTCTACTTGTTTTTTTTTGTTTTTTTATTGTCTTCGTGTTTGTCTTCGTGTTGGTGTTGGGCGCTTTCTTTCTTGTTGTCGTTCTTCTATTTCCATTTGTCGTTCTTCTATTTGTTGTTTATCAAAATTTCTAATTCCTTTTTAAATTCTTTATACCCCTTCTACCTCTTATCCAAACGATCTCTCTCCTCGTTTATTTTATACAACCAATCAACCCAGTCATCGCGTTTTATTCCACTATCTTTATACTCGTACTTTAAAAACTCCCTTTTTGAATGATAACTGTTAGCAGCAAAATTACCAAAAGCTTGATAATCCTCTTTTTCTAATAATTGAAATTGTTTTATTAGTGTTTTAGCCCCTTCATTAAATTTATCAACTAAAGAAACACCCTTTGTTTTTACTAAAAATCACTTTGAAATTCCTGTCTCGTTTGGAGCATATTTCGAACATAATCACGAACTGGAATAAATTTCTTAATCGAAACTAATCGTTCACGTGCTAATTTAGTTGCTAGTGCTTCATTTACCATCATAAATAAATGTACGATCTAAATTGTAAGTTAAAATTCCACAGACAGCTACGCGTTTGTGAAAATCGAGGGCGAAAACCCCAGGAATTCATTTAGAGAATAATCGATTTTCATGAAATCTTGCCGACGGATTAGCCAAAATCAGTACAAAATCAATGAAAAAAGCATCAAAGAATCGACGATCACGATGAAAAACACCACAAAATTTGCCTCACAAGGATAGAATCTCATCAAAATCGATTTTCTCTAAATGAATTCCTGGGGATTTTGCCCTCGATTTTCATGAAATCTTGTCGACGGATTGCATAAAAACACCACAAAAACGACCAAAAATGACCAAAAATCAATTTAAAAATAATTTCAGCAACTAACAAATAAACTAAAAATTCCGTGAATTCCCACCTACCCGAATTTCACTACAGTGTTTCATTACTTCCGCAAAGTGATAAATCACCGTGCAAAAAAATACACAACATGGAAAGGTATGTTCTGCGTGAGTAAGCATACCTGTCTATAGAATTGTGGATTACTCATACTTGCAAACAGGTATGGGTCTTGTACATGTTTGCGTTTAGAGTATCAGAGATTTTTCACTGTGTTGAGGCAATCAAAGGGGAATTTTCATTTTGGCGGACAATCTCTTTATTGTTTTGATTTTCGAGTTCATTGTGCTTTTGATTTCATATTGTTTCCCCAATTCACTTCTGACCTTTTCGACAGCAGTGAATAACGGGGCGAACTTATTGATGTCGTTACAGAATGCAAGGAAGTCATAAATAGCGTGTTGAATTCTCTTTATAAAAGAATAGGATTTCGATAACACATACCTGTTATTCCGAGCGCTATCATCAATATCTTGAAATTCAGAAAGAATCTGATTACAATCTAATTTATCTAACAATTGAATTCCTTGATTTTTTTAATTTGAAATCTCGTTCATAATGACATTCATATTTTCAAATTCATATATGAAATATTATGTATTATTGCGCCTAGAGATATATAATCATATATAATCATAAATCTCTAATCGCAATAAGATGTGAAACCAAACAGATGGATTAAACTTATCGTTTTGAAGAAAATCCTTTTCTAATTTACCCATGAAAAGGAGCCTTAGGACTACCCATTGCCGTACCCATAATTTGTAAGAAATTCATGTTATTAAATTAAAAATAATTGTTTTCCAAGATAAGCTTTATGATTTTACAAATAACTTCACTAGATAGTGTGCTATTATATGGATTGTTATCAATAAAATATTTACACTCTTCAATGCCTTCTGCATGCAGAATGTTGGTATATAGTGATGTTACATCTAATGATACCAGGATTGAGTTATCAGATATATGTGGAATAGACTTCAACTTTTCAATGAAATCACTAGTATCTTTAATGTATACAGGAAGTGATTTCATTAAAGGTTGTAAAACACTATCAATATATTTGGATAGGTTTTCAGTATATGAATTATAACCTGATATAATAGGTCGTCCTGGATAATGTAACGGTAAATTATGGTCAGGATTTCTATGAGTTTTGGGTAATATGTAAAATTAGGTGTACGTATGTTAAGAGGGAAAGTATCAAATTCTTTATGCACGGAATTATTATTTATAGCAATCTCATTAATAAAAGTTGAAATGTTTGATTTAATTCTATCGAATGGTTACTGTTAATATGTTTGTAGCATTTTTCATCATTTAATTGACGTTCAACTTCTTTACTATAATCTTCTTGATTCATAATAAAAAATAGTGTTTGATTTATCAGACTTTTTAATAACTATACTGTCGTCATTCATTAGATTATATCAATATAAAAATCTAAATATGAATCACGTCCACCGGGTGGTGTAAAAGATTATTTGATTGTGTTAAAATACCCCATTTTTTAATGAAAAGAAAAGAAATTTTAAAAAGAAAAGAAAAAATATGTTTCTCTTCTCTTTATTTTGATTCATAATTGTTTCCTGTTGTTTCTGTAGCTGGTTATGTATTTGTGTGGGTCTTTGCTGTCGTCATTCATTAGATTATATAAAGACTTAATTTCGTCCTTAGAAATATTAATATGGTATAGCTTTTTATGATTATCAGTTAATATTTTTTTATGATGGCATCAATATAATAATCTAAATATGAATCACGGCCACTAGATGATTTAGTTTTGTTAATTAAAATAACCCATTTTGTTAGAAAGAAAAGAAATCGATTTATTTTCTGAATTGTTGTATGTTGTATAATTTAAAAAAATCTTTTAATTTCAGGTGTCTAGAAAAATTAAACATTTCGTCAGCTGACTTAATTTTATTATGACATTTTGTTATTGGACAAAATTTTAGTCTTTAACCTAACAGTATAAAGTCATTATCCGTTCATTTTCTACGTGAGATGTTCAGTACTGTTTCATAAACCTCTCTTAATTAGTTTTCTTCGTTTCATTTCTTTTTCCACTCTTTTCTGCTATTAAATCTAAAGAACCTCCTATTCTTTTGTCTTGTGTCCTCACTATTAATCCTTGCAAAATCTTCGCCATGTTTGTCAGTGATTTTAACATGGTCATTGTTTCTAATTCTCCCTGTTTTACGGCTTCTGCGTATTTCTTCTTTGCCGTGCCCTGAGGAATCAAGTTTTCTCGCTGTTGTTCATCCTGTTGAATCTTGTTTGAATTTACAAAATTCCTATTGTATTGAATCTTTGGTTTACTAAAGTTTTGGGAGGTGCTATATATTTATTACTGTTCCTTTCTGTAGTTTCTTTGGGTTTTAAATACTTCCTTTTTTGTTGTTCATTTCTCTGTTGTTGTGATGATTTATTGCTTTTTTGCTGCTCTTTTTTTGGTTGTTGAATAATTTTTTGCTTTCCTCTATTTTTTTTTAAACTTGTTTATTTCTATTTTCTTTACTCTTTCGTAAATTGTTCAGTTTTTTATTTTGCTTCAGAAGTATGTCATTCTTCTTTGAATTTGTTTTTCTATATATATTTCTTGGTCAAAACAAAAAGGCTTTGCTTATCTAATTTCTTCCTCAGTTCATCCCTAACATCTTCGGTCTGTTTTCCGACCTTTTGTGATATTCTTAATTGTTCTTCTCCTAATCTCTCACATATGTTTTAGCGAGACCTATGTTTAGCGAGACTTTATGTAACAGACTGTCGATAGAATTTCGGAAATCTTCATTTCCGCTTCCCGTGTATATTTTAAATCTGATGGAACGATCCCCTCCTCAACACATTTGTTCAAGAAACTGCTGTGAAGGCTGCTTTTCGTCTGTCTTTTCCGATAGTTTTAATATTTGATATTTCAAAGACGTCATTACTCTCGGAGGATCATAATTTGATGCCATTATGTTGTTGAAAAATTTCAGAATTGTACGGGAAAAAAATAATTCAAACGTCGAAAATTCGGTACAACTAGTTTCGCATTTTAATAAATACCTCTTCAGGCACGAAATGATTTGAAAGTAACGGATGACGTCATGTAATCATGTAATAATTCAAGTAGATTTTCTAGTTTATACCCGTTATTCCAATTATTGCACATTTTTCAACATGAGGATGTTTCAAAGCAAACCCATATTTGCACGATTAAGCTAGAAATTATATATATATATATATATATATATATATATATATATATATATATATATATATATGTGTGTGTGTGTGTGTGTGTGTGTGTGTGTGTGAGAGAGAGAGAGAGAGAGAGAGAGAGAGAGAGAGAGAGAGAGAGAGAGAGATGGATGGATGGATGGATGGATTTGTTTAAAACAATGATTAAATTAGCAGAACGAATATGGGCAGGAAGTGAGTTCCATATTTTAGCCCCTGAATGCTTTAGACTTCCATTGAATTGTTCAGTGCAAATTTTTTTAATTGTGAATTGTTAAAATTCGATCACAGATCATACGGGAAAGACATTTGTAGAAACGACTGTGTTACATACTGTCGTAACATCTTTGATTCATTTAAGAACGAGAACTACTTTATAAATTTTGTTCTCTTGTCCATTACTGGCCGTTTTCATTATGTGGTTTGTCAGATGATGAAAATCAATCGGTACATTACGAATCAAAATCGATACTCGTATTGTTCGGACTAGTACAATTTCCCCATATTGTTGAACATAGTCCATCGTTGTAAGTATTTAATCCTTATAATAAAAAATTCTGGAATCCTTTGTCAGATTTGATCTACTAAGCAATACAATTCAAATGCGAGGGATCTACAGACAGTGTCTATTTGTTTTTCTCTACTTTAGACTTCTGTCACTAATAACTCCTAATACCTTCTCATGGTTTACATTTTCACCTATATTATTATAAATATGCAGTGATGTATCCTTCTTCTTTAACTTCTAAAGTTTTTGTTGAGGTTCCCATAGGTATATATTTTGTCTTTGATTCACGTATTACCATCTTAGTTTGTTGTGACAACTCCTTAATTAATCTAATGTCTGAACTTAGATTGCATTCCAGGATATAAATAGTGCTAGTTGATGAAGAAATTGTTGCATCAGTTGCAAACATGTCAATATTTGTATGTCGAGTATAGAGTGGAAGGTCATTGATAATGCAGGCAGGGGACACATTACAAAGCATTTTGTAATAAGATACCTTATATAACTAGATAGATGTCAACCTTGCGATAAAAGGAGGTATAACGTATTATAACAGTCGATGTAGTAACAAAAATCAAACTTTTCTTTATAAATATAATCAAAAGCATCAATTGCAATCAATGTGTTGTATTCCTTCTTGTGCTGCGCGGTTACTTTGATATGATCTGAAAATGAAGAGAGTTGTTGTTGTTCTAGGGGTTAACGCCATTTTTTCAGCACAAGATAGGCTATACATGACGGCCAGTATTAATGGTGGAGGTAGAACCCGTAAATCCCCAGAAAGAACCACTGACCCGCAGGAAGCTACTGGCAAGCTTTCTCACATACCCACATTAGCCGAATCCAAGACTCGAACCCCAGCAGACAGAGGTGAGATGGCAGTGGTCCGTAACGGACAGCGCTTTAGACCACTCGGCCACTCGGAGCCCCTGTAGAGAGGGAGAGAGAGAGAGAGAGAGAGAGAGAGAGAGAGAGAGAGAGAGAGAGAGAGAGAGAGAGGAGAGAGAGAGAGAGAGAGAGAGAGAGAGAGAGAAAGAGAGAGAGAGAGAGAGAGAGAGAGAGAGAGAGAGGGAGGGAGAGAGGGAGGGAGAGAGAGAGAGGGAGGGAGGGAGAGAGAAGACGTGACAGATCATCTGTGCTAAACAGATAGATGATATCCATACTACTACTACTACTACTACTACTACTCTCTCTCTCTCTTTCTCTCTCTCTCTCTCTCTCTCTCTCTCTCTCTCTCTCTCTCTATCTATCTCTCTCTCTCTCTCTCTTAAGGTCCTCAAGAATGACATGTGCATTGCAGAGATTAAATGGGGACCGGCTACCTTGTTTCCACCCTGACAAGAGCAAAGACATGAAAAACAGGAATCCATACGGCATAAATTGAATTATTTTCTGCATGAAAACATTGGACCAATATAATTTGTTGAGTCGAAGAAAAAATGTATATGAGATACCAGCGATAATACATTTTCATGTAGTCAGCAGGTTTTAGAGAAAACCAACAAAACAAATTTAGGTAGTACCAGACATACATCTCCACGCAATTTATGGTAATAGTTACTGGTTATTGGTCGTGCGTTTGGGTCGGCCCACTATCTGAATCTTGAACTGCCGGTTCTGGATCACTTATGACTGTGGAGACATCGTCGTTAGCATATTTCCAGATTAAGGTCAGTTTTTGCTAGCTAAACTACACTAATATGTTACGTATATTTAATTTGTATCGTGTGTTAGTTGTTTGTTATGCTATGGATTATTATTTTGTAGCTGACCTTGTCCACCTGACAAAAATCATTGTGTTTGTATTCTTTAAGCAGCTATTACATAGCTAACATTCTTTATGTGAGCATGGGTTTAATATCAGGATCATTATCAATAGAAGCAAATACGTTTATCTTGGTCTGAGTGAAGAAATAAGTGTTTACCACATTCGATATTATATTTTAGTAACAGCTTTTATCTTGTAAACATTTGGAATCATCCAGATTGAAGTTTACCATTAGGTAAGTTTTTTCAGCAAATGCTAATTGTGACCTAGGTTAGGTTGAGGAGTATACAATATTGTTTACTTGAAGCATTATTTTTTCGGTTATAACATCAATTATACTGTTGGATTCAGATTTTGATTTGGGTGAAATTATGAGGCACTCTAAAGATTTTATGAACTTATAAGAGAGTGGTGGGTGTAAGATGAAGTATTTTACATTTACAACGTGTGCAATGAATGGAATGTTGGTACCCCTTGCTTACTTTCATGTAATGCGGCTTCTATTTCTTTGGATATTGTACATGTACATGATCTAATCACATAGCTAACTAAAATGACTGCTCCTTTGTGATAAAAGGATCAGTCTGAATACAATAAAGTACACTACCTTTAGCGGGTATTAAAATATGGTGTTACGAGTCTACGCTCGTACAAAAAGTAATATGAATAAGTGAAGACAACGAGCTTTGCTAAATTTAACAAATAATTTACCTAAAATATTAAGTGAAAAATGAGAAAAGGAAACTTACGGTTTTATGAATCAAATCCAAAAATAATCCATTAATTTGTAAAAAAAAAATTAAAATAGAAGCAATAAAAAGTCTTGAATGAAACTAATTCGAATCCCGACAAAATACAAAATGGAAGACGATGACGTATGTTGTAACCTGCGAAGTACTGCAGTATCAACAGTCTCTTGTTGAATCGCCAAAAATATAATTCCAGTTTTTAACTTCTGTATAAATTTCGATAAATGTTCTTGTCTAAGAATTAATGTAGAGCACTAGTATTTCCAGGGGAAAACAATCACTTGAAATTCAATAATTTGAACAAAAAAAATCTTAGCCCAAACTGGTCATAACAACACAACGTGTCAAAAATTTAAAGCCCACTGACTACTTTTATATAAAATATTTAGGTATAAGGCTAACTTGAAACGCAAAACAGATTCCCGAATGGGAGCAACCTTCTAGAAATGGAAGTTTGTTATAAAATAAGGATCAGCTCATCCATGTATGGCCTTGACCTAACATAATAATTCTTACTCTGAGAAAGAATTTAAAAACAAAATATTCTTTTAAAGAAACAACTAAAACTATCACTGGTTCTGAAATAAGGTCAGAAACTATATACAGCGTTTCTAGTATTAGTCGTTTTTAGCAAAATAGTCGGATGAAACAAAACGGAACTGAATTTCTGGACAATGTCAAATCCATTAAAGTTACATTACATTAGGATGTAATGGAATTCTAAAAACAACAACAAACAAATTAAATTAAATCAAATATTAATTAACTCAAATGTACATATGGTAACAATCAGAAAAGAGTTTTTCCAGACTAGACAACACCTGATTCATTTGTGCAATTGATGAATCACCAATTGTATTAAACGAAAAAAAAAAGATTATCGGATCTTGATAGCTACAATTTACCTATGAAGTCCAG
The DNA here is from genome assembly GCA_029339505.1 of Unio delphinus. Classification (NCBI taxonomy): domain Eukaryota; kingdom Metazoa; phylum Mollusca; class Bivalvia; order Unionida; family Unionidae; genus Unio; species Unio delphinus. Next base: position 1,710,965 of record JAQISU010000147.1, read on the forward strand.
GAAATGAAAACGACAAATCAGAGCTAGCAGTCATTTTTAAAGATACACATCTGAAGTAAGGCCAAGTTGTACACTATAAATGATACAGACCACCCTGTCTAAAGAACGCAGTATTTTCCTGCTCATGAGTGTCCATTTGCATTTCCCTATATCCACTAAGTTGTAAAAAAATAAAAGTGCACAATTTTTTCATGCTCCCGAGTCTATTAAATGGTAATGTACAAGCAATTCTAATATCAGTACCCACATCTGCATTAAGCCCGTGAATTCGCTCATTCCATTTCTCGTCACCTGTGGAAGAATCTGGTATAACCACAAGCCTTTTTAAGTTCGCGTCTCAAAGTTCTCGTCTCAATCACCCCGGGTACTACTAGCAGCACAGTTGGTATTTCTTACTGCCAAGCAAGATTCTCAGTTATGAAACTAAAATGCAGCTACCTATCACCGTCACCTTTCCAATGAGAAATTCATGCTTGTAATTTTAGACTCTCCAACCGCACTGCCATATTACTTACCGAAAAACAGATCAAGACTGAAATGTAAATACTATACTCTTACTCTGAACTATGTGACGGCTCATATCAATATGTGCAACATATCACGTGCAATTAGGATTTATGGTAATTTCATATCAATATGTGCAACATATCACGTACAATTAGGATTTATGGTAATTTCATAACAATATGTGCAACATATCACGTACAGTTAGGATTTATGGTAATTTCTTATCAACATGTGCAACATATAACGTACCATTATGATTTAAGGTAACTTCATATCAATTTGTGCAACATATCACATACTTTTAGGATTTAAGGTACGTTTATATCAATGCCTGCAACATATCACGTACCATTATGATTTAAGGTAAGTTCATATCAATACATGTATGTGCAACTTACCATTATGATTTAAGGTAAGTTCATATCAATATGTGCAACATATCACGTACCATTAAAATTTAAGGTAAGTTCATATCAATACATGTATGTGCAACTTACCACTATGATTTAAGGTAAGTTCATATCAATATGTGTAACATATCACGTACCATTAAGATTTAAGGTAAGTTCATATCAATTTGTGCAACATATCACATACTTTTAGGATTTAAGGTACGTTTATATCAATGCCTGCAACATATTACATACCATTAAGATTTAAGGTAAGTTCATATCAATACATGTATGTGCAACTTACCATTAAGATTTAAGGTAAGTTCATATCAATATGTGCAACTTACCATTAAGATTTAAGGTAAGTTCATATCAATATGTGTAACATATCACGTACCGTTATGATTTAAGGTAAGTTCATATCAATATGTGCAACTTACCATTAAGATTTAAGGTAAGTTCATATCAATATGTGTAACATATCACGTACCATTAAGATTTAAGGTAAGTTCATATCAATATGTGCAACATATTACGTACCATTAAGATTTAAGGTAAGTTCATATCAATATGTGCACCATATCACGTACAATTAGGATTTAAGGTAAGTTCATATCAATATGTGCAACATATCACGTACAATTAGGATTTATGGTAATTTCATATCAATATGTGTAACATATCACGTACCATTAAGATTTAAGGTAAGTTCATATCAATATGTGCAACATATTACGTACCATTAAGATTTAAGGTAAGTTCATATCAATATGTGCAACATATTACGTACCATTAAGATTTAAGGTAAGTTCATATCAATATGTGCACCATATCACGTACAATTAGGATTTATGGTAATTTCATATCAATATGTGTAACATATTACGTACCATTAAGATTTAAGGTAAGTTCATATCAATATGTGCACCATATCACGTACAATTAGGATTTATGGTAATTTCATATCAATATGTGTAACATATCACGTACCATTAAGATTTAAGGTAAGTTCATATCAATATGTGCACCATATCACGTACAATTAGGATTTATGGTAATTTCATATCAATATGTGTAACATATTACATACCATTAAGATTTAAGGTAAGTTCATATCAATATGTGCAACATATCACGTACCATTAAGATTTAAGGTAAGTTCATATCAATATGTGCACCATATCACGTACAATTAGGATTTATGGTAATTTCATATCAATATGTGTAACATATCACGTACCGTTATGATTTAAGGTAAGTTCATATCAATATGTGTAACATATCACGTACAATTAGGATTTAAGGTAAGTTCATATCAATATGTGTAACATATCACGTACCGTTATGATTTAAGGTAAGTTCATATCAATATGTGCACCATATCACGTACCGTTATGATTTAAGGTAAGTTCATATCAATATGTGTAACATATCACGTACCGTTATGTTTTAAGGTAAGTTCATATCAATATGTGTAACATATCACGTACCGTTATGATTTAAGGTAAGTTCATATCAATATGTGTAGCATATCACGTACCGTTATCATTTAAGGTAAGTTCATATCAATATGTGTAACATATCACGTACCGTTATGATTTAAGGTAAGTTCATATCAATATGTGTAACATATCACGTACCGTTATCATTTAAGGTAAGTTCATATCAATATGTGTAACATATCACGTACCGTTATCATTTAAGGTAAGTTCATATCAATATGTGCAACATATTACGTACCATTAAGATTTAAGGTAAGTTCGCTCCGATTGTCTTCAGATTATTCAACCCATAGGAACTTAGCAGCCATGTTATACAGTGAATATGTTGGGTTCAAGACGTTGCTCGATTGGGGCTATTTTATTGGGGCTTTTTTATTGCATGGGGTCATTACCGGTGATATAACATTCGCCAAAATCTTAACATGCCCTATAGACAAAAAAATCAACAATAGCTTCAACTTACACTCGGTGGGCAAATAATACGGTATTCCTATCATGTAAGCATCTTATTTCTGCATCATCGTGCTGTAGGAAGCTTTTAAACGGTGTTTGGTACATGACATTTACAAATCATTTTGCTTCGGGCAATTTAACCGTAAAAAAAAAATACATTTTATATTCGACTGAACAAAGAATCTCACGAATCGATAAGAACAGGAAATATTGAGAGTGGATATACAATAATGGGAAATGAAAGACATCACGGAAAAATGCATAGCCAATCAAACGAATTAAACCTGCATAGATAATTAGTTTCTTTGACAAGCTAAACATCTCAGCATTACTTTGAAGAAAAAAAATCTACAAAAGATAAGAGCATAAAGAATTAGGAGAAATATCTGAGGATCTCGAACAAAGGGAGGGGGAATTGCAATAGAATCAGACGAAACATTAAGTGCAAAACAGACAGAAAGCCAAACGAGTGGAAGGTTTTGTTTTGGACACCGTCTATATAAAACTATACGTTACTTATTGGCGTCGAGTCAGGCTTAAAGGGAAAGTTTGATGCACAAAATGAATACCACATATACCTGCCTAATATAAATAAATCATGAAAGAAAAGAAAATAGACAATTGAGGTCAAAAGATCCATACATATATTTTGAATAGCTATATTTATTTTTAAAGTATAATTATATTGCCATCCATGCTGGTTTTGTTTTATTTATTCTACATGCCTTGAACCCATATATTTATTAATATGGGTGTCTAACTCTTCTTCATAGCCGACTCTTGGTATTTTAATATCTACGTACTGCAGAAAAATTATGGGAGGCTTACATACATGATACCTCAGCGTCAACACGAAGATTCGTATCTTCAAGAGCAACGTGTTGAGCGTCCTTTTATACGGGTCAGAGTGTTGGAAGACCACTGCTAACATAGAACGCAAGCTCGAAGTCTTCCAAACTAAGTGGCTGCGACGGAACATGAAGATCTTTTGGTCAAACATGATCTTGAACGAGGAGCTCCGGCACAGAGCGGGCGCAAGCATCATCGCTGTGAACTCGTCGATGCAGATGGCTCGGCCACGTCTACAGAATTCCCCTCGACTCACTACCAATAGTGGCATTGAGATGGACCCCACAGGGAAAAGGTACCGTGGCATACCCAAAGAGACCTGACGCCGAACCGTAGGGAGAGAACTTAAGACCAGAGGCTTCACCCTGCAGACCGTCCCAGCAACAACAGCCGATAGACCAAAATGGTGCTCCCTTGACGTCGCCTTGAGCACCAAACGGCGCAGTGAGGATCTATAATGACATACCTCGCATCATGGTCAAGAATAACACATGCCCGGAACACCAAGTTCATAAATGTATTCATATATTTAATTAGTAAACAATAATAGCTGAAAAGGTCACACCGTAGCCTTAAATTAAGAAATTTGCCGTGGGCCAATTTACGAAACTATCTCTGCTCTCTCAGTGATTTTCAAGCTGAAGTGAGTGGCAAAAACCAAACGTACAATATGAAACAAAACAAACAAACCGCTGCAAATAAAAGCAACTGTACAACGGATCTGCAACTATTAGATCCCTCAGAGCGTGCAGATCATATTTAGCATGACTTTGTGTTTTTAAAATGTCCGAGGCAAACAAGAGCAAATGACACTATGCATCCTTACTACCGTTTTAACAGCTTAAAACAGTATAGTGCTGCAAAAATTGTCTACCAAACAGCTGTTATTGCTTTTGTCTATATTTGAATTTAACAGAGGCTATTTAGTTGTTTGCGTATTTTTACCGGAGACAGTTGTACCATATGGACAGTTGTACCATATGTGAAATACATCAAAAGGTCAGTGTGTGTGTGTGTGTGTGTGTGTGTGTGTGTGTGTGTGATTTTAGCTTAATAGTTTTTCAGTCATATCGTTACGATGTCTGCAGTGAGGCAGTTTATAGTGATGTCTAGCACTAATGCATCAAGCTGCAGACATGTAGCATGATGTCCCACACAGTCACATTATCCTGACACTAGGCTGACCAGTCCTAACATTAACCTCTTAATGCTGAGCGCCAAGCGAGGCAGCAGTTAATACCATTTTTGTAAATCGCTGGTATGACCCGGCCGGGGATCGAACCACGACCTTTCGTTTCCTGTAAAATCGCATGTTTCGGAGCCCGTAACTTCAGCTTGATAAAACGTAGAAACGTCAATGATGGATTGATGAATAGAAAATATCTCAGGAATAAAACCAGCCATAGAGTATGGCGTGTACTTTTAAAGAGTGAAATAGCAGAAGGAAATCGAGGGCCATGGGTGGAACGAAGTATTGGGAAGTTACGTACATTCTCTTTGTATATAGTATGATAGAGAAAGGTTCCTATGTCAGAACGGGTCATGGGAGTAATCTAAGGTATTTTTGCCACTCACAATTTTATTCACTTCAGATTATTGTTTTTTCCCCTCTCAACATTCAACTCGCGTCGAGTACCTGTGAAATGGTGATACAAAAAATATTTGCTGCAAAGCTCTCCGTCGTGAACACCACTGACTGAGACCTATGACAACAAATCTCTCCCTCGTATACATTTGGTTGAGACCAACGAGCTGCAAAGCTCTACATCGTGTATATATTTGGTTGAGGTCTATGATCCGCAAAGCTCTACCTCGTGTATATATTTAGTTGAGACCAATGATCTGCAAAGCTCTCTCTCGTGTATACATTTGGTTGAGACCAATGTGTTTCAAAGCTCTAACTTGTGTATACATTTGGTTGAGACCAATGTGTTGCAAAGCTCTACCTCGTGTATACATTTGGTTGAGACCAACGAGCTGCAAAGCTCTACCTCGTGTATATATTTGGTTGAGGTCGATGATCCGCAAAGCTCTACCTCGTGTATATATTTAGTTGAGACCAATGATCTGCAAAGCTCTCTCTCGTGTATACATTTGGTTGAGACCAATGTGTTGCAAAGCTCTACCTCGTGTATACATTTGGTTGAGACCAATGTGTTGCAAAGCTCTACCTCGTGTATATATTTGGTTGAGACCAATGTGTTGCAAAGCTCTAACTTGTGTATACATTTGGTTGAGACCAATGTGTTGCAAAGCTCTACCTCGTGTATACATTTGGTTGAGACCAACGAGCTGCAAAGCTCTACCTCGTGTATATATTTGGTTGAGGTCGATGATCCGCAAAGCTCTACCTCGTGTATATATTTAGTTGAGACCAATGATCTGCAAAGCTCTCTCTCGTGTATACATTTGGTTGAGACCAATGTGTTGCAAAGCTCTACCTCGTGTATACATTTGGTTGAGACCAATGTGTTGCAAAGCTCTACCTCATGTATACATTTGGTTGAGACCAATGTGTTGCAAAGCTCTACCTAGTGTATATATTTGGTTGAGACCAGTGATCCGCAAAGCTCTCACTCATGTACACCAATACTAGTTTTCGTCATGGTGTGGAGCAAAATGTCTCAAAAGCATACTTTGCGACTATTGTCAAAAGATAATCAATTTAATTTTTAAAACAAATATTGTCTAATTGTTCCATTTCATTTTTATTAACAAAATATCTGAACTAAAATGTCCTACATTTTATTTTGAGAATCCCTATAACGTTTTACCCAGTTACATTTAACAATCTCTTTCTACAAAATCATAATTTACTTGTCAGACAGTAAAACCGATGTTCCTCGACGGTGAAGGATATTTTTAAATTTGAGAGAACTAAAGCTTTATCTTTATTTCTAACAAAATCTGGTTAAATTGTGGCTAAAGGGCTCCATAATTTGGATAAATTTATCTCAGATCGTAAAAGCCGACTTCAAAGGTATGCCAGTTAGATGTTCCCAATTAGATGCCATCTGGTTCGAATGTCTGACAAAATGATTGTACTATAAATACAGTCTTTCGTTTGATTTGTTCTAAACTTGGACGTCATCTACAATAATTTACTACTTTCAACATTGTCTTTATTTCTAGGTATACTATGACATTGAAAGGTCAAACTTAATCTTTACTTACTTCCATGTTGCCTTGATTCATAGAAAAACACTGATATAAAATTTCATTCACACGGCGGTGAGAATCTCCACTCATTACGAACACAGTCCCAATTGAACTTATTATATATCTATATAAGCAAAAGAACTCCAGTTGATACTGGAAGGATAAACGTTTCGCTGAATATGAATATGACTTTAATTTCATGTTTTAAATTATAATTATTTTCCATGCCCTTATCATGAATCATATACAAATGATAATTTATTTTACTGACGTCAATTCCGCTGTTAAGAGATACAAGGAATCAGTACGTTCTGTCTGCGTTAAAAGGTTTGTTGAAGGTCATTTAACCAAGGTAATTGTAAAACCCTAATTTATTTTAACGGAAAACAATATCTCTTAATGAGTGAATAGTATAGTGACCCAAAAGAGAAAAGCACCATTTTGGGAAATGATTATTTTTGCCAAAAAGAATTTATTGCCAAAAAAATTATATTTTACACTGCACATCTTCCCCCAAAGAATGAAAAACCAACAGTTTTAAACTTTATAATCACCCTTATAATGATTGGCCAATCACAATAACTTTCTTATGCTATTAACTGTATTTAAAGTATGTAAATGAACAAAAGGCCTAAGAGGGCCTGAGATCGCTCACCTGGCTTACATCTGTTTTATAGTCAAATGCAAGAGCAGTTGATCCCGTATCGATCAATATGATGCGCTCTGTTGTAATTGTTTCCGGTATTGTTGATCGCTTACGTTACAAAAAGTTAGTTCAATGATTCTCTAGATTTTCATTCGTCACCCGTATTTTATGACATATCCAGTTTGTTCAATAGCGAGGACACTGGCTGTAGCTATGCTCTAGCAGGGGGTGGGGTAACTCTAAGCGGCTCGTGAAAATCAACACGCCTTATTTTTGCACCATACCTTGTATTCACGTGATAACGTCTTGCATGAAACTTATTGGTTTTTATATCAAGTATATTTTTAAAAAACAACCTGATGTTGCGTATCAGGCCTTATTTTAATTTTAGCCCAGGTAAAGGCACAATGGTTTATGGAGTAAAAGCCTCCCATAATGTTTGCTGTTGTGCGTAACCGGTTTTCTAATAAATAGAGTAGACTAGTTACGTCATGTTCTATACTTGAATATCGATACATATAACCTTACTTTGCCTCCTAGTTTATTTAGTTATAATCAGATCCTTCGTCCTATTCTACATGGCTATTGCCGGACTAAACATGTAGCTGATGGCAAATAAGTAGCTGAAAAAATATCGGATAAAAACTTATTACCGGAACAAAGGGACGAAATCCGAAAGATGTACAACTTGGTGGCAAACTTATTACCAGAACAAAGGGACGAAATCCGAAAGATGTACAACTTGGTGGCAAACTATGCATTCAGTCTGATAAACCTCGAATTGTCGCCACAATGTACAAAGACAATCTTTTCACACACAAAGTTGGAAGAAATTAGCCAGTGTTACCTTGGTCAGTGTAGAAGGGGACTGCCTACTGAAACAATATCGCATTCTTGGCCAAAAGTGTCAACCTGGTAACCGTATCCAACATAGTCTTTCGCAGCACATCCAGAGAGAGAGAGAGAGAGAGAGAGAGAGAGAGAGAGAGAGAGAGAGAGAGAGAGTCTCAGTCATTAGGCAGACAGGACACTCCTCATTTGTAACTAAAGTCGAGTGGTCAGTCAGTTTACCTTTACGTGCCACAATATTGCAAAGTAGGTAGAACCCGACACCTGAGCTAGCTGGATCTTTAATCTTGCCCTTCTCTATGGGTTCCCCATCACTTGCTGTATTAACAATGGAACATCGTCCATACGTACAGCGTCTCCAAGCTAGTTTGCATTACCAGAAGTAAACATTGTCAGCTGTTAAGGTACTAGTCAGATACGAGTGATCTCTGAATTGAGAAAATGGCGCGAAATTCTTTCCATACATAACTTTAATAGAGCTGATGTGTACTCTCTAACATATTTAGGTGTAACTGCAGGGAGACTGTGGATGTGCCCCTATTATGATTGGTCAAGGAGTACTAAATGACGCAGCTTGAAATCCCCTCAGAGACAGACTAGAATTAGCAGTCTCCAAATGTTCTTGCCCCTACTGAATGAATAAGCACTAATATGTTCTTTCTGAGCTTTATCACTTCTTGATGTATATAAATAGTATTCTGAGAACCTACTGTCATTCTGCTATCTGAAGGGACATCTGCACAGCTAACTTGAACACGTTGGGAAACTTACTTTGGGGTCGTCCATTTAGTACGTACACAAAAATAAGACAAAACTTGATCCCTCTCCCCCCCCTTGTACGCATGCATACTTTTTACACACAACCCCCATGCGTACGTACGTATGAATGACCCCACCCACCCACTCGTATAGAACTTCCAATATTTCATCCACGCAGACATGACACAGGATTGATAATATTCAAATGTTTAATGAAACGGAGTAAAACAGACAGTCCTCAGCTGCTGTATATATAAAAGAAATAAGTTGCATGTTAGTAAACCTTTAAAAAGTTCGCCAGTGTCTGCTAAAGGTCAGACAAACGCCGACTGAACCCAGTCAAACAGGTTACGTATAACAGGAATCTCAGCAACAAGCTTTGTCATGGAAAATGAGGGAGTCTCAAGTTGTTGCTTGAACAGTCTTTATTAACACACCTTCACAGTACACGTCCATAACTTTCTATATCGTATCGCGGCGCCCTCTAACCAGGGAGCAGTCCCTATCTAATGTTGCAACTACTAAGGGGAGCAGTTATTAATTAGAACTAACAAGTAAACTACAATATGTCACATCTCCTCTCTTCTAAGATTATCAGAAAATAAGATTTTGCTTATTAGTAAATAAGAAACACAATGAATCAATTCCATTAACATGAAAACATTAAATAAGTAAACAATGAATTTATTGTCTTTGTACCTGACATGTCCACTGATAGAAATTAACGGAATTGATTTATATAATAGGTTACTGTAAACTTGCACAAGATAGTCCTGAATATAATACTATAGAAACCTTAAAGTCCAATTCAGAAATCGAATACTAAACTACGCGTTGGCACATTTACAAAAGTCACTTTCTTAGACAAAATCATTGAATCTGCTGGTTTTCGGACGACTCTCCCACTTGACGTCCGCACTGGAGTGTTTGGGCTATTGGACACATTTGGTACCGCTGGCTTGCTGGGGGTTGACGTCCGCACTGGAGTGTTTTGGCTATTGGGGGTTGGCTGGACTGGGTCACACTGGGTGGTACATTCATCCGATGGTGGTACGGGCTCCATGTTATTTAGAGACTTTGTGCTGGAATCCAAATGACTCCTGACAGTACACTGTGGGGACTCTTGTTACAATGTCTGTAGACGTATTTGTCTCAACCGGAAGTAGGTTCTCAGGGCTTTTTATCCGCATAACATGGATTCGATTGCGCCTGTATATCACTTGGGGAGTTTTTACCAAGTAGCTTCTTCGATCTTTGTCGGCTTGAATAACTATGCCTGGTGTTGACCACTTGTTATCATTTCCATGCCATTTGATTCTGACGCTGTCTCCCTCATTAATATCTGTCAAATTACGTGTAGTGTAGCGCCGGTTGGAAAATAATTCATATCTTTGTTTTGTCTTACGGTCTCTCTGCCTGATGATTTTGAGGTTTGGCTACTTGGGGTTTAACTTCTTTTCAATAATGGGCAAGGTGGTCCTCATCTGGCGTCCCATCATCAATTGGGCTGGGCTGGCACCTGTCGCAGCCGTCGGTGTGGCTCTATAAGCCATCAAGGCAAGGAATACATCATCCTGTATAAGTATAGATTTTGCTATTTTTACACCATTTTCTGCCTCACCATTCGCTTGTGGGTAGCGAGGACTGGTAAATACTTGTTTGAAGTTGTATTTCTCCGCAAACTCCTTGAATTCTGATGAAGTGAACTGGGTCCCATTGTCCGAAAATACAATTTCTTGGATTCCACATCGTGCAAATGTGCTCTTTAGCTTTCCAATTACTTGCTGGGAGGTTATTTTTGTTAGATGCATAATTTCCAGATAGCGTGAAAAGTAGTCAATAGCTACCAGGTATCTTTCTTGTTTGAATTCACAAATATCAATTGCAATTTTCTGCCAAAGTGGTCGGTCTGGTAGAGAGGTTGTCTTCAATGGTTCCTAACCGTGGCACATTTATTGCTTTAATATTCTGTTTGTTAGTGACACAATGCGAATTTTACTAATACTTTCGATTTGAAATATAACAGGCGCTATCTTGTGTTAAAGCTTAACCAGCAAATCGGTTACATAGGTATTTTTACAAATATTTATACAATTAGGTGACGACGAAGTATAGGGATACACACAACAATTTTTGTTAAATATTGCACCTTTCCCACTGGATCATCTCAAAAATTATATTTCCAATCGATTCCTTGATAAATGTTACGTCGAAATTGATATGAGGTTATGTACAGCGGCTTTATTTTTTCCCAAGATTAAGACGAAAATATCTTCACATTTTACCAGGGGTGAGGGTAACGATTGTTTCGCAAATAACGCACATTTTACACTGCGTCATTCAAAATATTTAAGTTGCAATTAATTCCTTGACCAAATTTATATAAATATGTATATATCGTTTTCCATGACAGCCCAAATTTTGTCAAATATTATGATCAATATAACAACCCTCTTCTACGAAGCCAAATTTATATAAATATGTATATATCGTTTTCCATGACAGCCCAAATTTTGTCAAATATTATGATCAATATAACAACCCTCTTCTACGAAGGGTCGAAAGTGACATTTTGTCAAATATTGCACATTTCGACTGCATCAAGTACGACATTTCATTTGCTATCGATTACTTGATAATTATTATGTCGGACATTGTATAAGGTGGTAGATGACATCCTTAATTGGCCATAGGTTCATATAAATTCCCTTAAATGAAGCAAAAAGGGGGGGGGGTGAAATATTGCCAAAGATGGAATATTTTAGACATCATCATCTCAATGTTCCATTTTAAATCAATTGCTTGATCAATTTTACATTGACATTAATATATTGGTATATGTAACAGCACAGGTTTAGCCATTTGCCAAATATTAATCATGATTTAGCTAGGATTTCCTCAAAGAGGGTAGTACATTTTTTGCAATAAAATGACTTAATGCATCTTTATCATATTTTGGATATCACCTTTTTAGGCAATAGAGACAAAACGTCATTCATGATTTAATGTTAGATTATAAAAACATTAAAAATAAGGGGAGTAAATATAAAACAACACAGTTTAAAGGAATTGACTTGAGAGACAAAGTAGAGATATTTACGACGGAATAGGGAGGGTTAAAGGATTCCTCTGTTCATGTGTAGCTAGCACTTATTAAAACCAAAACACTAGCCTTCACTTATGAGTGTTTGCTGGAGGCTTGGTTTGAGATGGAGTATGGAATGAAAAATCTAAATTATCTCATTTTGATAACCAAAATGTACCAAATTGGTAAAATCTTATTTACTCTGGTGTTCTGTGTTTACATGGGCATATTTTTTAAAAAATCAATTATTAAATTAAACAATACATACATGCAAAAGTTTATGATGAAATCTTCATGGTATTAATTAAGTTAAATAAATATCCTTTTTTAAGGGAACTTAAATTTAAAACATTGTATGTTTAATGACTGACAATAACACAAGATATGTGAAGCATTTATCATAAAAAAGATGCTTTCAAAAATATCTCTATTATATCTATATTTCGTTTACAATACAAAATTGTTACAAAATTAATACCAGTAATAATTATTGTGTCATTTAAAAATACACTGAATTTATTGTTTGATACCAAATGAGAATAAAAATTAAAAAACATGTTTCTTGAAATGTTCTATTTTTTTTTAATAGAATGGAGTGTCATCCTAGCTTCCACACCTATTGTAAAAGACAGAGGTCATCACCAACAGGAAGGTCTCCTGTGCAGATAGAGAAGCGCGGACAGTTACAGGTATATTATAATAATATTATAATATCTATTTACAGATAGAGAAGCACAGACAGTTAGAGGTATATTATAATATCTATTTACATTTGCAGTTGGCAATATTATGTACTGATTAACTTTGCAAAAATTCTGAAGGTCTATCCTCAAGATTTACATTCAAGACCTTGTTTAAAGAGATGCTCATTTTATGTTGATACTTTGAATCAGATATGATTTAAAAGTGAAACAGATATTCTCTTAAAACTATACACGACTTTTTGGTATTTAACTCATCAGTAAGACAAGTAAATAAGTATTAATTAAAAGCAATTGTTTATCTTTATTTATGCATTTGTAAGGTACACATGGGAATATAAAAAGTATTTATAATTATAATGAGGTACTGTACTTTAAAAAAATATAATCACCGATTATATATAAATGTTTACCTTGTTATTATTATAGGCATATATCAAACACAGTGTAACACTTACATTTACTGTATTGCAGGACCAATGTATTGTATTTTATGACATGTATTTTTACATTGATATATAAATGACATTTAAGCACACATTTTATTGGCTTTTAGCTTGTCATCCAGAATTATTTTCATTATATACTCTATAGTGTTTTGTTTCTTATAATAGTTGTTAGCAGGTAATTTTCTTACATTTTTATGCAATTAGCAGCCTTGTAACATTAAGGATTGAAAATGAAGACAATAGGTAAATATTTGCATTATTAAGTAGCCATATGTAATTAACTAACAGTTATTTGTCTTTCCTAATTCTTGATAAAAGTATTTGTTACATAGTCTAAGATTTATATGACAAGTACCAACTTATACTTAAAGTTAATTTCCAACATAATAGCTCATAAATGTTTATTGATTCCAGTCCCCAGACCAAAATAGATCATACAAGAAATGGAGCAAAGAAGAGAAGTTAGCAATGATGGAGTTTGTGGAGGAGCATGGGATACCATCAGCAAATGTTAACAAATTCTGGGAGGAGTGTAGCAGCAGAGTGGGTGAACAGACCAGCTTTTTAGACGTCAACGATGCTTCCTTCTAGTTAATATTTACTAGGAAGTTCTCAATTTGTCAAATAAACCCTTCTAGTTAATATTTACTAGGAAGTTCTCAATTTGTCAAATAAACCCTTCTAATAAATATTTACTAGGAAGTCCTAATTTGTCAAATAGACCTAATAAATATTAAGAGAAGGGTCCATTTGGTAAAAAAAAAGACGCCATTTAGTTGACGTTCACCTCCTCGGCTGCTAATGCGCTAACTAAATATTTGATCAAGTCCTTAAGATTTCACAAACAAACTAATTTGTAAAACCTCACCTCGTAAATCAATCAGATTATTAGATTGGTCAGTGAGTTTGAAATTAATTCTCGTTAACAAATTATTATGACATCGCATATAGACTAGATTAGTTGGGTCTTCAATAATTAGAAATCCTGGAGGAGCCGTTGGTGCAAATGAGTATAAAATATATCCTTGCTGAGCTTGATTTGATTGTTCGAGATTTATTTGATAATTTCCTTCGATAACATCACATACTAAATTGAGCGCAATCACCGTTGAAATATTCACATTGTTCGGAGCAATATGTCTACCGCCGCCTTCTGGATCATTATTAAATTTCAGAATATTTGCTGTAGGATTCTTCGATTTTTTCCAATTATCGTGGATTCTTTTAAACCCAATATTAATAGCATCGTCAAGTTGTTTCTTTAGTTTATCCGGATTATATCCAGGGATTTTAAAATCTTTAATCTCCGTTTTATTAATATTGTATAGATCCGCAAACTTATCATGTAAGATCTCTTCATTTAATACTTCTTGAATAATTTTCGAGTGAAATATTTTCATATCGTCGATGATTTTATTACCCGTTTCTACGACGTTGATAAATTCATCCTTGGTGAGAGAGCCGGATTTAATAGATATTAGCAGTAGTGAAAAATCGTTATTCATTGCTGTGAAATTTCCGTTAATGAGAGGAACATAAATTGATTCAAAAATTTCTTTATTCAAGAATTTATTAGGAGCATAATCTTGATAACTCTTGACTTCATTGACGGGTTTTATTTTGTTGGTGATATAATCGGATTTCTTAGGTTCGGGTGGAAAATCCTTCGAATTTTCTCGCGAGTTATCCGGTGGTAATTCAGGCCATCCTAACACTGATCTTATAGAACTCTGATAAATATCTACAACGTATCCTTCTGTATTTATCTCGATAGCAGATGATAGTGTTGGTTCATGAACTGTTATAGCGATTTTTGATTCTTTTCCAGTGAGAGATTTTATTCTTCGTTGAAATTCAGCGTTGATCTGTTCGATTTGATATGACCCAGTTGGTATAGAAACAACCTGCCAATCTGGTGTTCCGTCTTCACGATTCTTGTTTGCAAATACCAAGGAATTATTTGGTTGTTGACTACCAAATGCTACCGATCTAATATTAGGCCAGCTATGATACACTCGTAGTTTTGCTAGTGCGATCTCGCTCACGGGAACTGGGTTTGGAAAATTAACACTAAATTCGGGACGTGTTGAGGTTATTGATATCGTGCTTGTTTTCACCGGTGTTGTATTTGTTACTGTCACAGAATTAGGCGAAAATTTGAACTGATTTTTGTTGTTCTTCAATTGCAAACGAAACTCACCATTTTTCTTGATTTCGTCGTACACGCATTACCTGGGGTGATTAAGTGGCGTGTAACGATTTGCATGTGCCAATTTGTAATTTACATGAAATCCGAAATACTCGTTTTACGTGGTGTACGGCAAGCTCGATGTGATTTATGTTCACCTATTGAGAGTATATAAGGCTAGGGATTTCTCATTATTATTTACGGGAACCCAAATATCTAATCGAAGGATAGATAACCTCGTCTTGCAAATCTCCAGCCAAAGGGGTGAGTGTTAAATTTACATTTCGTTTTATTGTGAATTTTATTCAGATTATCATTTCGTATAATGATGCTTTTATTGCAATTAAACGTGGAATATTTGGAATTACTAGTCACTTTTAGACTTTAAATACAATATCGTAATCTATGGCTTAGATTATTTTTGAGACAACTATTATTAGTCTGGTTTTGTTTATTACAGCTAATTCAGTCTGATTCAGTCTGATTCCAGCTGATTCCGTCGTTGATACCGTAGAAGTTCATCACTGATAGCGCATCTAATAACATCGTTGATACCGTCTCTGATACCGTAGCTGCTAACATAGTTGTTACATTGTTTCTGGTACCGTAGCTGCTAATAACATCGTTGATACCGTAGCTGCTAATAACATCGTTGATACCGTAGCTGTTAACACATCTGATACCATCTTTTGATAAACGTCTTTGATATCGTTTGATTTGTTGTGGGACATCTATTGTTTGTTCTGGAACATCTCTGTATAAATATCTGAATGTGATTGTGCCGTTAATTTGTGCAAACGGAATTGAAGTATCTGTCTGTGTGTCGAACTGTCTGTTCGTCAACATCTGTGTAACATGTAAATATCCGGAAAGCTAGAAGTCCGAGTGTCGGAGCTGTCTTAGAGTTGTAAAACGTCCGGGTTGACATCTAGGGGAGTGAGGAACCGTTGGTTCTGGTAGATGTTGTATGCTGTCTGAACGTATAACTGTGATGGATCCGTGTAGGGAAACGTCCGATAATAGTATTGGTCAACCCTCGGTTCTCGGGGAAACTGGGAGACGATTCAACTGTTGCTGAATCGTGCGGTTATACAGGGGAGACACATAGGTGTATTGAAATTGTGATATAATTTAATACATTGTTGTATTTGCATGTTTATGTCAGATCGCAATAATATTTCAAGTGATCACATAGATATCAATAAAAGCTAGCAACTTGATTCAATACAAGTATATGATCGTGCTAGTTATCGCAATCCATCGTGCGATAGACAGTTTGTCGTTTGTGTTTATTTTTTTTTCGTAAATCATAGTTGCATTTATTTAACTTTCGTAAAGGATTCTTGGATCTGTGTATAATCCAAGAGATCCCTTTACATTTGTGATTCCTTTTGTATTGTTATTTAATTTGTTCATGTATTGTGAATGGTTGTGAGTTTAATTGTGGGTTGAGTGCATGAATTATTGTGTTGTTACATCTGTATTTTTTTCATTTATAATTTATTACATAAATTTATATTTTCTTTCACAAATTGTGTTTGTATTGTTCATTTAATCCACCCTCCTCTCGGTAACAATTCTGTTACAGTTACTATTTGTTGAAGTAGTTCTTGCGACGACATTATTATTATTATTCTGCTCTAATTTCAGCATTGTTGATTTATACAATTGAGCCATAGTTGAGAATTCGCTATCTGATATTGTTGTGTCATCCAACGACGATGATATCAACGAGGATAATTGCGAGTAACCGGCAGATGCAATATGATATTTAATTAAATAATCATGTAGTTTACTCTGGCTACACGATGATAGTTTTTTTGTGATCCCAGTTAATATACCAGCAATTGTAGCTATGGAAGAAATAACAATTGGAACTACAACCGGAGCAATCATTGTAACCGAAGATAGTATTATTCCAGCAGCAGTGATTACTCCTGACACCGAGTACACGGTGATATCAACTGTGGTTATTCTTCGTTTGTATTTTTTGATTTTTATTTGATATTCTTCACAGAGAGAACTGAGTTTAGTTTGAAACTCTTTGACTTGATCATAGCGATACTGATTCGATGATGGAGTCATTTTATTTTAAAAGTGTTAGCATTTTCAATTACGAAATTCAAAATTGCAAAGTAATTTTTAAGGATTTTATTTTCAATTTAATTGTTTACTTAAATCCACTACGAATTCTACGTACCACGTTACTGAAACCCTGACTAGATTTTTATCTGTAGTCGTTATCGTGAATTGTTCAGTTGTATCCTTGTCGATGATCGTTGATATCGTATTATTGACTCCAGATGAACTACTTGATGATATTTCAAACTGAGTCGGTGATACTATTATTAATCGATAAATACCCTTGACTGCTGCGGTTACGGTTAAAATATTGTTTGTGGGAGTCCACATAAATGATCCGTATTGAATCGTGTATACTACGTTGTTGACGATAGATTTATTATGAGGAATTTTTACTTTTTCAACAACGCTTATCATCCTCGTTGCATCATCCTTTATTGCGTTGTTGAATGTTTTAAGTTCATCGATGGATTTTTTAATATCGGGAAGTGTTATTTCAATTTTATCAAATGGGCTCCCAATAAACTTATCCATGAGGTTTTTACGAAACGTCATAAATAGTTTCGTGTGTTTTTCATATTCAGATTGAAGAGTTGCTAGTTCTAACATAGAATCTTTTATTACGGTGAGTTTTGGTGTGGTTACTGGTGGATTTCCAAAAAATTCTAGCAGGGGTTTATCAATTTTGTCAACTATATTTCTTTGTAATGCAGTAAACTGGTCAAATACAACTATATGATCGTCATACTTATCATTAAGCGATTTTAATGAATTCACCGTGTTATCGTATGTTGTTAATTTATCCGTAATTGTTGAAACAAGTACACCTGGTTTGAGTTTACCCCCATCAGAAAATAACGCGATAGTATCCTCTGCTGCGTCTCGTTGTTTAACCAAAATATCATTAAGAGAGATATTACTACTTTTCAATTTACCCTGACGATCTTGAAAAACAACTATTTCACCAGGATCAACATTTGCTAGGTTTAATATTTCAGCTATTTCATCTTCGATTAGTTTTTTAATATCCTTGTTATCAACAGTTTCAACTCCACTATCAGGTTTCTTCAGCGATGATAAAGGTCGTCCCCAAATATCAATCATTATTATAGAAATCTTTTTATTATTCAAATCCTATGGATTTCTAATCCGAGAAACGCTAGCGTTTCTACCGCTAGTATACTCATTTACCACTACATGAGGTGGTTTTAAAGATTCTTTCGAAATAGCATTAAGGACATTTAATACTTCTCGACCGCATATTGGTGGGTCATTCAACGTTTGTGTTGGTAGTGTAGAATAAAAAATTGGAAATCTTTTAAATTTCTTAATATAACGCATAAATTCTTTTGGCGGCGCTAATCCATATGAGTCAAAATAAATAATCCCACGTGGATCAATTGCGTAACAAACCCAATGTGTTCCAGGTCCATCGCTGTTATCTAAATTAATAATACCGGTTTCAACATCATTTGGTTGTGTCGGTAACTGATCTCTCATAAAAACACCTCTGAAATTTTTAATCGCTAGTTTTTTAGCGGCATCAATTAAATCAAAATTGGACATAGGAATCATTGGTTTGGAAATCGAAGATTTCGGAACTATATCGTTCCTGGAATTCGAAGACCCTTTCCGCTGTACCATGAATACGGGGTTCCTGGTAGTCTTAGACCCTTTCCTTTTTTTTTATATCCTTTCCCAGTTGCCTTTTTCAATGCCATTCCTGCCGCGGTACCAATGGCTCCTAACGCTGCTGCCTTCGCTACCGCTGGGGCTGCTGCGGCAATCAACCCTGGAATCAACCCTAACAACGGGAATATACCACCAGTCTTTTCCATGTTTTTAATCGCGCTCGTAGAAAGAGTAACCTGAACTCCTTTTTTTTCTTTCAGCGCTTTATTAAAATGATTAGTTTGAGTTTTCGTCAGCGATAGTTTATTTACCCCGCCATTCATTTGATTAGGTTTCAGCGTTATTGTGGTTCCACATTGCTTAGCTGATTTGGATTGTAATTTTTTTAGTTGACCAGGTGTCAACGTAACATTGATATTACTATACGACATTATACAAAACAGATTAATTCTAAATCGCAAGTGATTCAATGTAAAAATCTAAAGGATTTTCAATTAAATATTTTCCACTGGTGCATCAATAAGTCTCATTCGTCCACCAACACCTTCGAGTAGCATTGATTTATCACTGAGAATGACAGCAACTGCTCTATATTCAGGGATAGCACCACGAAGTACACGAGCTCGGAAATGTATATCAACGACGGACTGTCTCATTAAGTCAAGATGTTCCAACGAAAAGTAATAAATTGGATAAAGAGTACTAAAATCCAACTGTGATATTTGTAGACCAGTATCGACATTTTGATCACGTCCCATATACGACAGCAATCGATGATAAACTCGTGCAATATGGTTTTGACCGTAATTAAGTTGTATATCCTCGGATGGTTCTTGTTGTCCGTTTATTCTCAGCGAGACTTCATTAACACCTAATCGATCAAATATCATATGGGAGGAGAGTTGATTTCCAATTCTCGTCGTATCCTGTAACGCAATAAATATATGACGTGGAGCTGAAATACCCTGTTTTGATGCCAGGTTCCATGTAAATACGCCGTTAACAGTTGATTGTACAACATCTGTACTCATTGTTAGCCAACTTAATAATCTCTTCCCCCCTTGATCCATAAATGATAGTAAACGTGGTTCTGTTGACAACGATGGAGTCAGCACTGGCATCCAAAGTGATAGTTTTGTTAAAACGACTTTACCGGCATCAGCATTTGGATGTGCAGGATCTGCTGGAATCCTCCAAATTGCATCATTGTCAGTACCTTTTCGCACAACCGCTATAGTATGTTTCGCTCCATAGATAACTTTTCGGACATTTCTACAGAATCCAAATATATGATGTAGTGGAATCGCGCATGAAAATGATCTGCGCGCCCCTTCCAACATTGACATACGTGTTGCAGCTCCTAGATTGAAATTAGGATCAGCGTTTATAATCATATCCTCGATACCAGCAGGAGCACCAGCACGATCATTTGGTCTTCCTACAACAAATGGATTTTTCCCAGTGGTATTTTTAATATCCTTTGCAAACATCATAGAGGGACCGGCCGATCTTGTATAATCGTCAGAATATCTTGCTAGCCCTAGTATTGTTGTTGCTACATCAACATCACGTTCTATCGACTCAATTTCCTTTCCATCAATGAGATATCTTGCACTTTCAAATAACGCCATGATACCATTATTGACAAAACCGACTTGAGTACCGGCTGGATATGGCGCTGGTACCGCAGGAGTATCAGCAGCTGTTACGAGTTCACCTTCGACTTCAATAAAGGCTTCAGCGGGTAAAAAGTATTTACTGGTATCATGAACTTGAAGTTCAATTCGTGACCGAAGATCAGGTTGCACTGCGTGATAAGCAAAAAATTGATAATCACGTACAGATTCATCTTTAAGTACTGGGGCTTCCATGTCAAATGCAACATCAGGGTTCTGTTTGAACATTTTTTATTATATACCCGTTGGTCTAAATTAGAAATCGGAAACGCTAGCATTTCTGAGAGGTGAAATCACTCAAAATCGATGCAAAATAAAAAAAATAATATTATGTTAAATTAATTATTTAGTTGGGTATATTAATAATGTTGCTGATGAAAACAAATCTAGATAACGAAGATCAAATCGAAAATACAAATCTTTCAATAACTATAACAACTGAGAATCCTATTCAAATAACCAGAAATATTAGTGTTTCTAACACTAGTGTTTCTAACACTAGTATAGGAAATTCAAGTGGAAACATTAGTGTTTCTAATACTAGCATTTCTACTGAAACCATCGAAAATTCAGAAAATACAAGTATTTCAATAACTATAACAATTGGAGATTCTGTCCAAATAAATATAACCAGAAACGTAAGTGTTTCTAATACAAGTATAAGAAATGCTAGCAATTCTAGTGATGATTTTTGAGAAAATATTATTCACCGACGACGACGACTTTGTCGTAAGCCACTTCCCGCTATCATATTTGCTGTTATATTATCCTGGGCGTTAGTCATTAATGATTGTAGTTTTTTATCCACGGCGTTATTTATTATTTTACTAACCTGTGTAGGCATTACTGCAGTAGATGGTAGTGAAGTCATTTTAGAAATGTTAGCATTTCCAGGTTTTGAAAAATTTCTACGAAAATCACTTCGTGATTTCACTAACGCTGTTAGTTTATCCTTAGCGGCTGAAAATGCCTTACTAGCAAGATCACCAACAGTGTTAATACCCTTATCTCGGATAACATCAATTGCTTTCATCGATAATTATTTTACTAGCGGAGCCACTTTTGGAGCCATTCTTGAAAATAATCCCATTATAGTATTACCGAGACCATCTCCATAGTATACTCGGTATTTTGGCAATCGTGAGTTTACCACGTAGACACTAGTTGGTTTATCATGGTTGTAGTGTATGATCATTCTCTATATAGAAACACTAATGTTTCCAAATGCTAAAGCATTTCCAAATGCTAGTGTTTCCAAATACTAAAGCATTTCCAAATTGATATTTATCTAATCGTGGTGACATTAGTCACTGTGGTAACCGTAGAAATTTGAAGAATTTCCATCCGCAGGATTTTCGGCTAACTCTTCAATGAAATCTCTATATGTTGCAATATCCATGATACCACCTTGAAATAACCGCCTACAGATATCAGCAGCTTCATTGATTATTTCTGGTGAGTTATTTCCGGCTCGTTTTCCTCCTACAAGTATTTCTAATCGTGCTATATCGCCGAGAATATTGCCGGGACATGTTACATTAGAGTTTCCAACTAAGCCACTGCCTGTTTTTTTTAGTTGTACCAGTTGCACCTTGTGTTTTTATTTCTGAACCGGGTTTTGATTGTTTTGGTAATCTAAGAAATTTAGGGTCTGATTTAACTTTTTTTACTCCTTCCTTAATTCCATTCTGAAATTCTATATACGACTGTTCTTCTTTCCTCTTCTCACTAAAATTCCTAATATTCTTCTTCGTTTTATACAACCAATCATACCATTCATCTTTTGGTATTTTACTATCCTTATACTCGTCTTTGAGAATTTCCCCTTTTATAATATAACTCTTGACAGCAAACTCACCAAAGGCGGTATAATCGCTGGGTTTTTCAAATTGAAATTCTTGTATATGTGATACAATCTCAGGTTTGAATTTGTCTATAAAGGAAACACGACTCTTCGTGGAAACTGCGCCTTCTTCTTCTTCTTCTTCTTCTTGTTCTTGCTGTCGTTGTAGTTCTTCTTGTTCTTGCTGTCGTTGTAGTTCTTCTCGTTCTTCTCGTTCTTGCTGTCGTTGTAGTTCCATCTCCCCTGCGATTTCACCTGGAAGTATTTGTACAGCTTGTTTCGTTTGTTTAGTTCGTTTTGCTATTTTCTCTAACACAGGGAGAAGAGGCTTCTCTGTTCTAGGACCTTCTTTAGGGACATCTCCGTATATCGCCCGTTCAGTTGCTGTTTTCACATCTGTAGTTGCCTTGACAACCGGTTTGAAGAGTTGTTCTGTATCCTCTGTGAAGTCGGTGGCCATTGATTGCCGTTGTTGAAGTTTTTCACGGATTCTATCACGAAGTGGTAATATTTTCTTAAGAGCTTCAAGTCTTTCTTTAGTGTTCCGTGTAGTTAATGATTGTCCTATCATTATTAAAAGAGTATCACTAATTGTCAAATTGCTTTGCAATTTTTAATTAAAAAATCCAAATCATTTTAGAAATGCAAAGCATTTTAATACTTCCTTGTTATTGTACTGAGTCACACATAATTTTACTTCCTCATACCGTACTGGTTATACAAACAAAGGAGGCTCTCTACGCGTGGGCTCATCACCTTCAGAGTTTTCCATTAATGTTTTTAATTGTCTCACTTTACAATTAATAAGTCTCTTTTGTTCATATTCTAATCCTAATTGCTTTCGAACACGTTCAACGATGCTACATAATGGTACGAAGACATTAACATCTTCAGTATTGACTAAGCTCTCACGTATAAGCTTTTGGATATTCTTAATTAAAAAATATTTTTTAGATAGGACATATTTTCCGGTCTGTTCTGCAAATTGTATATCCTCGAAATTGGTCATAATTTGATCACAATCCAAACCTGAACATAATTTTATATTTTGATCCTTCAACTTGTTGATTTCAATAATAATCAATTTGAGATTTTCAATATTCATATATATATATATATATATATATATATATATATATATATATATATATATATATTTGTTTAAATACAAAATATTTTAAATACAAAGTATTAAAAATACAAAGTATTTTCAAAATGAATTCTGGATACACTAAGGTGTTGATCATCTTAGTATACCCAGAAGCTTAATGCGATTATAGGTGATTATGATTACACTTATGATTACACTTACAACCCCGTGATCTAGTGTGGTAGGCGGTTGTATATACACATAGGACGGTACAACAATAGATTATAGGTGATTATGATATTTACAATGACAATGAATGACGACGGCACTTACAACCCCGTGATCTAGTGTGGTAGGTGGTTGTATATACACATAGGACGGTACAATGCCATATATCTCCGCGCTCGAGTGTTGCGGCAAATTTTAGGCATAACAAAGGATGGATTATAATTCAATGGAACGATGATGGTAATGATGTGGGCGTGGTAAACCAAACCAACATGGCAACCCATGAATTCGATTTCATGGTTGCATGAGTTGGAAAAAACACCAACCCACGCTACCGAGAATGCGATAGCATGAGTTACAATGTTGGTTTGGCTGAGGGGGATCCGCCCCTCCCCCCCAATTAATATAAAAACATCTTCCGTTTCGCCATCAAATAATGTATCTGCTATGGGGACCGAACACGTAGTTGATATAGATCTATGTTTACAAGACAAACACTATACCAATACACCACGGATTAGTCATACAAAATAGAGATTTTTTAGTATATATATCCTTATCAATTAGATCATTGTAATACAAGGAATTTTAACCACGCCCACCTACTTCAATGAATAGGAAACACTCGCGTTCCGGCTGAGCGAACATAGGTAAATGTGCACACATGAAAGTGGTGCGTTTCAATGTTTAAGATCCGTAACTCTGTCATTGGTGGAAATCCTACGGATTTCACACGCGTTATACCTAACGGAGTTATCTCCCATGTGAAATTGCAAAATTGAAGATTTTCAATGGAAATTCTTTCACAATTTCACGAAGCAATTTCCAATGCAAATTATACATAAACAAACTGAATTTTGTTTTTAAAACGCTTTGAAAAAGCGGTCTTATAAATTCCCTCTGCTACTTTTTGTACCGAGGAGGTGTGAATATCGAAATACTTACCAGCTTCTGACATTGATTGAAATACCATCTCCCCCTTGTCAGTATTAAACGATCTTACTGGTCTCTTCCCAATTGATTTACAAGTACCAGTATTTCCAAATGCAGTATTCTCACTTTGTGTAACAGCTCGTAAATTATTCAAAGAATTATGTGTCCTAATACCATCAATATGATCAATAACAAGGCCATCCTTGATTAATCCATTATACACTTCATAAACGAAACGGTGATTGAGATACATTTTCCCTCCAGCTTTAAATATCAAATAACCCATACCATTATCCCGCCCAACAGATTTCTTATTTTTACTGTGTCTAACAACACCATCACTAGAAGCTTCGTAATTTTTAATAACAGGATGTCTTTGAAATTCTTGGCTCATTTATATATAATATATCTATTTGTCTAATTCGTTAATTGGCTGAATTATAACATTAGAAAATCTTTTTATATAGTCATCCGTAGTTTTTATGATTTTGCCATTGACGTCGTTAGGATTTTTGATTCTTCGCTTGTCATAATAACGTTTTAACTCTCTATAACGCTTACCCCCGCAATTAATGCATAACTGCGACTTGCCTCTTACACCTACCCCACAATGCAAACATGGTAGAGGTCCCTCCGAACCGTTTCTTACACTCTGCATATGATACCCACAGAATTCATTTCTACATGATTTGTTACACGGAGTCTTTGATCCAATCATAAGCCATTTGCAATGATTCATTATATAAAATTTTCTTATTTAAATACTTGTTTTAATTATAATATGAAGGAGTTCAAGAGATTATCGAAAATTAAGCCTTGGAAAAATGTTAGATTTAATCTCGATAGAATCTCTGATATACCTAAAAGTCTAGTAGATGATAAACCACTATTGAGTAAAATCAGCGACTGTTTTAATGAGTTTAAGCGTGATGGAGCATCTCATACGTGGTCGACATTTCGAATTATTGATGAAGATGTCAATGTACCTGTAATTGATGCTACTATGAATGATATAAGAGCAGCTGTGATACTTTCACACCTTGGCCAGAAATCTCTACTGAAGTATTTTTTTAGAATAAAATTCATTATCGAAGAGGAAGGTGAATGGATTATCAGAGATAAATTTGACCCAATCCTTAAGGATAAAAAAACTGTTATTGTGAGTAGAGATTCCAAACCAGGAATTTTAACTGGAATTGACAAACCATACTATGAGAAATCTTACCCTGTAACAGCAGTTGTGTATGGGTTATATCCAATAAATAATAATCCTAATATTACAAAACTAGCTCCGATGTTTTCATCATCAGTGGCTTTGCCACTTAATTGTGTAGCAACACGGTTAATAGAACACTTCACAAATGCATCCCGGGGAAACAAATTAACTGATCTACGAAGAAAAAAAATAACCGAATGGGAACTAACAGTGAAACAACGCGGGGCAAGGATTTCCGATATAGCTAAATTAGAAGCATTATTAAAATTTCCAATATCGGTAGCGACAATAACCGGAGAAGTATTATACGAACCGAAATATCAATCGCGAGGAGCTCCAATTGAAATTATCGATCATAACAAACACGCGTGGACACCCGCGGTAAATATATTTCCACGAGAAAGAACTGTTCGATATATTCCTAAAGAATTTTCTTGGGATGGTTTCTATGAAGAGAAATTATTTGATGCTATTCACACATTAACCAAAGACGACCCTGTGTCAATGTGGTTACTCAGGAGTAATGAGGATCCGGAAATAGGATTTGATCAGTTTGTAAAACCAAATGGTGAATTATATCGAACTGAAGAATTAGATACTAAAATGAGAAAAATCGCTAATGAATTTTCACCTGAAAATTCTAAAGAATTTTCTAATGAAAAACTACTTACGGATAGCTTCACAATTCCATCAGTGGTAGCTCACTTCGCACGAGAAAAAAACTCATGGCGTCCAACACGAAGTGATTTTCTGGAGGACGTGAAGTTGAGTTGCGTCGAATTGGGTCATGGAGGATTGTGGAATACGAAATACTCACGTGATGGTATGATTTCAATTGATATATCCGCGTGTTATCCTGGAAGTTTTCTCGGATATGGAGAATGCTCTGAATATTTTAAACGATTTGGACACCCCACACATGAAATGACTCGTGTTGCGATTAATGGTCCATTGCCTGATTTTGATTTAACCGGGTTCGCTCGTGTGATATCATTCGAATTAGCTACAGGGTTACATCCGTGTAGTTATCTTTGGCTTGGTAGACATATGTATGAAAAAGCGTGGATGCCAATTGTGCTATTGCGATATATGATCGATTGTGGTATGTTAACATCATTAATTGTCAGTGAAGCGATTATTTGTTATAACGCGCAGAAAGATGTTTGGTTACCAAAACCCGATCTAGAAAAAATAATTAACGAACAACGAAAACAATTGGGACATTGTGAAACACTTATGGATTGGTCTAAGAGGTTATTCGAAGGTAGGAATAGAGAGGCTAAAGAGCTCGGACGAAGAATAATCGGTAAATTCACTCAAGGTGGAAGATTTGACAATGCAAAATATTCTTCGAGATTGATCTTAGACAATGAAGAATACGATTTTATCATAACCGATTTAATAAAAAAAGGAAAATTTGTAACCCGTAGGGATGCTTTTCGATCCAATGGTGAGAAATTAGGTACGGTTATTACCTACTGTGATGGATATAGTTGTCAGTACACACATTTGAGAAGTTCTATGCTAGCCTATTCTTGTATTAATCTATTCTCGATGATAAACAGATTTCCTAATACCGCGGTTAGAGTAGCTACTGATTCGATGTATATCCATGAGAAATACAAATCAGATGTAGCTAAATTCACAGATCCTAAGGAAGCGTGGGGAAATTGGAGGTTTAAAAAAGAAACACTACATGAGTATTGTAAATCCGCAGACGTTGCTATGGATGATAAATACTTGAAAAGTAACCATAATATCTCAGAGATTCAATCAGAATTTTCTACTGCACCGCCTGTATCCGATCCGATTTGTAGATACAAGACAGTTTATTTAAACGGCTGTGGTGGATCAGGAAAGACAACTCGTGCAATCGAATTATTTCGTCGGTCAACCATGGTTGTGTTAACACCAACTCACAGACTCGCCAGAGAGATGATAGCGCGGGGGGTAAAAGCCTGTACTTATCACAGCTTCTTTCGATGGAAAGGCGATACATGGACTCCTGATCGAATGGGCGATAAATTTATTCCTGAAATAATAATCTGGGATGAAATATGCACGGTATCATTGACAGTATTACAGATATTTCTTGAATGGTTGTTATTGAAAAATACAAAAGTCGTCATGTGCGGGGATCACGGCCAACCGCAGCCATTTGTTGGTGGATCTCCACATGAATGGTTAAAAGGATTTGTAGATTATTATGAAGAGATTAATACCGACCATAGATCACTTGATGAACAATTACGAGAATTCAAAGCGCTAATTAGATTACAACCGGATAAAATTCAATGTGAAATAGCGCGTGAAATAATTTCAGAAACTCCCATGAATGATTTTTGGGAAATGTGGAAGCCAAATGATTTAATAATCGCGAGTAGAAAAATAGTCAGAGACGCACTTCAGATGAAGTTGTTTGCGCTACATAAAGAAAAATTTGCAACGCTTCCAGTACCACTCTGTTATAGACCTAAGGATACACGAAAGCAGAATATCGACGTTGACATTCCTGGACAACAACAAAAGCAGAATTTAGTATTAAATGATATTGTGTTGGTTGATATCAGCATCGTTAAAGATGCATTAGGTGCTGATAAATCCCCATGGACGTTAGGTTATGCAGCAACAATACACTCTTCACAGGGATTGACTATATCCGATACAACTCTTTGGATAGTAGATAATCATATTGAGTGGTCAAATTTAATTTATCTCGCAGTATCCAGAGTACGGCGAATAAACCAACTTCGAAGAATTGTTGTTGACGATGAAATCATTGGTAACGATATATCACTGGTGATATAATCAGAAAAAAAACTCTCTGGTTATAAACAACAGGATAAAAAAAATAAACGAGAATTTGACATTGATGCTGAATTAATAATCACTTTGAAGCAACAACAAAATAATTACTGCGCGAGTTGCAATTGTATAATGCGTTGGCAGTATTCGGATAAAGATCCTCGCCAATTCACCGTAGACAGAAAAAATAACAATCTCGGTCATGTCAGAAACAATGTGATGTTGACCTGTCTTGAGTGTAATAGACGCAGAGGTGCCAGCACCTTAGGTGCTAGTTAAGACCACGCGGTGGCAATTGAGTATCCTCGGGAATCACTTGTAATTGTTCGCGTGTAAAACCCCGTTGAGGGGCAGTTGAATCCAGTTTATAGACTGGAGGTCTACCAGTTGATCGTGTTATGCCGGATATTTTATGCGTAGTGACGCTCCAAATAGGATCAGTAGCTCTTTTTTTACCACCCTCAAGCTCTCCTGGTTCGTATAAGTACCTTACAATGACATTACTACCAAGAATTGGTTCTTTGAAATCTTTTTGTGAAATTCCTTTGATTTCCATTTTGATAGACGCCTTCTTAATAGCGTTGACAGGTTTCATATTAATTGTTCTAGTAATCTCATTATTGATTGCGGTAATCACAGCTGGTAATCTCTTGACCCATTCACGGGATCGTTTATCCTGTATGAATTCTTTTGCGTATTGATATCCGAATAACCGCTCAGCAAGGGTTTTATTAAACCGTTCAACAATTGCCTGATCGCGATGTAGCGCAGTGTGTCCTCGTCTGATGGCGACATTATGATGTTTCATCGTAGATGTAACAACACCTTGAAATTCCTTGCCAGGATCAACTTGTAACAGATTTGGCCAGCGCAGAGGACCTCGTCGATAAATTTTTTCAAATGCAGAAGCTACTTCAGTAGATGATTTTGTTTTTAATGGTTCTGCTTCTTTGTATCGACTTGCAATATCAACTAACGTTAACGCGTATTTGTAACCGTTGTCATGCGGCAGAAATAGTATATCAGCTTGATGAACTTCATTAGGTGTTGTAACATCAAAATGCGAATAGTTAATTTGTTTAGGCGCTGGTAGATAAATTTGCCATATTGCTTGTTTAGATAACCAGTTTGCCGCTGTAGTTTTTTTCACCTTTGATGCACTAGCGAGTTTATTAATTGCTGCGTAACCTCTCCAGTATCCTCTCGGAGAATAATAAATAGATTCCATATTAAAATGTTAGCATTTTCAATTACCAGCACCTAACATCAATTTACCCTTCATAGCAGATTTTACCAACCAAGAAGCCAATTTTTCTTTGAAGGATTTATCATGAATAGCATTTAACGCATGAATTAATTTTACATCTGCGAGATGTCTGTGTTGAAGATTGCTGCTTTTATAAGCGACATCATGAGCATGACACGCCTTATCAATAGCGTTTATTGGATATTCGCCGGGTCGGGGCTGATTTTGATCATCAAGTCTGATATCTAATCGTGTTCCCGGTCCACAGTAGCTATATCCTGGAAGGTGCTTTTCTCCTGGATACTTTGCCCACGGTGTTCCTGGGAGTTTTGTCAATTTGGCTGCAATATCACCTCCTCGTTTTTTTTTAAAGGTTTCGTGGAAGTAAATCTAAATTTTTTCGTACTACACTGTACGCATTTACCAGAAAGCGCTGATCGATTATTTTTCGTTGTAATCGTCGTCAAGTCATTTGTGCCAGTACGCGTCCTACACTTCACACAATATAGATCCATAATTTATATATAACAGTTATGAATGTAATTGATTATTCAGCTACTCGACGACGGGAACCTATTAAACACCATGCAATGTTACCAAATTCTATTCGCGCGATTATCATCGGACCATCTGGAAGTGGTAAAACACAATTGCTACTTAATTTGATAACGAGATGGATGAAGTGGGATAAGTTGTATATGATTGCTCCGAGTGTAGATGATCAGCGATGTTATGAGGTGTTAAAGGATTTTAATGATGCCGCGCAAGAAATTAACGGTGATGGTGTTATTGAGTTTATAACCGATATCGAAGAGGCACCGAACATTGATGATATTGATGGAAGTATTAACAATTTAGTCGTATATGATGATATCATGTTAGATAATCAAAAGAATCCTGCTAGAATATTTTCCCGGGGGCGTCACAAAAACACCGATGTGATATATATCACTCAACGTTACACTCAAATACCAAAAGTGATCAGAGATAACTGCAATATGCTATGTGTATTTAACGGAGTTGATACTCATACTCTTAGAAATATTTGGCAAACTTGGTGCGGTGGTGATATGGATCATAATCGATTTAGAAATTTCTTTAGCCGCGCTCAGTCAATCCCACACGGATTTGTGACGATAAATTTATCAGACCCTCGGACAAGATATCGTGTCGGACTTGATCAAATATTTAGTTAGCGCATTAGCAGCCGAGGAGGTGAACGTCAACTAAATGGCGTCTTTTTTTTACCAAATGGACCCTTCTCTTAATATTTATTAGGTCTATTTGACAAATTAGGACTTCCTAGTAAATATTTATTAGAAGGGTTTATTTGACAAATTGAGAACTTCCTAGTAAATATTAACTAGAAGGAAGCATCGTTGACGTCTAAAAAGCTGGTCTGTTCACCCTCTCTGCTGCTAGTGTGCACACTACATTTTCCAAATTACTGGCCTTGAGAAATCAGGTTACACTTAGCAACAGAATATGAATCTCTTTAGATCTTAACACTACCTACCTTTTAACTGTACCGTCACCAACTCTGAAACAGTATACTTAAAATGAATGCATTCCATTAACTAGCATGACAGATAATTATGATACATATTGTGATTTTAAAATATTTTATTAATGGTCTTTGATTAGGAAAAATTAATTTTTATTGTCAGCTTGGTTTGGTTGTATACTTCACACTTTGTCCAGGTCTTTTGTTTTAAAGGCCCATGAATTTCTAATTGCTAGAACTGGTGAATAGTCTTAGTTTAGTGTATCATAATGGGCATGGCTTCATTTTCTTGAGTTTGTGTGGCAAAAAGTATATGCTAGATCATCAAAAATCCAAAGGTTGATAGTTCAAAGAAAATGTTTGTGGCAATACCCCATTTAATATATTTACTTATTTTTGAATCATGTTTGGCATTATTTGCCACTTGTCATAGGTCAAGCATTATTAGCCACTTGCCATAGTTTAGGCATTATTAGCCACATGCCATATGTTAGGCATTATTAGCCATATGTCATAGGTCAGGCATTTTTATCCACTTGAGATAGGTAGGCATTATTAGCCACTTGCCATAGGTAGGCATTATTAGCCATTTGCCATTAATCAGGCATTGAGAGCCACCTGCCATATCAGGCATTATGAATCACTTGCCATAGGTCAGGCATTATGAGCCACTTGTCATGAGTCAGGCATTATGAGCTGCTTGTCATGGATCAGGCATTATGAGCAACTTGCCATAGGTCAGGCATTATTAGCCTTTTTCAGTTCTTGTTGTCAATGATCTTGAAACATAAGTGCCATAATAAGGATTTACATTTAGAGCAAATTAATTGATATTGTTGAGTAATTAAACTTCATTAGTGCATGCCAAGTCATTAAAACCAAGGCCACACTATACAAAAATAATGGAATTTGGTGTTAAGTTCAAGTCTTACTTGTCCGATGTGGGTGAGGAAGCTTGCCAGTAGCTTCCCATGGTTTGGTGGTTCTTCCCAGGGTTTTCTTGCGTTAACTGAGAAATGGCAATAAATTCACAGCAACAACAATAAATCAAACACACCCAAGCAAACAATATGGCCACCTGGAAGTTGTCTACTATTTTCATGGAAATAAGGCTCTGAAACTAAATTGATGTGTATATTTTTAGTGATTTTTTTTTAGAGAAACTCAACTTACCTATTTAGCCTAATGTTTTTGATTATTTGGTTGTAGCATGTACAGTAATATAGCTTGTGTGTGTGTAGTCCTTTTATGTTTTACATTGAATGGGTATGGTGTGTGTTTTAAAAATCTTTACTGGTATATGAATTTTTTTCTTCATGATTGTTTAGGAGCTTCATGCAAATCACAGCATGTCAGGGTGAAATGCTCGTTCCCTTCTGTATGTTTGGTCACTGATGAAAGCACCACAATTAGTGACATGTCCAACAGTTTAAGAAAAATGCATCGATTCAGTACGATCACATTTATACTTGTACAATATCTACACAAACAGACCCAGTTTTACCAGTCTTGGACATAAGGTATAAAACATGAGGTATACATTTGTTTAAAAAGCATCACACTGTAATACAAATTTTGAGGTAAAGACAATTGAGAAGGTAGGTTTTTGAGCTTGCATTTTAAGTTTAAATTAAATATAGAGAAATATCAATAAATTGTGATATAATAATTTAAAACCTTTGACACTTAATGTCAGTCTGTGGATATAAAAAATTGACAGGCACTGAAGCCCAAAAATCAGAAAAGGCTGTTAAACTATAATCTTCATTTGTTTGAGCTGATAATATCTTACATACATTGCTACAGCCAATCAATCTGGAGAAATGGCTTTGCATAAGCTATACCTCAATAGTCCATTGACACAATCAAAAAACTAACCTCAATTCCTTGTGGTAGCCAAAATACTTCTATTGGAATGTCACTCTTTAACTACACACAACATTTTGTTTTTGTTTTTTATGGTTTAACGCCATTTTTAAGCACAATATAGGCTATACATGGCGGCCAGTATTAATGGTGGAGGAAGAACCCGGAAAACCCCCGGAAAGAACCACGGACCCACGAGAAACTACTGGCAAGCTTTCTCACATAACTACATTAGCCGAATCTTAGACTAGAACCCACGCAGGCAGAGGTGAGATGGCAGTGATCTGTAATGGACAGCGCTTTAGACCACTCGGGTCCCCTTCACACACAACATTTAGTCCTTCCACTTAATATTAATTTTAAAAAACATGATATATGTATTATTTGATCTTTACATGTCTCTATTTCACAGAAACTGAAAGAGAGTGGAGCTATATTTCTGTATGTGATAAATTGCCAACATCAAAAAATGAAGTGGAAACATTAGCTACCAAATTATCAAATACAAGGTTATCATTATTTGATGATGCAACCCTATCTGATAGAACAACATTGCTGCATGCTGCTCTATATACTTCCACTGAAACAATTGCTGAGATTGTGTTAAATAGTGACTCACTCAGAAAAGCTGTAAAGATGTTACTTATTTGGGAAGTTGAACAAAAAAGCATCTTCCAAATGTATAAGGGATGAAAGCAGCATATTATATCCTAATTGCGATTTAACTGCCTTTTCATGGAATGATACATGCACGGAAATTTTTCTGAGTAACCCTATATTGACTGAAGTATTACTAGCAGTAGCATTGCCAACAGGCAAACTTGGCATGATTCAACCTATTAGTTCACTTCTGCCCAAGTTAGGACTTGTATACTCAATACTTATGAACAATAGGTTTGTGGAATTATCACTTGTACAGAAGATAATAGCTATCACTATGAAAAATGAACAGACTCATGAAAAGGTCTAAGTTATTATAGTTTGTTATGTATTGTTATGATTTCAATATTCCAACAGTTTAACTTAATGACAATCCATGGCATACGTTCTGAATTTTCAAGGTTTTAAACATTGTATCCCCAATTTTTTTCAGTGCTTGAATACTTTAATAGGAAGGTAGCACTCAGTATATTATTTAGTCAAATAGTGCATCTTGGAATTATTATTTTTTTTTCAGAAGATGTTATTGCTACTTGCATGTTTTGTTAAGCTATGGTTCGTCTTTTCTTAAAGTCACAGGAAACTCTTACTTTAGACCCACACTAAAACAGACATTGAATTCTCATCCTTTTAAAATAATCATAATCTAGACATCAGTAGTTGTGACGTCTTGGCAGCAAGTAGGGAAAATTATTTCCTATTGGCACATTTCATTTTTATCATACATGATACAATTTGGGTGATACAGTGATTGACTTGGACACTTTTATTCACCTTAACTTATTTGTTACAAGACTGCTGCCCTCTTACCCAAATGGTTTTAACTGCTGCTTGATGCAGTGGGCTTCATCAATAATCTAGCATACCTGTTGCTTTGTCCATTCAGCCTCAAGTAGGCATTCAAGAACATTCTTATCCAGTATGTCTTCTGGGTGTCTAACCATATACGAAAATTCACCCATACATAAGTGTTACGTATATTTGATATGTCATTTATATTTATTTTTATTGTCTGTTTGTTAGATTAAAATTTGACATTTTGGGTTTAAAATTCATTAGTTGGGCGAGATTTTCTAGAAATGGATGTGTAAACAAGCTTCTAAAATGATTGGTTTATTCCAAGGACATTAGAGCTTTATTTTAAAAATGATTGGTTGATTCTAAGGACATCTTTCTAGATCCTGCTGGTTACGTGATTTCTTGAATGTGAGATTATTCTGAGAGATTCTGGAAGGTCAAGACCCCTTTCCTGCTTACATAAAAACAGGTATTTAAATTATTGTTTGGGAGAGAACAGTTCAGTAGTTAGTCTGAGCTTTGGAATGCAAGATGTGTGTTTTATTGTTTGAGTGTAAATCATTTCAATTCATTTCGGATCAAGAGGAATTTATTGTGTTATTTATCTAGAAATTACTTGTGCTCATTTGGATTATTATAAAACTAAAACTGACTTCATCACGTGACATCGTCGTCCATATTGGATTACATTGTCGAGATTCGAACCGGGAACTGTTAGGACATTTTATTATCAGGACCATTGCAATTCTACTAGTGGATTATATTGTGTATTCTTTTTGGATTAATTTTTGTACTTGATTCTTAAAAATAGTAAGTTTATTTATTTTCTTTTATGAAAATATTTGTACTTAATAAATTGTTTGTTAAATTTTACAAGCTTGTTATTTTCACTTCTTTCTATGTTGCTGCTTATTCGAGTCTAAGCAGAAAATGTTCAGTGACATGTATCACATGCCCATCAAGTGTTGAGCAAAGCTGATTAAGAATGACATTGAGAGGTTCCAGTACTATGACTTTGCACTGAAGGTAAAAAAAAGTCTTTCCATATCCTATGGGTAATAAAACAACTAAGTCTTTAGATTCTCTCAGGTTGTACAAAGCATCTATTTGTCTGGGCCTGAGCCCATTAATTGGTGTCTCTGAAGCAAGAATTGTCTGGTTATATTTAATGACAACTCGTTTGAGAATACACATCTGATCTAAGTAAGGCATCTGCAAATAGGATGAAAATGAGAAAGCTTTGATAATATAACACTGGCAAACAACCATTGTTATGAAGGTTGCTATATATCATTAAGTGTACATGTCATTATGTAATGGCAAACAACCGGGTATATGAAGGCTGCAAAACATCAATAAGTGTACATGTGATTATGTAATAGCAAACCATGTTTATGAAGGTTGCAATATATCAATAAGTGTTCACCATGTTTATGAAGGTTGCAATATATCAATAAGTATATATGTGATTAAATAAATTTTTTCAGTCAGCAAAGCAATCATATTATGAAGCCATTTATTCACTGAAACATTTATACAAATAACATGTCATTAAAATATTGTGATTTTTACTGTCAGTAAAATCTGTCTCAATTTATTTGAAGCAAGTTTGTTTAGAGGTGTGTGTGTGTGTGTGTGCATATGTGTTTTGGAAGATACCATTACTATCTGAATGATAAAGGATATTAAAGACCATACAATGTATTTGTGTCATCCAATTTAGTTGAAATATGTTGATGTTGAGAAAAAATCCTTAGAAAATGTTCATTCTTACTACCTTTTTAGTTTTTCTTTCTCTAGCACATCTTGAGTAGAAACCCTGTATGCTTCAAAAGGACTGCACATGTATCTCATACATATACTTGACGAATACTTCACTAATTGACACTTTTAACCAAGTTTGAGTAATATTCTGTCGATGCATATTTAATAATTATCATGAAAACTACATGCATCATCATAGGGTGACGTGTTTCAGTACTAATACTGTACAAAGTGTATGTAGAATGCGTGTTTAAGTTGATGTTAATCATAACACAAGTATAATTGATACTTCTTATTGAATCTTTTTAAATCAGTTGATAGGAATTTACACAACTTATTTCTTATTAATGAACTCATTTGAGATATATACACCCACAAAACAATCTTAAGACATGCTGCCATGTTCAAGTTATTTTCTTTTCATATATATATATATATATATATATATATATATATATATATATACACACACAATGCCATAAATTGAAATATGTATCACATTTGCATATAACTATATGTATTCATTTATCAGAACATGACAATGACTGATGAAAAAGAGAAGCTAAGAAAGTCACATGTGCATGTGTTTATTTGATACTATTCCATTTAAATTGAAGTAACTAGAGAGTTATTACTGTTCATATTTTATCATACAAGGCTCAGTGATTCCTTTAATGAACATGTCAGTGAGTTTTATTGGTTTGTATATTTAAATATAACAACACATTTGGTTAAATTGAGAAATCACTGTTAAGACATATATTTGGATGAATGATTGTGACAGTATAAGAAAAGAAAGTACTGTTCAATTTCATGTCATACTTCAGTAATGATTGAAAAGTACAAAATAAATATGAAACATCGGTCTCAACTTGTGTACAATGTTAGCCTTAATAATGCATCTCTATTATATTGATACTTAAAATTAAGTTTAAACTAAGTTTTGGAATTTTATAAACTTTATAATGAAAAGAGCATTCATTATGGAAGCAAATCAAATTAGTGATAATAAAATGTAAACTTCTGTACAGTGCTTAACATTAAATGTACTAATATTGTCTTTCAGTTATGATGATATAGTGAGTGACTTTTGAAGAATCTTACCAAGCATGTAAATGGAACCTGAATTCAGTTCATTGTTTATTTTAGAAATTTTGCAACACAGTAGCACATGAAATTTGTATCATGTGGAGGCAATTAATGTGCCTTGCTAATGAATAGAATATATTTACAGTAATAATGTAGAAACTGTCTTGAAAGACCACCCCTTCTGCCAAACAATAATAGTCTGTCAAGACAAGTGGTCTTTCATAACAGGTCATAACACGATATAATGAATAAATCTGTGCATGGTGATTGTGGTCTCTCAAGACAGGTTTTACTGTATGTGATATACAGTATCAATGTAAGTGATGTGGCAATAAATTTGGGTCATACTCTCCCATAGATTTATTGATAGGGCACACTCCCAGTAAAGTCTGTCTGATGGTATTTTAGACCCCTTCACCACCATCCCAGGTTGTAGGGGATGCTATGCCACTTTCTTTCATGAAATCAATTTGAAATGGAACTGACAGAAATATTGGTATTTTGGTCTTAATCTTTCACAAAATGTGGGTACTCATGTTCATCCATACATCAATATCAATGTAAAATTGATCAAGCAATTGATTAAATATGGAACAATGAGATGCCCGCCCCCCCCTTTTGCTTCATTAAGGGAATTGATATTAACCTGTGGCCAATTAAGGATGTCATCTACCACCTTATACAAAGTCCGACATAATAATTATCAAGCAATCGATAGCAAATGAAATGTCTTACTTGATGCAGTCGAAATGTGCAATATTTGACAAAATGTCACTTTCGACCCTTCGTAGAAAAGGGTTGTTATATTGATCATAATATTTAACAAAATTTGGCTGTCATGGAAAACAATATATACATATTTATATAAATTTGGTCAAGGAATTA
Source organism: Unio delphinus (assembly GCA_029339505.1). NCBI lineage: Eukaryota > Metazoa > Mollusca > Bivalvia > Unionida > Unionidae > Unio > Unio delphinus. The sequence goes on from JAQISU010000147.1 coordinate 1,749,821, forward strand.
ATTGCAACTTAAATATTTTAGATGACACAGTGTAAAATGTGCATTATTTGTGAAACAATCGTTACCCTCACCCTTGGTAAAATGTGAAGATATTTTCGTCTTAATCTTGGGAAAAAATAAAGCCGCTGTACATAACCTCATATCAATTTCGACGTAACATTTATCAAGGAATCGATTGGAAATATAATTTTTGAGATGATCCAGTGGGAAAGGTGCAATATTTAACAAAAATTGTTGTGTGTATCCCTATACTTCGTCGTTGCCTAATTGTATAAATATTTGTAAAAATACCTATGTAGCCGATTTGCTGGTTAAGCTTTAACACAAGAATAGCGCCTGTTATATTTCAAATCGAAAGTATTAGTAAAATTCGCATTGTGTCACTAACAAACAGAATATTAAAGCAATAAATGTGCCACGGTTAGATTACCGATATCTCTCTAGGTGAGGCCATTTGTTTTGATCACGTGACAATATGGCGTCAGCGTTCGCCTGACTTAGTATAGCGGAGTGCAACGCATAGGAGCATACTAAGCAGGGAACCAGACTAGCTTTGATACAGTCGCTGCTGATGCTTGTGCGCTTGACCAGAATAAGAGAAGACTGCTTCTACTCGCCAATGCTTTACATGCTAGATCAGCAGTAACATATTCATATGTAGTTTCACCATGCTTTATTTTCTCCCATATTCGATTAGTTTCTTTCTGTTGATCTTGTTTACTTGCTTGCGATTTAGCTTTACACACAGCTTTGTACAAACAGTTATACTTGACTGCATTATCCATCGTGATTTTTTAACCAATATTTTATTCACGTATAATAATAATTAAAACTCTGTGAACTGGTCAAATATAGTCTATAAAATGTAATGACAAACTGTCATGGCATTAACAAGCCGTAGGCACGAGTGTATCCGCCGAGGTACATATGCGTGTTCATCCGCGGATACACAAGTGCCGGGGCTTGCTTACATTTTGTCTTTATCACATTCCCGTTGTTGGTTAATAAGTTGTTTGCGTTACTCTAGTCAAGAATTTCATCTGCAACATTTATTGCTTTATAGTTATAAAGTTAGCAGTAATACTTGATTTAATATGGTAGAAAGCAACACGAGCCTGCGACCTTGACCTATGCTGCAGGGGCATTACTCAGCGGCGAGCGCACCTGCTAGTTCGCGGATTAATCTGTGACGTCATTAAAGTAGATTCAATATGTAATGTGTCTAATCTGGTTAATGGTTATGTAATGGCAAGAATGTGATAAAATAAGTGTGTCGACTGAACATCTGATGTGCTGAAATAGTACACCAATATACAGTGACAGTTTTAGTCGGAGCAGCAGCAGCATGAAAGTCTGCAGTTTGAATCACAGCCTGTCTACTCAGTTAAACTGTATGCCTGTTGTGTCAAAATTGACATAAACGTAAACAAAGACTGTATTTCAGTTACATGAGGCTACATATATATTATATATAATATATGTATATAATTCAAGTTTATGTCATAAATGCTATAATGTACTAGTGCACAGCAGACTGAGGTTCAGTGCGATATCCCAGACTGCACTGCGCATGATTAACATAGAAATTTCCAATATAGTATACCTACTAGTTTGAAAGCTGAAACGATGGAGCATTTACCCACCTACCCGTTTCTTATGCGTATGTACATTGTCAGTAGACCTCCCCCCACCCCCCGTACACATTTGGGTTACCCCCCTCCATGCGTACGTACTAAATGGACGACCCCTTTATGGTTGTTGTGTACAATTTTCCAGAGCCGATAGGTATTGTCTCTTGGATATCTCTGCTCCAACAAAAAAATAATTCCTCAATATCAGCTCTGCCAAAGTTTGACTTTCTTGAATCAATACTGTTGTGACTATTATGACAGATTTCTTATATGTTTCATGATGCCGACTAGTATGACAGATGTCGTATGTTTCATGCTGCTGACTAGAATCACGGATTTTTTATGTTTCATGATGCTGACTAGTATGACAGATTTCTTATTTGTTTCATGATGTCGACTAGTATGACAGATTTCTTTTGTTTCATGATGCCGTCTAGTATGACAGATTTCTTATTCGTTTCATGATGCCGTCTAGTATGACAGATTTCTTATTTGTTTCATGATGCCGTCTAGTATGACAGATTTCTTATTCGTTTCATGATGTCGACTAGTATGACAGATTTCTTATTCGTTTCATGATGCCGTCTAGTATGACAGATTTCTTATTTGTTTCATGATGTCGACTAGTGTGATAGATTTCTTATCTGTTCATGATACTGACTAGTATGAGATTTCTTATTCGTTTCATGATGCCGACTAATATGACAGATTTCTTATCCGTTTCATGATGCTGACCAGATTCACAGATTTCTTATCCATTTCATGATGCTGATTATAATCAGATTTCTTATCCATTTAATGATGCTGTATTAAAGTTTTAAGTTTGATCAATTAATTATTAAGAAATTTGTATACTGTGCCATGTGCATTTTTATATGCATGACTAATGAAATTTGTGGACTGTGCAGAGTGCATTTTAATATGCATGACTGTAAAGAAATTTGTGGACTGTGCAGAGTGCATTTTAATATGCATGACTGTAAAGAAATTTGTGGACTGTGCAGAGTGCATTTTAATATGCATGACTGTAAAGAAATTTGTGGACTGTGCAGAGTGCATTTTAATATGCATGACTGTAAAGAAATTTGTGGAGTTCTCAGACATGCTCTTCAAGTGCATTAAGTTGTACAATTCTTGTGTGATGCACACACTAGAGTGCCCTGGCAGCATTTCTGAGGCCCAAAATGAACTGACCTGTCAAATTTTCTATTTCTTTCTCCACCTCATACCTTCTTGCTAATAGGAAACTGTCAACCAAGGCATTGGTGGCAGTCACATTGAAGGAATCTACTTTTGCTGGTGAGTTTCCACATTCTCATTTGACTAATTAATTTGCTTGACAAAGACAGTTGCCCATATATGTTCTTACCATCATGTGCATACATGGCTAGTATGACCCACGATATACCCCATACAATTAAGATTGGTATCAGCTAGCAGCGATACTATTCATTAATTATGACACCTGGATGTGTCAAGGAACATAGTGTCGAGTAATGCTTTTAAGACAAGTTTCTTCAAATTAGCACAAAGAGTATCCCTGTTGAAAAGCTCATTAGTTGTTTAAAACAAATGAATGATGAAATAAATGCAGATGATCAGATTCAATAGGAAGCACTACATTTTCTATGGAAACAAAATTTATCTCTAGTAAAAAATAAATTATAATGAGCTGTAACCTTGAATTTTGAGCTTGAAAGCTTATTTGTCCTACAAATACCTCCTGCAAGACCATGGAAATTTGTGTATGGATTCAATCTGGTATGCTAGCCCCTCCATGCACATAGATACACAATAACAGAAGACAAGGAAATAATATAAAAAGCATATATGTGATCCTATCTGTCAAAGACAGAACCTGAAACTGGCAAAAGATACACCCGGGCTACTATTCAAATCAGATCCCTCCCCCCTCCACCTATGACTTCTCTAACTACCCACGACTAAATTCTGTAATGTTTAAAATGAAGATGCTGTATAGCTGGATCTGTACATAGTAAACAATGATAATGTTGACTAACACGAAAGAATAGATTTCGTTGTCCAGATGGTCTCCTCCACTTACACCCATCTGATCCATCCACTTGACCACTTCAGACTGACAAGCATGTGAATGGGCTTTTCAATTTATGGCCATTTCCATTATTTTCCATGACAACATGTTCCCATGACAATTTTTTCCCTCTGCTTTTTCCGGACTGTGAATCCTGATGTATAATTGGGAAAATTATAATAAAATATCTTTTTGGGTTCAAAAGTGATAAAGCTAGTAAGAAACGTTAACCGACGGAGAGACGTATCACACCAGGACATAACATGCTCTACTTATAAATAGTCTTGAAGCATACTTTTAACTGGTATTAGGATGACAAATTTTTATTGTAATAAAACATTCATATACATGCCACTTTATGCTTAAAAAATCTGAAAATTTGAAAATTACACTAAATGATGGAATAAATGTAATTAAGCAAAAATACTGCCAGTCAACAATCCTTGAATGAAAACAAGCAATAACATGAACAGAGAATAGATGTCGATCTTCAGCATGAAGACAGAAAGCTATCTTCAACTAAAAATCCAAACTGCCACCGTCCTAAGGAAGTACTATTGTCCTAAATCTTAAGAATCAGTCACAAGTACATTTACAGTAAATATTTAGTTCATAAGCACATGAAAAGCTATCATTAAAAGTATGTCAAATACCATAAAACTGTACATATGTTTACCATATTAAATCCTATAAAGGCAAATGCAGTCTGACAGAACCATAACAATGTTAATCAATTTGTCCTGGGTTTCTGCATCATGGATAAATTGACACATAATAATCTGCTACTTTAGGGTACACTAGTTATTCAATTTAAATGAAATAAAAATCTAAATTTATCATTTTGAAATCTTTTTTCTCTTATATTCTTTATTTACAAAGTATTAAAAATCTGAAGAATAAAAAAAAATAATGTAAGTTTGCAAAATAATTGATTCATTCACAACTAATTTGCCTAAATAACATAAATCTAATAATGTGTAGGGATATACTCATAATGTATCAACATCCAAACAAAATTAAGTGCAGGATATTGTCATAATGTATCAATTTCCAAATCAAAATTAAGTGCAGGTTATAATCATAATGTATCAACATCCAAAACAAAATCGAGTGTAGGATATAACCATAATGTATCAATATCCAAAACAAAATTGAGTGTATGATATAATTATAATGTATCAATATCCATACCAAAACTGAAGGTGGGATATAATCATAATGTATCAATATCCAAAACAAAATTAAGTGTAGGATATAATCATAATGTATCAATATCCAAAACAAAATTGAGTGTAGGATAATGTATCAATATCCAAAACAAAATTGAGTGCAGGATAATGTATCAATATCCAAAACAAAATTGAGTGTAGGATATATTCATAATGTATCAATATCCATACCAAAAGTAAGAAAAGGATACAGTCATAATGTATCAATCTCCAAAGCAAAACTTGGATATATTCATAAATTATCAAAATTGAACCCAAAATAGTGTAGGATATAATCATAAAGTATCAATATATTCAAACCAAAATTATGTCGGATAAAACCATAATGTATCAATATATTCTAACCAAAACTGTGAAGCATATAATCATAATGTACCAAGATTCAAACCAAACTGTAAAATAAAATCATAATGCAGCAAGAGTCAAACCAAAACTGAGAAAAAAGCATAGCATTTGGATTATAACAGTAGCTGGACATAAATGGCTTGACTTCTATGAAAAACTACATAATACAAGAAGCAAATAAAAAGTTTACAAATTTCTGTATTGAAATAATCAGATCATAAGTGACTTAAGAGTAGCAGATAGCAAATAGGCACAGGTAAAGGGAGATAATCTAAAATACAACCCAAGACGGGTTTGTCAGGACTAACTTGCTCAATAAAAAAGACCCAATAGAAATTTTCCACACAAGAGTAAACTTTAAGAATAAAATCTGCTGTTGATGCTCCATGATGGTAAATTTTAAAACAATAACAAAAATAAACACAGATTCATATTGATTCCATAGGATAAAAACCATTAACAGAGTTTAAAAATTTAAACAGGGACAAATTTGTGCATCAATTCACTAAAAATTAATTTTTCACAATGGGTACATACAGCCACAGCATAAAAATAGGTACACATACTCAAACCATCAATGAGATACATATACTCAAACCATCAATGAGATACATATACTCAAACCATCAATGAGATACATATACTCAAACCATCAATGAGATACATATACTCAAACCATCAATGAGATACATATACTCAAACCATCAATGAGATACATATACTCAAACCATCAATCAGATACATATACTCAAACCATCAATCAGATACATGACCATGTGTTCAAACCATCAAAGAAGTAATTGCATTCAAATCATTAAAACAGAAACACACACATTCAAACCTTCAAACAAATGCCTTCAACCCACCAAAACAGGCACATGCATTAAAACCATCAAATGTACTCAAACCACCAAATCAGACATATATTCAAACCATTACAATAGACGCATTCGAAGTATGAAATATGCATTTAAACCACAAGATCTAATACATGCAGCCATACCATCACAATTGGGACAACCATCTATACCATCAAAATAGATACATGCATTCAAAGCATCAAAATAAATACATGCAGCCATACCATCACAATTGGGACAACCATCTATACCATCAAAATAGATACATGCATTCAAAGCATCAAAATAAATACATACATCATCAATACCATCAGAGATATATTAATTCATACCAACAAAATAAGTTCTTTTTTGTTTGATTCAGTTTTTAACATAGCTTTTAACAATTTTTCAGTCATATCGCTACAATGTCTGTGGTGAGGCAGTTTATAGTGATGTCTAGCATCATGATGTCTCACCCAGTCACATTATCCTGAAACCAGGCCAACCAGTACTAACACTAACCTCTTAATGCTGAGTACCAAGCGAGGCAGCTGTTAGTACCATTTTGTAAGTCTTTGATAAGACTCGCAGGGGATCGAGCCCACAACCTCCCGCTCCTGCGGCAGACGCTCGAACCACTAGGCCACTGGTGTGATTTAACATCCATAAGACAAGATCTCCAGTAGAAACAAAAAAGGTAACTAAATAATAATAATAATAATAATAATAATAATAATAATAATAATAATAAGACTTGTAAAATCAACTAATAACCTGTATCAATCTCTCAAAATAAATATATATACATGCAGATTTCAAATTTATCTTAAGTCATAAATAGGACATGTAGATATTTACCTCAACTGGCATATCAAATAAGGAGATCTAGCTTTTATTTATAGTGGCTATGAGATGGACATGCAGATAATTAGGACAAGAAAAGAAACTTGTGATTGAGATAATTAGATACAGGTAGAAAAAATCAACATTTACAAATAAATCATATATTTTGACACAATACAATGAAAAAGTTTTCATAAGGGGTAAATAATTTTGTTTTAAAACAAATAGGTCAATTTAACATAAAAATTGAATCAGAAAGCACATCAACATCAAAACAAAATATTGTTAATAACTTTGATGACACAAGCAATAAGCCAAAGTACATTCAAATTAATTTTTTGTTCATGAGCAAAAAAGTCAAATTCTAATCATAAAAATTATTTTTAAAATGTTCTGGCTCGAGACATAATTTCATATTATTCAAACAGACACATTTCATTACCATTCAGTCTGCAACACAACTCATTTCTGATGTATACAAAAAAGATATACAAGTTGGTATGATGTCATTCATTTGTCTTGCATGATTTAACAGCTCACCATTTCACTAAGCAGTTTTTTGTGCTTATTTCATTATTCATTAGTACTTTGGACCCAGTACTGACTATATCATGCTGAGGAAATTGCAAACAACTGTCATTTCCCAGTATACACTGAGGCAGCCCACCAGGACTGGTTTGGTTAGGTATCAAACCCACAACCCTTGGATTTAGAGTCAGCTGTTCTACCAAATAAACAATCATAACTCTCTCATCATGTGTAAACTCTCTTCCAAACTTTATATCGCGTTTATTTTACCTATTTTAATATATCCTAATTCAAAATCTTTCTAATCATAAACACATAATTATCATGTGTAGTTTCTTGTGCATAATCAAAACCATCTTATGTTACAAACCTATTTAACAGAAACTGGATCAGATGCAAGATCACATATATATTTAAAAATGTCACTCATAATAAAAACAATTAAACACCAATTAGCCAATTTGTCAAGCATGATAAAATATGGTTAAGATATATTATCTCAAGTGGTAAGAAACACTGCTAATCCTATGGAAGTACACATAATTAATAAGCATAGATCATGCTCATACTAAAATAATTATATATCCTGATGATATAAGCCATTTGATAATATTATGATTAGAAATAGTTTGGTAAAGTGATGACAAGCTAAATGAATCAGATGCAGATCATCTCATTAATATGCATAGATCTTGCCTATAACTGTACTTATCCAATCATACTAACATATAAGCCCCACCACCTCCCAAACATAAAAATGTATTTTTTTTTTAATAGTCAACAATGGACAATAACTCGTGCATATTATCTCCCCTAGCAGTTGACAGGTGGCACTAGTTTTAAGCTGAGAGGAACATCATGAAACAGGATGCTTGCATTAAGGGGAGGATGGAGAGTATTAATGTAATGTGATCAAGTATAATATGAGGGACATAATTTACTGTAACATCTGCTTTCTCCTTCAAATACATTCCCAAACCACATTAACATTTGGAAAAGAGGTAATGGAGAAAATACTAAACCTATACCTGGGTTAACACGAGGGAGGATTGGATTCCTGCATTCCACTATACAACCCTGCAAGCAATGCAACCATCTGGGTGGGAAGAAGTAAAACTATTTTATCACATAAAAGTCTCAGAGACAATGCAGATATGGAATGATTTGGTACCACAGGAAGTACATCACAAACTGTCTGACATAAGGATTATGTCCTTGCTTTGAAGACTGTTGCTCCAAAGGAGTTGACAGCTTTCATTTCCAAGAGACTTTTGTGGAGATCTGTGTCCTCCAGTCACCATTGGCCACTTTCAGTGCTGAAGCCAGGTAATAGATGGGCTCCCCAACAACATGTACTTGTGTCTGTACACCTTGTCATAGTTGCATCTATTTGAGAGGTAGACTGATCTTCCCATTTCTATCTTGAGAGGTAGACTGATCTTCCCATTTCTATCTTGAGAGGTAGACTGATCTTCCCATTTCTATCATGAATTTCAGAGAAAGTATCAACTGATATAGATGACTGAGGTCAAGGAGGGGTCTGATGTTACCTTTTGCCATCCTGACCAAACAAAGCTTGAAGGAAAATCCTGGAGATTGTGGATTTCAATGTCAACTTCTTGATGAGTGCTAGGATCTCTTGCTGCAAAAACGTGTCCTTTAAAAAAAGTCTGACAACACTTACATCTAAATAAAGAGGGACTTGGTTGTTGTTGTTGTTGTTGTAGGGTTTAATGCCATTTTTCAGCACACAATAGGCTATACAAGGTGGCCAGTATTAATGGTGGAGGAAGAACCCAGAGAAAACCCCCCGGAAAGAATCGACCCATGAGAAGCTACTGGCAAGCTTTTTCACATACCCACATTGGCTGAATCTGAGACTCAAACCCATGCAGGCAGAGTGATGGCAGTGATCCATAAAAGAGAGCACTTTAGACCACTCGGCCACATGGGGCCCCCAAGAGGAACTTGGTGAAATAAGAACCACTGTGGCCATATATTGTAACCAAGCTTTGAAATGATGTACAGAACATGTTTATCCAATGCTAAAGCAGACAATGTCATATTGACGGCATGGCAGTATAGTTCTTGTCTAATGCTGAGAGAAATGGGTCTTACACCAGTAAGATTGCAAAGGATGCTGGTAGTCCACTCACGGACATTTTTGTCGACCAAGGCCTTGACCCTGTATACTAGTTTAGAGGAGGGGTGGAGAACATTATGAGATTGGCATATCCCATAAATTCCTTTATCGCTGCCATAAAGTTATACTCAGTCCACTCCATGATAGGATCTGAGCATGAACCATTATTAGGTGAAGACGGATGTGGAGATGTTGCAGCTTCTTCCGTTTCCCCAGATATAATGTAACAATAGGTTCAGTTCATCATATCCTCATTGGTGGAGGGCCCAAAAGGCCACTCCCGCCAGGCTGGACAAAGACTCAGAATAAGGTCAATGGTGAAAATTTCAGTACTTTCAGTCCACTGATTTTACATATTACTCCATATTTTGCAGTTATCCTTTGAACTGTCAACCATTTACTCCGCAACCAAGGGGTGCACATGCTGAAAGGAGCTGAGGATGTACATTTATTTTATATAAGCGAGATAAACCAAATTCTCACTGGCTTTGATTTCTTGCATTTAGTACATTTTGTCATTATTGATAAATCTGAAACAAAAAATTAGGAATAAGAAAAGGAAAAATGAATAGCTAACTAAGTTAACAATGCCAAACACCCACAATACCAGGGGTGATAAATAAATAGTGTGTGAAAATTCGAATTTCAACCGGTTCTATTAGAATAGTGGTTTCCAGCCCTTTCTAGCAGCAACCCTAAAAAATATGTTTTTCTGAACTTCAAGATTTCATTTCCACATTTAGATAAGTTTTGCCATCTCCAAAAGAAAATCATAACAGTCTTTCAGACTTCTTGTGACCTAGGGATTGGAATCCACTGTTTTACAATGCAACTGTTTCAAGCCATGTGGTTAGAATGCAGAAACTATGTATGCATTTGTGGAAAATATCACCTAATTATGGTCAAAATTTAAAAAAATACTACCTGCAGCATAAATTTCCAAAGGATTTCAGTAGGCAATGTGAACAACAATGTTGTCAGTTCACAGCTCAAGTTTCAAACTACAGTCAACTCCACTTAACTGCACATCGGTTATTTGCACACGCCAGATAACTGCACGTAGTCACGCCGGTCCCATTTTTTCCCAATGCTTTTCAATGGGAACAAACTTCGGATAACAGCACATCACTTAAGTGCACACTCAGGATAATAGCACGATAAATTTCTGCCCATGGCACATTACTCAATACAATATTACTCTGGTTAACTGCACAATGTATATTCATGATCAGTTATTGCCAGTCCACTGCTGTAGCGCTTCAAATAAGCCGACAATTAAGTCGGTAAATGCGACTTTGTAAATGATTGACATGTAAAGGACACCTTATATACATGTATATCCGTGCCCACTAGGGAGCAATAGCATGGGAAAAATCATAGTACAGCATGGGAAACATTTCTGTCAACCGTTCGGGTTTGAATGATTTCAAACCCAAATATGGATGGTTGGAAAGATGGAAAATGCACAACGAAATTAAATTTAAACCAAAACACGGCAAAAAACAGGATGCAGACGACTTTGGAGCTGAACGCTTTTTCTGTGGGAGATGACCCATCAATGTCTGACAGCATTTTTTGAATAACAAGCGATCTATATAATTTCTGGAAATTCGGTATAATTGTTGATTCATTGGTTGAATCAGTGAAATTGTGTTCGGAGGAAGGAAAACCAGCTTAACATTTAAGTAAAAGTTGAAAGAGTGGATTCTAATCATTGTTTAAATTTATTCTTCACATATATTCGTGCCGTGCTGATTCAAAGGTGTACTGTACCGTACTTTGGTTAACTGCACACTCCAGTTAACTGCAACATCTCATGATGGGCCCGAGGGTGTGCAGTTAACCAGAGTCGACTGTAGTGCCATCTTTTGTCAGAGTTATTGCCCTTTACTTATATAACTGAGACAGAAAAGACAAATTTTCATCTTTGGGAAGTAGTAGTGTTAAACTTAGATTACAAGTTTTATTAAAATTAGACCAAACTACAACCTCTAGAGGGGTCAAAGGTTAGAAAATACCAGATTACATCATCATTCTCGCACATGATCAAAATGATGCATGATGTTTGTTTATGACATGAACCCATACTCCAATTTTCTGATCAGAAATATTGACTCTACAATAGGAATCAATTATTGAGGGACAAACAAGATCAGAAATATTGACTCTACAATTGGAAGCAATTGTTGAGGGACAAACAAGATCAGAAATATTGACTCCACAATAGGAAGCTATTGTTGAGTGACAAACAAGATCAGAAATATTGACTCTACAATAGGAAGCAATTGCTGAGTGAAAAACATTGCATGTCAGATGTAAGGCCATACATACCATCAGCTCACTTGACTTTATGGCTGAATGATCAAAATAATGTTGAATAAACAAATTGTAATATACTGATCCTTTGAAAAACTAGGCTCAGCTTTCCCAGGAATGTCAATAAATAAAATTTCATATCCATACTTACAAAATTTGAAGAAATGAATAAAAATGTGAAGTTGTAGCTCTTGTTGAATTTATTCCCCCAAACCTTTATCATTTGGCTGAGGATATTCTTAATAATAAATGTTTTGCTTAAGACTAAATATTTCAGAATATTCAGCTAGATTTACTTTTATGAATGAGAACAAATAAATTAACTAAAATATGTAGAATAACAAAACTTTATAAAAATTTAGATACAATCAATCAACCTTAAAGATTAAAGACCTTGATGACATACAGACTAAGGTTATAAGCTTGCAGTTAGGTTATACATGGCTAAACAGAATATGCTCATTGATAACATGCATAATGGTGCATTTAACTATTCTGATTGAACCATTAGCAACAAATCTAGGCTGTCATAATGCACATAATAGCAACTGATTGGTTGATGAAAATTAAATGGTTTCCTGAGATTTTCAGGTGTAGTCTATGAAATAGCTTAAATCTAAAACAGGAGTTGATTTAAGTTCTTGTAGAAGTAGTAGTCATGGTAGGGTTGTGACATATAACTGTTACCTGTAGAAGTAGTAGTCATGGTAGGGTTGTGACATATAACTGTTACCTGTAGAAGTAGTAGTCATGGTAGGGTTGTGACATATAACTGTTACCTGTAGAAGTAGTAGTCATGGTAGGGTTGTGACATATAACTGTTACCTATAGAAGTAGTAGTCATGGTAGGGTGTGACATATAACTGTTACCTGTAGAAGTAGTAGTCATCGTAGGGTTGAGACATATAACTGTTACCTTCATAGAATTGAGAACATCTAGCACATTCAATTTTTGAATCTCATGTATAAAGCGGTCCAACAATGGTGTAAAAGGCATTGATTTAAAAATGTTTATGAATACTGATATTTTTTTAATTTCATGGCCTGTTAATGTTAAGCAACTGACTGAGTGCCCATTGCATAGAAATGGTATATATATATATATATATATATATATATATATATATATATATATATATATATATGATTGACTTGCCATCTAATTAACGCATACACTCACTTATAAGTTGGATCACTGACTCAGATATGCCATTGCATAATGCGACAGACCATCTAGGTATATGCAGTTTATCAGAAGTAATCAGCAGAACAAACAACACAGACCATCACAAAATTGAGAATATAACATCTAGCACATTCAAATCTCATGTATAAATTGGTCCAACATAAGGATATGTAACATATTCCTACCAATGGTGTAAAACTCATTGATTTAAAAATGTTTATGAATACTGATGTTTTTTTTTATTTCATGGCCTGTTAATGTTAAGCAACTGACTGAGTGCCTATTGCATAGAATTGGTATATAAATGATTGACTTGCCATCTGCTTCACTAATCAGAAGACAAACACCAAAAGAGTTCAGCCAAGAAGTGATTCTCTCCAACTAACATATACACTCGCTTATAAGTTGGACCATAGACTCAGATCTGTAACTGCATAATGCACCAGACCATCTAGGTATATGCAGTTTCTCAGAAGTAATCAGCAGAACAAACAATACAGACAACAGGTGCATTATGTTGCAGCAGATTAGAGTCTAAATTGTTTGCAGTTGGGCATGACATAACACTGAGTAAATATGACAACTGCAAGAATATATGTATCAATGTATCTACCTCTATACTGGCTACTAACTTGGATACAAATCAGTTGCATAGACAAAGATCTACCAGATCAGTAAATACCGAAGTGTGCAATTTTATTAATTTTTAATCGCAATCCCTCACCACTAAACTGAAAGCTACATCATTCATCTAAACCTCTTCACGAGGCCAGTGTCATTAATGATTAGGACTGAAAGCAAGAGTTAAATTCCACACATTTTAGAAAAAAGGTGATTTGTTTACAACAGTCCATCTATAATACATATTGCTAAACAAAATGACACAATGATTTGCTGGGAAAGGTCGTACAAAGAACAATTGCTAACCAAACACAATCATACAATAAGAAAACACATGTTAAACATGTTATATGGATGATTTCAAATGAGATTAAAAACATTACTGTCTGTTTCTTAATGAAGCAATTTCACAAATAAAACCCAACAGAAAAATGTTGACTGGTTGGTGACTCCTCTCTTTGTGTTAAATAATTTAAGCCTCATCCTCTACTGGGTTTATCCTGATAACTTCACCCACCCCCTTGGTACTGCCCTGTCTGAATAGAAGACGTGTCCCTTCACGAATATATTCTGGATGCTTGACAAATCTAAAGATGACCTGAGCTTTCTCATTGGTTTTGATCCTTTTCTGTTGGCAAATGAAGAGAAAATGTAAATAGTTAATACATTAAAAAGTCCAGAGCAAAAGCTTATCATTTAACATACATTAATACAAATACATTTAACAATGCTTTGTTGAATCTAAATCTTCTGTTCTTTGGCGATTTATTTTCATTGTCAAGTACAGTTAACATTCTTACATAATTTTTTCTGTGTATCGCTTTTCATAGTACTGTAAAAGTTATATTTTCACTGGTACTTGAATTGATATAATTTGGTTTGTCACAAATAATGCAATCACATAGCATCTGTACACATTTGTGCTATCCAATTTGTCTTTTAAACAAACTGGTGTGATACACTTAATATAAACAAATTGCCATTTTACTCTCAAAATTTTAAGATTCTGACTACCTGGTCATGACATTGTAAACAGCAACTTCATTATCAAGACCTCCATAAGTTTTCTAATTTTGTTAATTTCATGATTAAATAAAGTAAAATGTTTACAAATCTGAACATTTCAACTTGAAGCCTTGAAAAGTTTTGGAAAAATAGTTTTATTATTCCTGCATAAAGCATAACTTGTTATTTCTAAAAAAACTGATTTACAAAATGTATGCATTTTATCAGGTAGTAACATACTAAAGTTCTTATTTTATTGTACATAGAACAGATCTCATATCTTGACATACAACTTCTTCCAAGAATGTGTCGGTGTTGCTGAATAGGCAGTATAGGATAATTTACAAACTGCTGATGATGACAAAACAGGGATTTTGGTCTTTAAAAAATACTATTACCTGAAATGTATTTTTCATCATTTGATGAACAACATTTTGTTTGAACTACGCCAAAAAAGGTTCCTATATTGCAAACCTGTCAACCCTTATCATTTTGCCAAGTCTTATGGGAATTACCCTGAAAATACAGACTTACGGAAAAAATTATAGAATGAAGACTGTTTACAGTCGAATCCAGATACTGGCTTGTCCCTGTTTGATTTGGATCTGGGTTTCTTACTTGATTCGTGGGACTGGTTGGGGAACAAGATTAAATTTAATGAAGTATTCTGGATGCTTAAAACAACATGTTTTGTGATGCAAAATGCCAGCATGATCAAGCTATTACTTGCTTTTAAAAAAAAGACAACAAGACAATAAATCTCTTAAAAAGTTTTAATAAAAGGAAACATTCTGATTCTTGGAGGGAAAAAGCAGGAAAGGCAACAATTACGTTTAGTGGACAACATGAAATGATTTGAGTTTGAGCATATCACATGGTGGAAAGATAAATTCCATTGCCATGGCATTTTTTTAAAAAACTATTATGTTAAGTTAAGAGATATCAATTGAGTTCTGTCAGGTTTAGAACTACTGTTTGTAAAGCTGTACTGCAGGAAAGTAAGACTGAAGTAAACTGTATAAACTTTTGAGTTGGACATGATGTTTACTGTCCAAACACCAATCACACTTTTGAGTTGGACATGATGTTTACTGTCCAAACACCAATCACACTTTTGAGTTGGACATGATGTTTACTGTCCAAACACCAATCACACTTTTGAGTTGGACATGATGTTTACTGTCCAAACACCAATCACACTTTTGAGTTGGACATGATGTTTACTGTCCAAACACCAATCACACTTTTGGTCTTTTAAATGCATGTTTTCCAGCTTGACATTAGCTATACAAGATATTTTGTTACACCTTATTTAAAAAAACTGGCCAAACTTGCAGAAACAAATCAACTGCCTTTAATAATGAGGTCTTGTTAGGGTTGGCAGGTCAGGTATTGGTAATTCATCTTCACAGTCCCAGTCAAATGAAACCAGTTTAATGAGAAAGATAGTTTATGCAGACCACTAAGTTCTAAGCTGCAGAGTTAACAGGCCAAAATACTATCATCATTACTGAGATGGACAGGGGTCAATCCAACTCATCTAGCAATTACTATGCTTAACCTCGCCAGACATGAGGTGACCGCAGTCTGTTCTCAATCAGTTTCTTGAGTTTTAGTCAATAATGGAGTTGCCATCAAACAAAAATGACAACTGGAATACATATCTATCGTATATTTTTATGTTTATGACTTTTTCTTGGGTTAACATCTTTTCTGTGCCAAGGATTCTTGTTTTTACATGCAGAATTTTACCACTTTCACACATTTCCTGGAATGTGAGCTAAACCTTACGTTATCTGTAGTCCAAATAGTTTGACTGATCAGCATTTAAAGGAATAACTTGGTGCTCAGTTACTTATAATCACCCACAAGCTAATGTACTTAGACAATACAATGAGATTTATACAATATGTTCAATTATATTTATCTATATTTGCCTGTAACTTGTGTCCATGAGTTTGGATTGCATGTGTGCATGTTTTTTTTACAACAATTTTTAATGTAGCTTTAACAATTTTAGTCACATTGTTGTCATGTCTACAATGTGACAGTTTACAAATGACGACTAGCACTGGGGCATCATGTCCCAACCAGTCACATTATCCTAATACCAGGCCAACCAGTCCTTACACTAACCACTTAATGCTGAGCACAAATAGAGCCAGTTGAAGTACAATTTTTATAAGTCTGTTCTGTATGACTCAGCCAGGGTTTGAACCTACAACCTCCTGTATAAGAGGTGGACGCTCTAACCACTTAGGCTACCAGAGCAGTGATCGTGGATTGTTAAGTCATTTTGTAAGTAACATTACATAGCTAACTTTTGTCCTTGATTGTAGACTGGATTTAAATATAATATTTGAAAACAAGATTATATTGCATTTTGGTCGTTAGTTTGGTTCCCTGACCAACTCTGTTATTCTAATATGAAATGCAGACCCAAATCAAATGCGAACATGCCAGTATCCAGATTTTTACTGCAACAATCGTATTTCCTAAATATTTGTTATTATTCCAAAAGTATTTTATGCTTTTGAATGGGAAAAATGCAATCAAATGTCAACTGGTCGACCTGGTATCTGGATAATGTGACTTGATGGAACATCATGCATGATGCATGATTTGAATTTTTAATGTAGCTTTCAAAAAATTTCAGTCTAGCAATGGTGCATCATGGACATCACTATAAACTGCCACACTGCAGACATCATAGCGATATGACTCAAAGTTTTTGAAAGCTACATTAAAAATCCAAATCATGCATCATGCATGATGTCACATCAAGTCAAATTATCCTGATACCAGGTCAACCAGTCCTAATAATAACCTCTCATTGCTGAGCACCTAGTGAGGCAGCTGTTAGCACCAATTTTTTAATAAGTCTTTGGTATGACTTAGTCAGGGTTCAAACCCACTGACCACCCCATCCGAGGCACACTCTAAACACTAGGCCACCAGAGTAGCTTGAAGAATAAGAACAATAATTTAACTGGGGTAGTCTCTGAAAGTGTCACCATGAATTATTTATGATGTTGTTTCTCAAAATCACCACTGTAAACTGGAAAAGCCAATTTATTTAATACACAAAAACAGACTTACAGTATATACTCGCTTAGTAGTACAACTGCAAACTGCATAGACTCAGATCTGTCTTCACATAATGGGCCAGTAGATCCTGGTCTGTGCAGGACTAATCAGTAGAAAAAACAACACAGACCTGATCAGTAGGTTCATTATGTTACAAAATATCAGGATCTTTGTTGTTTGAGTTGACTTCTACATTTACTATATATTCAAGCATGTGACTAGGAATGAAAAGTATCTGATAAATACTAATTGGTCCTTGATGTCACTACAAATATAGTTTCACTAGTGTACTTCTTGTTTCATGACATTTTAGGGTAAAATTTAAATTGCATTATATATATATATATATATATATATATATATATATATATATATATATATATATATATATATACACACACACACATACACACACACACAAAGATTATCATACTTTATCTTTAATCTTAATAATGTTGGCTAGTTGGACCACATTGCCAACATGTACAGTTGTTTGGAACCCCTCTTGTATGCTGGTGTTGTGGAACAGGAGATAAATATCACACTCAAACTCAATACAGGACTGTGCAAGCTGACAGCTGACTAAAACCATACCCTGTCCAACAGAAAACAAAACAATCTGTGAGTTTTTGAAAAGTCTATAAAGAATATTACAAAGCAACAATAGCATGGTAGCCAGCATGACAAGTACGTAATGCATCAGCTATATGACAAGCATGACAGAGTACGTAATGTATCAGCTATATGACAAGATGGACATTTGCTATACATACAGCAACTGTACTGACTTAGTTCTCTGAATCACAAAAAAACAATTAATGTATTACATACCACACAATATGTAAATAACTGTAATTGATACAAATATGATTTATTTAAAGTTTAAAAAATGCCCCCCTGCAACTAAGTTTCTTACTTTAAAGTCTTTGACCTCAAATAATAACACTACAGGCATAGCTACCAACCTTCGAGTACAAAAATACTGACTACTTGTCACAAAAATACTGATTTTTAGGAACATATACTGATTGTTACATTTTCAATGCATATGTACCTATTTACAGCATATACAACTATCAGTAAAGTAGGACAGTGCCTTACATAATTATTTAATGTCAAAGATGCATGTGTTATTGCACACATGTACCTTCTGGACTTGTGTCATGTTCCATTTGGGTGCCATTCAGAAGGTGCAAAAGTGTAACACATTCAAACACAGGCTGTTTATAGACACAGCCTTTTCCATGCCTAGTTTCTTTTTCTTTTTCAATCAGATTCCAATGTACAAACTGTCATTGATGATCTCATAACTGACATTCTCAAGATTTTTTAGGATGGCTGCAGTGACAGACATCAAATGTCAGACTGGCAAACTTATTTTTTGAACCAATGAGACATTAATTAAAAGCCATTTGGTGAAAATTATACATTAATATGGTCATCCATTAAGAATAAAAAATGACACCAAGAGTTTAAAGATGGCCACCATGGCAGTACTGCAGACAACACATTAGACTGACTCCATTTTCATTAAGGAGCACTAGACGTTATAATTATCATGTCAATATGACCTTCTGTTTATCAGAAATACCAGTAACAAGATTTTCAAGATGGTTGTCATAGTAATATATGTATGATCAGCATCATCTGTGTATGATATCATACAAATTCTTTTAATAAGTACTCCATATTGATATAGTAATCCATTTAGAATTATTAACTCCATGCTGATATTGCAATCCATTTAGGATTATTAACTCCATCCTGATATAGTAATCCATTTAGGATTATTAACTCCATACTGATATAGTAATCCATTTAGGATTATTAACTCCATGCTGATACAGCAATCCATTTAGGATTATTAACTCCATGCTGATATAGCAATCCATTTATGATTATTAACTCCATGCTGATATAGTAATCCATTTAGGGTTATTAACTCCATGCTGATATAGCAATCCATTTAGGATTATTAACTCCATGCTGATATAGCAATCCATTTAGGATTATTAACTCAATGCTGATAAACCAATCCATTTAGGATTATTAACTCCATGCTGATATAGCAATCCATTTAGGATTATTAACTCCATGCTGATAAACCAATCCATTTAGGATTATTAACTCCATGCTGATATAGTAATCCATTTAGGATTATTAACTCCATGCTGATAAACCAATCCATTTAGGATTATTAACTCCATGCTGATATAGCAATCCATTTAGGATTATTAACTCCATGCTGATATAGCAATCCATTTAGGATTATTAACTCCATGCTGATATAGCAATCCATTTAGGATTATTAACTCAATGCTGATATAGTAATCCATTTAGGGTTATTAACTCAATGCTGATATAGCAATCCATTTAGGATTATTAACTCCATGCTGATATAGCAATCCATTTAGGATTATTAACTCAATGCTGATAAACCAATCCATTTAGGATTATTAACTCCATGCTGATATAGCAATCCATTTAGGATTATTAACTCCATCCTGATATAGTAATCCATTTAGGATTATTAACTCCATACTGATATAGTAATCCATTTAGGATTATTAACTCCATGCTGATACAGCAATCCATTTAGGATTATTAACTCCATGCTGAAATAGTAATCCATTTAGGATTATTAACTCCATGCTGATATAGCAATCCATTTAGGATTATTAACTCCATGCTGATATAGTAATCCATTTTGGATTATTAACTCCATGCTGATATAGTAATCCATTTAGGATTATTAACTCCATGCTGATATAGCAATCCATTTAGGATTATTAACTCCATGCTGATATAGTAATCCATTTAGGGTTATTAACTCCATGCTGATATAGCAATCCATTTAGGATTATTAACTCCATGCTGATATAGTAATCCATTTAGGATTATTAACTCCATGCTGATATAGCAATCCATTTAGGATTATTAACTCCATGCTGATATAGCAATCCATTTAGGATTATTAACTCAATGCTGATAAACCAATCCATTTAGGATTATTAACTCCATGCTGATATAGCAATCCATTTAGGATTATTAACTCCATGCTGATAAACCAATCCATTTAGGATTATTAACTCCATGCTGATATAGTAATCCATTTAGGATTATTAACTCCATGCTGATAAACCAATCCATTTAGGATTATTAACTCCATGCTGATATAGCAATCCATTTAGGATTATTAACTCCATGCTGATATAGCAATCCATTTAGGATTATTAACTCCATGCTGATATAGCAATCCATTTAGGATTATTAACTCAATGCTGATATAGTAATCCATTTAGGATTATTAACTCAATGCTGATATAGTAATCCATTTAGGATTATTAACTCCATGCTGATAAACCAATCCATTTAGGATTTATTAACTCCATGCTGATATTGCAATCTATTTAGGATTATTAACTCCATGCTGATATAGCAATCCATTTAGGATTATTAACTCCATGCTGATATAGCAATCCATTTAGGATTATTAACTCCATACTGATATAGCAATCCATTTAGGATTATTAACTCCATGCTGATATAGCAATCCATTTAGGATTATTAACTCCATGCTGATATAGTAATCCATTTTGGATTATTAACTCCATGCTGATATTGCAATCCATTTAGGATTATTAACTCCATGCTGATATAGCAATCCATTTAGGATTATTAACTCCATGCTGATATAGTAATCCATTTTGGATTATTAACTCCATGCTGATATAGCAATCCATTTAGGATTATTAACTCCATGCTGATATAGCAATCCATTTAGGATTATTAACTCCATGCTGATATAGCAATCCATTTAGGATTATTAACTCCATGCTGATATAGTAATCCATTTAGGATTATTAACTCCATGCTGATATAGTAATCCATTTAGGATTATTAACTCCATGCTGATATAGTAATCCATTTTGGATTATTAACTCCATGCTGATATAGTAATCCATTTAGGATTATTAACTCCATGCTGATATAGTAATCCATTTAGGATTATTAACTCCATGCTGATATAGTAATCCATTTAGGATTATTAACTCCATGCTGATATAGTAATCCATTTTGGATTATTAACTCCATGCTGATATAGCAATCCATTTAGGATTATTAACTCCATGCTGATATAGCAATCCATTTAGGATTATTAACTCCATGCTGATATAGCAATCCATTTAGGATTATTAACTCAATGCTGATATAGCAATCCATTTAGGATTATTAACTCCATACTGATATAGTAATCCATTTAGGATTATTAACTCAATGCTGATATAGTAATCCATTTAGGATTATTAACTCCATACTGATATAGCAATCCATTTAGGATTATTAACTCAATGCTGATATAGTAATCCATTTAGGATTATTAACTCAATGCTGATATAGTAATCCATTTAGGATTATTAACTCCATGCTGATATAGTAATCCATTTTGGATTATTAACTCCATGCTGATAAACCAATCCATTTAGGATTATTAACTCCATGCTGATATAGCAATCCATTTAGGATTATTAACTCCATGCTGATATAGCAATCCATTTAGGATTATTAACTCCATGCTGATATAGTAATCCATTTTGGATTATTAACTCCATGCTGATATAGCAATCCATTTAGGATTATTAACTCCATGCTGAAATAGTAATCCATTTAGGATTATTAACTCCATGCTGATATAGAAATCCATTTAGGATTATTAACAAGATTGTCAAGATGGCCACTTTGGCAACCATACTGGATGCCCAGTAGTAGAATTTTAATTTTGAACCAACTAGTCCTTGAGATGAATGAGTGTGTAAAGTTCAATGGAAATCCTCTATAAAGTTTCTCAGGAGTTACATTATCTAATGAATGTATGATGTATACATGGATAGTGGTCATACCATAAGCTCTGCCTATGACAAAAACCTGTTCCCTTTTGATAATCATTACTTCTAGTGGGATACTAACAAATTAGCACAAGGCGGTACACTTACTCGGTTGAAACAAGTGAATTTCAATCCTGGTATTTTCTTACCTTTCTGATATTTTCTCTCTCAACATCAATGAGTGCAACAGTGGCTGCCTGGCCAGCTTGAATAAGCCGACATGGGAGACGATGACGGTGTACAGTCTTAACGGACACTTCTTTGAAACCTCCATTATCATAGGGTCCTATCATCAGCTTGTCTCCTTCTCTAATAGATCCACTGAAATAACAAGATGGCCATGAGCTGCATTTTGAATCTACGATACGTGACTTTTAATTAAAACATTACCAAAATATTGATGATGACAATAACACTGTTACTATCAAAAAAGTGATTGATGTGTCGCACTTCCTACAAATGTGGGCCTGACAAAAATAACCTTAAAAGACCATTGTTGGAAGACTTACAGTCATTTATGGGTAGCCTTCAAGAACAAGAGTCCATTGAAGGGACTTGTGCTTATCTGGCTGAAAATAATTTCCAGGAATCAAAGATAAAGAGTCAGACCATTTCTTTTTAACTGGTGTATTGAAACCATCTCTAATACACTTTAGTAATAAGATTTTCCAAATGGTAACCATTGGTAACTAAATTCAATGTAATAAAGACACCATTTTCAATTCAGATCACCAAGACAATCACAAGACTTTTTGATGAAAACTCCATGCTGACACAGCCTTTAATTTAGGCGGAGTAGTGATAATAAAATTTATAGGTAGTAATTTTGTCAGCCATATCGGATATAAATAAAATTTATAGGTAGTAATTTTGTCAGCCATATCGGATATAAATAAAATTTATAGGTAGTAATTTTCTCAGCCATATCGGATATAAATAAAATTTATAGGTAGTAATTTTCTCAGCCATATCGGATATAAACTCTGTGCTATATTCAGCTATATATTAACTTTTAATGGGCATAAGAATGGGGCCAATGAAAAGCAAACTTCTAAAAAGGTAAAAATGAAGAACTAATAAATCTTTAAAATACAAGTCAACATTAAGCATAGCAAACTAAAATATAAAAATTTTAAAAATCTGTAAATTGTAAGATAAAGGTGTGACTGTCAAGATATCATTAGAAATCTTTACATCAAACCCAATACTGATATGACCTGTACAGGAGAGGTAACAATACCATATTTTCAAGATGACCAGTGTGACATCGATAAACGAATGCTGATGAAGCAGAATTTTCACTTAGGACCAACTAGAACTCGGAATGAATGTGACTATAAAGTTTGAAGTCAATCAGGCAAGTTGTTTAGGAGGTGAATAATGAGCGAACAGATGCATGGATAAAATAAAGGAACAAACAGACAACATATAATGAACAACAGACAAGCTTTACAGTCTACAACCAGGAAGAAAGAAAAATAACTGACGAGTTTTCCGATATGATGTGATAACTTCTACTGGAAGAACTACCAGTCTTGTGTAACCACTTTTTTAAAATTAATACATGAGTAAAAATGCAACATGATCTATCCATTAATATTCATTTAAGTTCTTCAAACGCACCTAGCCATGGTATTCATCTAGTTGAATATAAAGTTAATTTAAAATCAAAGTGTTACTTAGAGTTCAAATTCAAATTCAAATTCAGAAAGTGAAATAAAACTTTACTAAAATTAAATTACTTGACTTGTTTAGCCCACAGCTTAGTTTTTGGAATATTAGAGTGTTGTATATCAAAATGTATCCACATACCACAAAATGTATCCACATAACACAAAATGTATCCACATACCATGAACCATGAATACAACCATGTGACTTTAAGCTTGAAATGTGGTAGGACAAATAAAAGGATACAAGGATGGACACAAACAGATGTCAAATGTGATCAGTACATCAAGTTTCTGCCAACACAGCTGCAAAATAGTCTCTCTGAATGGGGAAAAGTATGCTATATTTTTATATTTAATTCCATTTCTGCAATTTAAATTCTGTCTGAAACAATTCATTAGTTAAGAACTAAATGTCTTATATAGCACATTATTTTAAACCTAAAGAGATTACCTGAATTTACATACCTGATCTTGATTGGAATCTAGACCAATCAACTTCCTTTTAAAATGGTAATGAAGGCAATCATTTTCATATTATGGTCATAACTCTTATCCGAGATGGAACAAGAAGGGAAAATGATAACATTGATTTCTTGTCATTTCAGTATAGTGAATTCATAATTTTACAATATACCATTAACATGCCTTGTGGAAAGTAAATTACTTACGTGTGTATTTGTCCCCCAACCACACTCCCAACACCAGGCACTGAGAACACACCATCTATCTATTAATGTAAAAGAAAATTTAGTAAAACTAAGAGATAATTGTTAATTACCCATTTCCAGTTAAGTGCCCAGTTAAAATTCTTCTATATTTGGATATCCAAAATGGTTGCATATAATAAAAATAATAATAATAATAATAATAATAATAATAATAATAATAATAACAATAATAATAATAGTGAGGACTTATTAGAGCGCCTAATCTTTAGAAGCTCTAAGCGCTATACAACATCTATAATGATATGACTACAAAAACAATGAAATTAGAAAAGATAAAAATGCTGAAAATATGTAAGGTAGGAAACATTATTAGGTCTTTAAGTTTGTTCTTGTAGTTGAAAAGGGTGAGTTTTAAGAGCACTCTTGAAAGGGATCACTGCATCTTTGTGTCTAATTTCAATGGGCAGTTCATTTCACGTTCATGTGACTTCGTTTTCATAGTGGGAATAATGAGTATAAGATTGTCAGAAGAGAAGCGTAAGTATCTTGCTGGTGTATACACACGGTTAAGGCCAGATAGGTATGTCAGACTGGAGTCCGTCAGTGAAACGTAGCACAGAGAACAAATTTTGCATTTGATTCTGGATCGCATGGAGAGCCAGTGTAGGGTACAGAGCAGAGCAGAGGTGTGCTCTTATCATGGCACTCTAAGGATGATCCATGTAGCTGTGTTTTGAACTTTTTGAAGTTTCTGGAGTAGATATTGAGATGAACCAGCCAGAATTGAGTTACCGTAGTCCACTAATGAAAACACAAGAGTTTTAGTAGCATCAACTCAAAGATATGGGATCATCTGATATCTATAATAATGCTGCAAGTGAATTGATCACAATAATTTATAAATGGATACCTGGGAAATAAGTGATTCTATCTCATCATTACTTGATACATTCAAGGATAGCAGAAACTATGGTCTTTTTAGAACAACTTATTTTTATTGACATAAATATTTACATATTACATCATTGTGTGAAATTAAGAATTAATACTTATTAGGATTTTTAAATCACAAAACAGTCAGGTACAACTTTTATACGTTCCTCTTTCTCAAACATCAAACATGACCCCATAACAAGCCTCCTAGGATTTAGTTTTATATATCAGCTTTAAACTTCAATTACCAAAATTTAAATTGTAATAATCATCTAAGTGAATTACCATGTAATACATAATATAATATATCACTCTTACATGTAAGTGAATTACCATTCAATATCTAGTTTAATATATCACCCTTACAAATAAGTGAATTACTATGCAATACCTAGTTTAATAAATTACCTTTACACTCAAGTGAATTACTATATAAATCCCAGCTTAATATTTCACCTTTACACTTACCATATGTACTTGCGTATAAGTAGAGTCAAACTGAAAACAACAAAGATCCTGGTATGCAATAGCATATTACACCCACAGATCCTGGTATGCAATAGCATATTACACCCGCAGATCCTGGTATGCAATAGCATATTACACCCGCAGATCCTGGTATGCAATAGCATATTACACCCACAGATCCTGGTTTATGTTTTTTGTTCCCAACAAACTATACAGCACAATGTGCCAATAGATTTGAGTTTGTGCAGTCTGCAGTTGGACTCGACTTATAAGCAAGTGTGTGTGTGTGTTTTGGATTTGTAATGTAGCTTAAAAAATTCTAGTCATATTGCTATAATGTCTGCATTGTGGCAGTTTGTAGTGATATCTAGCACTGGGGCATCATGCCACAGACATATAGCATGATGTCCCACCCAGTCACATTATCCTGACACCAGACTGACCAGTCCAAACACTAACCTCTTAAAGCTGAGCACCTAGCGAGAGAGCCATTAGTGCATTTTTATAAGTCTTCTGGATCGGAGACTCTAACCACTATGCCACCAGAACAGACAACTTATAAGCATGTATAGAAGGTAAGTGAATGACTATATAATACCCAGATTCTTGTGATGCTCATGAATTTAATTTTTTTAGAAGTAGTAATCACAAAAATCATCAAAAGCAAAAGTCCCTTGAAGGGACGGACACTCTACTCGATAAAAACAATTCCAGGAATTCAAGATAAGACCATTTCCTTCCTTTAACTGTGGTGTGTTCAAAACATTTCTCATATTCTTCAGCAAACACAAGATCAGCACCTTTTTCATATACAGTTAATTTGGCATCATAAGAAGCCCCATGCTGATGTGATCAATCATTTTGGAGAAATAACAATACCAAGATTTAAAGATGGCTGCCATATTATACATCGGTTTGCCACCATTTTCATATAGGACCAACTAGGCATAAGAAGTCTTTCGACAAAAACACCATGTCAATATGACCCTTCATTTTGGAAGAGTAGAGATATAAAGATGTTCGAAAGCCACTGTGGTGGCCATTTTGATATCTGAGCAGCATTAATTTCAATTAGGACCAATTAGACCATGGGATGAACTTCTAAAATTCTGTCTCAAGAGTGGTACCATGCTGACAGAAGATTACCTTATGACTGTCCATAGACTCATCCAACATCATTATGATATGACTATTTCACAAGTCAGATAAGAACAAGCACTACAAAAGTATTGGCAAGCTTATATCATTTAAATATATCAATCACACTCAAAACTGTACTCATCAAAGAGCTTAATGACTTAAGATTATTAAGGTTAATCAAATCATTTTAAATGAATATTAATAGTTCTTATTTAATTTAACACTAATTTTTTTAAACCAAATTGTATTCAATCCTGATCGTTGAATGCTCTGCACCTTAACTTTCATCAAGAAACTTCGAGACAAAAATTATTGATCTCTATGGTCTTTAAACACTGGTGTACTACAATTTGGTCAAGAAAAGAGCAGGTCAAGTGGAAATATCACAATATAGAGTATTATGAATTTGTTTATCAATATGTGCAACTTTCATTTTGAAGTCACAGGATGCAAGTCAATATGAATTGTACTTTATCACACCTGTTAGATTCATCTGATTACAAAATGTCTACATACTTTAACACTGATTTTGCCGTATGCACTTTTAGGGGCATCTAAATAATGACCTTCCAAAGGAATGATGATTTATAAGAATCCGATTTAAGTGAACTCTTGCCACTTAAAAGTATACAGAATCAAATTCTAAAATATTACACCCATTACTGAAATATTCGGTGTTGAATGCCTACATGACCTTGTAACTTGTACTACAGGTGGCAACAAATTCAGCCTATCAGATACAGGATCACAATGATAAAAATCAGAAAGGTTTCTAAGGTTACCAAAATTAGCCAATCAGATGCCTGATCACACTGATGAAAATCAGAAAGGTTTCTAAGGTGGCAACAAATTCAGCCAATCAGATGCAAGTTCACCTGATTACCGCATTAATCCAAGAACTTAATGATTTAAGTGTATATAAAAGGTTTACTCTAACTTGGATCAGTAATGCAGCTTCTAGAATAGTTACAACCTCAGCTTCTTAGATGGAAATAGCCTAATTAATATTAACAAACTCATCCAAGATCTTGACAAGGAATGCCCATATTCCATGTCTAATCGTACCAGAAATGTTCCCCAGAGTAATGACAAGTGCAGCTAATCTCATGCATGACTGTCCCATTAAGATCTTGTTTCATCGGAAATCTTGGAAGCTTAAATTCAAATCTGAATCAAAACAGATAATATGACCTCTGTTGTGGTAACAAGCAGCTGCTGATCTGCTGATGGATGGTCAACACAGGGTACATCATGATGATCACGGGATGGATGTAGGGTCATATCAAAGCCTCAACTGATGTTACAACCAAGGGAGTTAAAAATAGGTATTGCTTATAATAGGCTTTAATATTCATCATGTCCAGAAGTCTTTAGAATCAAAAGGCATTAAAACTGAGATACACTATATCGGACTTTGATCAAAGTATGATGGCAGGTCTACCTATTTATAATTCAATGATCATAATCAGCATGTTATAGAACGGAATTAATTTTGCTGCTATTGTTGTACAGTTTAACGCCATTTTCAGCACAAGATAGACGATACCAATATAACTCACAGAGGAAGAACACAGAAAAACCCTGAATAAAAACCACCAACCCACAAGAAACTACTGGCAAGCTTTCACACATACCCACATTGGCCGAATCCGAGATTCAAACCCATGCAGACAGGTGAGATGGCAATGATCCATAAAAGTAAGCACTTTAGACCACATGGCCACTCAAGGACCCTTTAACTTTTTGGAATACCCTTAGTAGTGAGGTCCATTTTAATTAATATTTGTTAACAGCAGAAATTATTCTAATTCTCAACACTTGAAGTATATTCTATTCATTACTTGGAACTCTGTGTGTTCTTGTACAAGCTTCTCACGTTCCTTGGAGTTACCCAGTGGAGGTAAAACATGGAGAAATTTAAGCAGTAGGTCAAGATTTTCTCCAGTCACACACGACACTGTGAATATTGGAACAACTCTGAAAATGAAAATATTTATGATGAGGTTCTTACATGAGGGCTTGTTTCAAAAGAATTTTATAAGATTAACAATTTGTACCTTCAATAAGCCTTGGAAAACATGCAAATGCACTTGAATTTGTTTGAATTCTGCTTAGCATTTTCTTTTTGAGAATTTTTTTCTAAAGCCTTTAATGACAACAGCCAGATTTGCCTTATTTTCTCAAGCCATAGTGGTAATAATTGACAGTAATTTGGCATCATTTCTACAAAAATAATAGAAGTGTGTAGTATTATCATTATAATAACAAAGGATGACAAATTTCCAAATTTGCAAATTCAACTCTGCATAAACTTATAGGCTGGACAATACAGTCAAACCTACCTACAACAGCCAACCATCAGAAAATACAATAGTGGCCTCTGTAGACAGTTGACCTTTGAAGGCAGGTACAGCTTTCAAACTTGTTTAAGAAAAATTCATGAGCTACGAGTTGATACAGTATTATCATTATTACTTCACAATGATTATTATTAGCAAGTAAGAGTATGCTACCAAGATACATGTATTTTGTTTACCAAGTTAGCAGGTAAGAGTATGATACCAAGATACATGTATTTTGTTTACCTAGTTAGCAGGTAAGAGTATGATACCAAGATACATGTATTTTGTTTACCAAGTTAGCAGGTAAGAGTATGCTACCAAGATACATGTATTTTGTTTACCTAGTTAGCAGGTAAGAGTATGATACCAAGATACATGTATTTTGTTTACCAAGTTAGCAGGTAAGAGTATGATACCAAGATACATGTATTTTGTTTACCAAGTTAGCAGGTAAGAGTATGCTACCAAGATACATGTATTTTGTTTACCTAGTTAGCAGGTAAGAGTATGCTACCAAGATACATGTATTTTGTTTACCTAGTTAGCAGGTAAGAGTATGATACCAAGATACATGTATTTTGTTTACCTAGTTAGCAGGTAAGAGTATGATACCAAGATACATGTATTTTGTTTACCTAGTTAGCAGGTAAGAGTATGATACCAAGATACATGTATTTTGTTTACCTAGGTAGCAGGTAAGAGTATGCTACCTTTTTGCTTACCAAATTAGCAGGTAAGAGTATGCTACCAAGATACATGTATTTTGTTGACCTAGTTAGCAGGTAAGAATATGCTACCAAGATACATTTATTTTGTTGACCTAGTTATCAGGTAAGAGTATGCTACCAAGATACATGTATTTTTTTTTACCAGGTTAACAGGTAAGAATATGCTAACAAGATACATGTAATTTGTTTACCTAGTTAGCAGGTAAAAGTATGCTACCAAGATACATGTATTTTGTTGACCTAGTTAGCAAGTAAGAGTATGCTCCCAAGATACATATATTTTGTTTACCTAGTTAGCAGGTAAAAGTTTGCACTAAGATAGATGTATTTTGTTGACCTAGTTAGCAAGTAAGAGTATGCTACCAAGATACATGTATTTTGTTGACCTAGTTAGCAGGTAAAAGTATGCACCAAGATAGATGTATTTTGTTGACCTAGTTAGCAAGTATCCTCTTAATGCTGAGTGCCAAGCAAGGCAGCTGTTAGTACCTTTTTTTAAGTCTTTTGTATGACTTGGCTGGGCATCGAACCAACGACCTCTCGCTTCCATGGCATATGCTCCAACTACTAGGCCACTGGAGCGGTTACCATTAATTAAGAGTAGCTACAAGATTTTCAAAATGACTATAATGGAAGCCATACTAGATAAGTACCATTTTCATTTAGGATGAACTAGAAATCTAGTCTAATTGGCAAATTGTTGTTTTAGGGTTTAACAGTTTAACATTTTTCTGCACAAGATAAGCTATACATGGCAGCCAGTATAAATGGTGGAGGAAGAACCCAGAAAGAACATGATAAGCTACTGTCAAGCTTTCTCACATACACACATTGGCTGAACCTGTGATTTGAATCCATGCAGACAGTGGTGAGATGGCAATAATCTGTAATGGTGAGTGCTTTTGACCACTTGGGGCCCTCGTTTGGCAAGCCCCAACATAGATAACCATCCATTCAAGAGAAGTAGTGATAACGAAGGTTAAGACGGAGGTCTGATTGGCATCATTTTTATCTGCAACCCACATGATTTTCAAAATTATCAAATGTAATATCTGAGCAGCACTGTTTTCATTCAAGAACAACTAGACATCATAAGTTTTTTTATACTGAAAACCCCATCTTGATATCACCCTATGTTCAACAAGTTTAATGAAAACAAGATTTTCAAAATGAACCATTGTGCTATTTTAGGAGAAGTAGCAAAAGCTAACTTGTTCTTATGGATTCTCAGACAAAAGACAGTCAATAGGCCATTGCATACACTCTTCTGGTTTATAACCAGTGAGCTAAAATGATGATCACCATAATAATTACCCAAGTTTCCTGGTTGTAGATTAAAAAGTCATTCTTCCATAACTTCCATAACACTTTATTTTAAACAAGATAATACTTTTAAGCAATTTTTTAACTCATACAGCTTCTGTGGATGGCCATATTATTTTCCTAGTTGTCTTGGTAATTCAAGAATTGAGAGACTACTTATGCTAAAATGATTGTGTGCCTGATGAAAGAATGTCCAATCTTTTCACACGGGCGGATAAATTGCAATTGATATTTCTCACTAAACAGGGATATTTATAAACATGGCCTATGTTTCGCACAACCCATTGCCACAAGTTATAAAAGGCTGGCAGGTCAAATTCAAATCTTTGTTGGGCCAGATTATGGCCTATGGGCCATATGTTGGCTAACCTGCTATATACCTAAGTCTTTACAGCAGTGGGATGGCGGAAGGGCAATGGCAATAACTCTTTTAACATCTTTCGAAAAAGCCCCCAAACCTTCAAAAGGTATGGTAACATGTACCACATGATTAGCTGTTGGTGTTGCATAAATATGCTAGCTAAGTTATAAAAAAACTGATGGACTGACAGAAATGGCAATTATTAAAAGGCTACTCAATCTGGATGCTGGGGCCTTAATGAAAAAAAGTTAACTACCTGTCAGAATCAAAATTTTCCCCGAGTGTTATTGCATCATCTTCATTTTTGACTCTAGATGGGATCTTCCTACAACCTGGAGACTTCAAGATCCTTTCCAGCTGTGTGATGGTCTTTTCAATCATAAATTTCCTGCACATGTCAATCTTGGTGATGACCACAAAAATGGGCACTTTCAGTGCAAGGGCAAAGCCAAGATGTTCTTTAGTAGTTCCAGCTGAAATATAAACACTGATGTTAATGACATAAAACATTCGTGTAATGAGAATAAGTATGTCTTGGTGGGTAATATTAAAATAAAGGGATAAATACAAATAGTAAGATATTCATGTTCCATTTCCTAATTATTAAAATTAAATAACAATATCTCTCTAAATCCATGCAAATGTTTTAAGTTATTTCTGAATTTACTAGAAAATCGATGAAGTATTCTGAACGAATAATAAAGCAACTACTGTAGTACACATAACATTACACTATATCATAAGAACCAATTACAATGAGGCTAACCATTCCATTCAAGGATAAGAATATGGCATTGATGTCTTTAATGACTCATTTTAGAGAAAAAGCTGGGGTTTTAACAGAAAGCTGGTAGCTGTATATGTTTACAGAAATCACAACCCTATAATTTAAAAAAAGAAAATTCACTGCTAAATTTCCCAGTTAGGAGGGAAGATAATTTATCCCCAAACAATGCCTAGTGTAAGAATACAATGCACTAACTCTTGTGGTAAGGGAATTCACTTATGAAAACTGGTTGATGGTTTTGCCACGCAATATGATTGGACTCCGCCTCCTCGGTGATGCTAAGAAAAGCAGGAAGACTTCTAATAGGTAAGGTTCTTGAAGGAAGCCTCATTGAATGGACTGGAGGCATCCAGAAACAAATTAGCATGGAGACAATCATTACTAGGTTCCCAGATACCAGTCAATATCTTCACTTGGGATGCAACAGAGTACAAGAAATTGGGAGAGGGGGGGATTAAAGAATCAGGCTAGGGAATGACAAAAACAACCTTCTATGTAAGTACAACCATTATACAATAAGCATAGTGTATACTGCTTTTTTGTGCCCTTGGTTACCCACATATTGTGACGTATCTCTTAATGAGAACAAATTTGTAAAACAATACAAGATAATTGCAAACCAAAGAATAGTAGATAATACTAACTTGAACATTGTTTATTAACCAGGGGTTAATAATGAACATAAGCATCACCTGCCAAATAAAGTGCAAAAAAACTTCAAAGTTAGCACAAGGAACACAAAAAACACTAAAACAATGGAAGGATTGGTGAGAAAAATCACCTTGACACTAAATGGTACTAAAAATGGCCAAAAATTTTTTTAAAACAAGAGTGAATTATGATCAGTGATCTTGGCATATGTACTTGCAGAAAGTCCAAGGAAATGGAGGCAGGAATTCTATATACTGGCTATGATTAATTAATCAGACTGGGCTCATGTTCTTTTCTATTCAGGACCTCCATTTTCAAATTGGAGGTGCTTTTCTATTCAGGACCTCCATTTTCAAATTGGAGGTGGCATTATTTTTTGGAAAGATGGCCACTATCACTTAACCAGCTGGAAGCAGCCGTTCCGTTTTTGTGCTGTTTTTCATGATATATGTGTTTGTGGTCTATCTTCGCCTACATTACTGTGTTTCATCATGCATGTTTCTTCATCTCCTTGCTTTGAAAACGAGAATAATTAAAATTTTTCTCAGCTGTCTTGCTCTACTATTGCGTCTATTGTTTTTTAATAAACCGGCATCAGGTGACTGCCAGTCAACCTGTTTATGCTATGATGGACTCTCATTTAATTGCTTAAAATCACTACTCCTTAGTTCTGCATACTATATTGTGTTCAAGATTAAACTAACTGGGACTACATTCATCATTACTTAAATGTCGTTGCTGCTGTAGGGTTTAATGCCATTTTTCGGCACACATTAGGCTATACATGGCAGCCAGTATTAAGGGTGAGGTAAGAACCCGGGGAAAACCCTCAGAAAGAACCACCAACCCATGAGAAGCTACTGGCAAGCTTTTTCACATACCCACACTGGCAGAATCTGTGACTCGAACCCACGCAGACAGAGGTGAGATAGCAGTGATTCGCAATGGAAAGTGCTTAAGACCACTCGGCCACTTGGGAGCCCTACTTAAATGTAAATGAAAGACAAATAAAGAAATGTTGTTTCAAAGCTGGCCGGCTTAGAAGAGGAAAAATTCCAGTTATCTTCCTTTCACTCTTTCTGGCTAAACAATTTAAAAGTTCAGCCATTAATTTAGATAACCTGGTGCAAATTGATATTAAATTGTCAACCTTAGTGTCAACTATCCCAGAGAAACCAACGCGTATTACATTATTCAATGCCCAATCAGTAGGACCACTGGAAAAGAACACTGAAATAGTTAATTTTATCAAATATCAGTATATCAACGTCTTCATCCTGACAGAAACATGACTAAAAATCTGGTGATGAGCCCAAGTGCATGCATCTAGAACCCACCGGATATTCCATCAAGTCATTACCCCACCACTCTCGCGGAGGTGGAATTGCCGTCATCACAGAATTCTATAATAAAATGTCTCAAACACAACAAAACCTTCAATTTGTTTGAACTAGTCCAAATAACACTCACACTAGAACAAAGGTCAGTCCATTTTGTATGCCTCTATCGCCCTCATCCTAATAGAACAAACAAGCTGACTGAATCACTCTTTTTTTAGAGCAGTTTCCGAATCTCCTGGAGTATGGAGTATCATTATTCTTGGAGATTTCAACTTTCACTTTGACTGTTCTGTCTGTCCTGGAAACCCATACATCAAAACTCCTAGATTCTATTTATGTTTTCAACCTCAAAGAGTCAGTTAACCAACCCACCCATGTTCACATTTTATACTGGATTCTTCATCCAATTAAAACTAACAACTTGCAAACCTCCTACAGCCGAACAACTTGTTAACTGCCTGTATTCGTCTAAAAATATGCCCCAGCCACCAAATGCAGAATCAATTCAAAAGCATTCTCCATGTTATAGCAGTGTTAGGGACCAGCTTCTCACTGCTAAAAGAGACCTTTGTAAAGTAGAGAGGCTTGGCTTTTTACCAGACTCACTATTCTTAAACAAATCTATGAAGCAACTAAGAAGAATGTCACAAACTAGTCCATTTAATCAAATTATCCCACTACAGTACTAAGATCACGTAGAGTTCCAGCTGCAAAGAGTTGTTCAAGATTCCTTACAAACTAATATTAAGGAACAAATGTACATCCCCTACAAACAACCTTCTCTCCAGTAGACCTTCCAAACCTGTTTGCAAATTTTTTCTGTGACAAAGTACAAACCATTAGCGATATGAACACAATCAATTTCAATTGGCTCGTCGTCACCATACAGTTGCGATACAGACTTTCAATGACAACTGATAGCAACATCTGAACCTGTCTCTATGGACTCAGTGCGGACAATCGTGATGAAGAGTGCACCAAACTCACGTGAACTTGATCCAATTCCAACATTACTGTTGCTTGAGTGCTTAGATCCAATATTGCCTTCAATAAATGATGTTATTAATACCTCTCTCTCATCAGGGGAATTCCCAACATTTTTCAAAACTGCCATCGTAAAGCCTCTGCTTAAGAAACCAACACTCGACCACAACGATTTAAAAACTACCGCCCAGTTTATAATCTCCAATTCATATAAACAATCATAGAAAAAGTCATTCTAACCCAACTCGTATCTCGTCTGAATTCAAAGAGACTTTTTAGCAATGTACAGTCTGCATATTGCCCCTGCCATAGTACTGATACTATGCTTCTGAAAGTAATTAATGACATTCTCTCTGCTTTGGATACAGTCCTCACCCTCCTGGATTTGTCTGCAGCATCTGACACAACAGACTATGATATATTAGTTCACCATCTCCAGCATGTATGTGGCATTCACAATACAGCCTTACTGTGGTTAGAGTCAACAGGATACAAATTGTATCTGCAAATGGAATACATTCCAGCCCAGTTGATCTATGTTGTAGTGTTCGACAGGAGTTTGTTCTTGGACCTGTTCTCTTCATTCTGTACTCTCAGCTACTCACAGGCATCATAGATCATCATCCCGTGTCTCATCAATTGTACGCGATGACACCCAAATATAGAAATCTAGCCACCCATAAAGTTGATGCTACCATCCAAGGAGAAGATAGGTGCATTTCTGATGTGAAATCATGGATGACTTGTAACAAGCTGCAGATGAATGATGATAAAACTGAGGCCATTCTGATCACAAAACAAAGACTTTCTTATTCACATCCTTTACCTCAAACAATAAATATCAGCAACACCAACATTAAATTCACAGTCAGTACAAAATCTAGGTGTTACTCTGGACAGTACTCTCACATTGAACCAACATGTCATGAACACAGGCAAGGCTGCATATCTTGAGCTGAGACACATCAGTTCCATTCGCAAATATCTTTCAGTTGATGCCACTAAAACACTTGTGTGTTCATTAGTACTCTCAAGACTGGACCATTGTAACTCAATTCTGGCTAGTTTAGTCTCAAGATCTACTCCTGAAACTTCAAAACACAGCTGCTCGGATCATCCTTCGAGTACCACGATCAGAGCACACCTCCCCGCTGCTCTGTACCATACACTGGCTATCCATTCGATCCAGAATCAAACACAAAATTTGTTTACTGTGCTACATTTCACTGCCAGACTCCAGTTCAACTTACCAATCTGGCCTCACCCATGTGAACAGACCAGCAAGATACTTACACTTCTCTTCTGACAATTATATACTCATTATTCCCTCTATGAAAACTATATCAAATAAACAACATTCTTTTGCCCACCAGGGCCAGCAATGTAGAATATGCCCATTGAAATTAGACACAAAAACACAGTGATCTGTTTCAAGAGTGCTCTTAAAACTCGTCTTTTTCAACTGCAAGAACAAACTTGAAGACATAATGTTTCCTATCTTAAATATTTTCAGCAGGTTTTTATGTTTTCTAATTTTATAGTGTTTGTTTTGTTTTTTGTAGTCAAATCATTATAGATGTTGTAAAGCGCTTAGAGCTTCTAAAGATTAGGCGCTATACAAAGGCCTCATTATTAGTATTATTTAGCTCGGAATAGGGGCATGTTTATTAGGAATGGTAAAGAAATACAACAGTAGTAGACAAGGAATTACTGCTATTAAAAGGCCTTAGTCTTAAAACAAAATCTAATAGTGTTACAATATCAGAAAACATAGGCTTGAGAAAGCCTTCATTCTCGATGAAAGTTGCCTAAAATTCTTTGCATTCCCCACCACCTGTGCTTTTATGTATGCAATAAGAATTCAAAAAACTTAAAAAGAGCATCCAAATATGGTTGATGACAACAAGGTTGCCCAAAACAGTGATTTCTAAGCCTAATGAATTGTTTTTATAAGAGGAAGAACAAAAGCGAGTACACACACACAATTAAGTTTCAAACTGATCTTTCCTTGGACATCTACAATGTGCACATGGCTACCATAATGAATGTGTCTACTTTGGAGATTTCCATCAAACAGTTTATGAAGACAGTGTTTTAGAGATAGACATGCATCATGATACAGCTGACCCAAAGGTATGGCAATAATAATCGCAACACTCCCCCACCCCACCCTCACTTACCCATTCCTGTATTTGCACTAACAACCAGCATGGAGAAATCTGGCTTGTAGCAGGTGAGTCCAAATATGGTGGTTTTCAAGTACTTATGATGGCCGGCCAAGTCAATAAGAGTTATCAGTTTGGTGGAATGTTCACATATCTCCTCAATTGATCTCGAATCACTGTAATTTACAACCTGTCAAGAGAATGGCCGAGTTACAACACAAATTGTCAGTTAGGAACTATAATTTTTTTTCTAATTTGTGAACTACACATTTTGATTTACTTATTAATGTATCAACAGCTATTGATAATAGGTGAACTGCAAAGGGCCTTGCTTGCTACAATATTTTCAGCAAAGCCTGGAACAGAAAACTTTCTGGAAATAATACTGTATCCAGTAATGGTGTATATCTCTACAAATGATGATGTCAAATGCTAATAATAAAAGCTGTGCAAACAACACACAGAATTGCTATAAATCCAAGATAATCCTGTGCAAAAACCAAAGTTGAAGGGAAAAAAATGGACAATCAATGCACCTAATAATGTCAGTGTAAGCTAACAATGAATCTCATTGGAAGTAGACATCTGATAATTAAAAGCTTCAGGCAAAATCTGGTTATCATACAACAATTCTAAGCATAGATATACTGTGGAAACCAATATTTAGGAAGACATGCCACTTTACGGGTCACAACTCCTGTGAATGACAGCATGGAAGTCTGGAGATAACTCTTTCAAGGTCTCATAAATATAAAGTTTAATTCCAAACTGATTTAAAATCAAACATTAACAAGTAAAGTTATGTTGGGAGATCAAAATTAGGCAAATAAGCCAACAGGGGTCATGTCAACTTGCAGCTGCATGTCAAGTTTGGTTGAAATCTAACAATCCAAATTTAAAAGATGAGAAGAATTAGGCCATTCAAACTCATTTACAGTCAATATGATTAATTTTGGTACTGATTGACAAACATGAGAAGAATTAGTGTATTCATACTCACTTGACAAAATGATTAATTGTTTAACAAACATGAATATAGAGAAGAGAAGGATGAAACATGAATCACCTTAGTATTATGGAATTTGGCAATATTTATTTTTGAATATTTTCTTTCAATTTAGTGTTACAGATTCAAGCCCATGTTATTTATCAATTTATTCATAATCCATGGCATTATTCTTACTGTATATATAATCACAAAGTTGTACCATGGCATGAGCCAATTAAAATAATGTTGTTCCTTACAATTAAAATAATTGTTTTTCCTTCCAATTAAAATAATTGTGTTCCTTCCAATTAAAATAATTTTGTTCCTTACAATTCAAATAATTCCTTACAATTCAAATAATGTTGTTCCTTGCAAAAAAAAAATTTAGTTTCTTACATTTAAAATAATTTTGTTCCTTCCAATTCAAATAATTTTGTTCCTTATACTTAAAATAATTTTGTTCCTTACAATTAAACTAATTTTGTTTCTTACAATTAAAATAATTCTGTTCCTTACAATTAAAATAATTTTGTTCCTTCCAATTAAAATAATTTTGTTCCTTACAATTACAATGATTTTGTTCCTTACAATTAAACTAATTTTGTTTCTTACAATTAAAATAATTCTGTTCCTTACAATTAAAATATTTTTGTTCCTTATAATTAAAATATCTTTGTTCCTTACAATTAATATAATTTTGTTCCTTCCAATTCAAAAATTTAATTTTGTTCCTTCCAATTCAAATAATTTTGTTCCTAACAATTCAAATAATTTTGTTCCTTCCAATTAAAATAATTTTGTTCCTTACATTTAAAATAATTTTGTTCTTTCCAATTCAAATAATTTTGTTCCTTACAATTCCAATAATTTTGTTCCTTACAATTCAACTAATTTTGTTCCTTCAAATTAAAATAATTTTGTTCCTTCCAATTAAAATAATTTTGTTCCTTCCAATTAAAATAATTTCGTTCCTTCCAATTAATATAATTTTGTTCCTTCCAATTCAAATAATTTTGTTCCTTACAATTCAAATAATTTTGTTCCTTACAATTCAAATGATTGTGTTCCTTCCAATTAAAATAATTTTGTTCCTTGCAATTAAAATAATTTTGTTCCTTACAATTTAAATGATTGTGTTCCTTCCAATTAAAATAATTTTGTTCCTTCCAATTAAAATAATTTTGTTCCTTCCAATTAAAATAATTTTGTTCCTTCCAATTAAAATAATTTCGTTCCTTCCAATTAATATAATTTTGTTCCTTCCAATTCAAATAATTTTGTTCCTTGCAATTAAAATAATTTTGTTCCTTACAATTTAAATGATTGTGTTCCTTCCAATTAAAATAATTTTGTTCCTTGCAATTAAAATAATTTTGTTCCTTCCAATTAAAATAATTTTTTTCCTTATAATTAAAATAATTGTGTTTATTACAATTAAACTATTTTTGTTCCTTCCAATTAAAAAAATTTTGTTCCTTCCAATTAAAATAATTTTGTTCCTTACAGTTAAAATAATTTTGTTCCTTACAGTTAAAATAATTGTGTTCCTTACAATTCAAATAATTTTGTTCCTTACAAATAATTTTGTTCCTTCCAATTAAAATAATTTTGTTCCTTCCAATTAAAATAATTGTGTTTCTTACAATTAAACTATTTTTGTTCCTTCCAATTAAAATAATTTTGTTCCTTACAATTAAAATAATTGTGTTCCTTCCAATTAAAATAATTTTGTTCCTTGCAATTAAAATAATTTTGTTCCTTACAATTTAAATGATTGTGTTCCTTCCAATTAAAATAATTGTATTTCTTACAATTAAACTATTTTTGTTCCTTCCAATTAAAAAAATTTTGTTCCTTCCAATTAAAATAATTTTGTTCCTTACAGTTAAAATAATTGTGTTCCTTACAATTCAAATAATTTTGTTCCTTACAAATAATTTTGTTCCTTCCAATTAAAATAATTTTGTTTCTTCCAATTAAAATAATTGTGTTTCTTACAATTAAACAATTTTTGTTCCTTCCAATTAAAATAATTGTGTTCCTTACAATTAAAATAATTGTGTTCCTTCCAATTAAAATAATTTTGTTCCTTGCAATTAAAATAATTTTGTTCCTTATAATTTAAATGATTGTGTTCCTTCCAATTAAAATAATTGTGTTTCTTACAATTAAACTATTTTTTTTCTTTCCAATTAAAATAATTTTTTTCCTTATAATTAAAATAATTGTGTTTCTTACAATTAAACTATTTTTGTTCCTTCCAATTAAAATAATTTTGTTCCTTACAATTAAAATAATTTTGTTCCTTCCAATTAAAATAATTTTGTTCCTTACAGTTAAAATAATTGTGTTCCTTACAATTCAAATAATTTTGTTCCTTACAAATAATTTTGTTCCTTCCAATTAAAATAATTTTGTTCCTTCCAATTAAAATAATTGTGTTTCTTACAATTAAACTATTTTTGTTCCTTCCAATTAAAATAATTTTGTTCCTTACAATTAAAATAATTTTGTTCCTTCCAATTAAAATAATTTTGTTCCTTACAGTTAAAATAATTGTGTTCCTTACAATTCAAATAATTTTGTTCCTTACAAATAATTTTGTTCCTTCCAATTAAAATAATTTTGTTCCTTCCAATTAAAATAATTGTGTTTCTTACAATTAAACTATTTTTGTTCCTTCCAATTAAAATAATTTTGTTCCTTACAATTAAACTATTTTTGTTCTTTTCAATTAAAATAATTTTGTTTCTTACAATCAAACTATTTTTCTTCCTTACAATTAAAATAATTTTGTTCCTTACAGTTAAAATAATTTTGTTCCTTCCAATTAAAATAATTTTGTTCCTTACAATTCAAATAATATTGTTCCTTCCAATTAAAATAATTTTGTTCCTTGCAATTCAAAAAATTTTGTTCCTTCCAATTAATTTTGTTCCATCCAATTATAATAATTTTGTTTCTTACAATCAAACTATTTTTCTTCCTTACAATTAAAATAATTTTGTTCCATACAATTCAAATAATTTTGTTCCTTCCAATTAAAATAAATTTGTTCCTTACAATTCAAATAATATTGTTCCTTCCAATTAAAATAATTTTGTTCCTTGCAATTCAAAAAATTTTGTTCCTTCCAATTAATTTTGTTCCTTCCAATTAAAATAATTTTGTTCTTATAATTAAAATAATTGTGTTCCTTACAATTAAAATAATTTTGTTTCTTACAATTAAAATAATTTGTTCCTTACAATTAAAATAATTTTGTTCCTTCCAATTAAAATAATTTTGTGTCTTACAATTAAAATAATTTTGTTCCTTACAATTCAAATAATTTGGTTCCTTCCAATTAAAATAATTGTGTTCCTTACAATTAAAATAATTTTGTTCATTCCAAATAAAATAATTTTGTGCCTTACAATTAAAATAATTTTGTTCCTTCCAATTAAAATAATTTTGTTCCTTATAATTAAAATAATTTTGTTTCTTACAATTCAAATAATTTTATTCCTTCCAATTAAAAAAAAAATTTGTTTCTAACAATTTAAATAATTTTGTTCCTTACAATTAAAATAATTTTGTTCCTTACCATGAAAAATTATGCTTCAGCAACAGAAATAAGGAGATATGGGTTATCAGGAGCAATAACTCTTGTAAATAGTGTAGTTGGATTTTAGAAATTGATCTGGTTCAAAGCATACTGATTTTCCATGCATACTGTAATACTGCTAACTTACCCCTCCTTTACTATCAAAGCCCAATACTTCATGACTTATGCAGGAGGTCCGACCAGACTGAATTTCATGAAGGTGCCTAAACAAATTGAGGCGTGCCCTGCCACGACCATTGTCTAATTCTCCCTGAGTGAGGACCCCAAGCAGTGTGCTCTTTCCACCGTCTACATTACCAAGAACAGCAAGGCGGAGATCAATAAACTACAAAATATGAAGAATATGCCATAAACATTATGTTTTAATTCACATGTTGAATGTGAAATTAAGGTAGAATGATTCAAACATATGATGAACCTTACATTACGCTTTGCACATGAATACAGGTGTAAAATAAATGTGTGAATCAAAATGCATTGCAGTATTAGATTTTTGTTGCCTATCAACAAATATCATTATAAATGAAGTTTGTATATTGTAGGTTTTCAAGTCTTTCAACTCTCTTTTCTAATGTAAATTTTCAAAGGTTGACAGTTATTTACTGTCAAGGATCTAAGGCAACACCTTCTTCTCAAGTCTTCTTTGTGTTGGGTAGACAAGTAAATATTATCACATATTAGCAAAACTATACATGTAGGCAACATTTACCTTTAAGACTTTGGTGATCAGGAAAATGCACACACGGAGATATTATATCAGTAATTGAGTGACTGCAAGAGTGTCATTCATCCATTTTGAACAGTATACTACATCTGCTCCACCCTACTCTTTCACAGACATATGCTCAAAAGTGTTCCATGGGAAGACCTGGAGTAGCGAATGAGCAGGGATGATAATGTGATGGAACACTAAAATGAAAATAAAGAACCAAGATGCCATCATGGACTTGTCTACAAGAGACTATGAATAGGGTTTCAAACCACCGTTTTGGAGGATAAAATAAATCAACTGGGAGTAACATGTACTTAAAATGGAGATCATTATTTGAATCCTTAGCAATAAAGCCCTAGTCATGCTTAAGGGTAACTGTAAAATGTTAGACAGCTACCTGCTGATCATCTGGGACTTTACGAACAAGGATTTCTAGGGCCTTCCTGGATTCTCTATTGTCTTCTGATTCTACTTCACGTTCCCTTAGTATTGTCAATGTAGCCCCCAATCTGTTGAAAGAAAAAGACATCCATGAAACAAACACAAAATATTTATTGTTACTATGAAACATTTAAAAAACAGTGTTAGCCCTCATCCTGTTTGGAACAAGAAGACAAATATTTGGATAATGAACTCAAAGAGACAAATAAAATAAAACTACATTGGGAGATCACTCTCTCTGCCATTGAAAAATTGTCTTGAAATTCAGATAATCGCTCTTCATGATAAAAACTAATCAATGCATTCAAAATAAAACTTAATGACATTTGGACTCACAAAACCATGGCTTTTCAAGTGAGCTTATACTATATTAAGAACAATTCAAATGTAGAGAAGTTGATTCATCTTAGAATTAATCAGTTTTCAACTCTGAGAGCATGACTGCATCAAGAAAATATTTCAAAAATAAAACAATAAGTTTGTAGGAATCAACATGCCTGCAAATTATATCACTGTGGCATAGAGTCCTGCAATAATACCACAGTGAAGGATATGTAATTAAACAAGTCATGATCGTTTATGAAAATCAAGTTTATCCTCCATCCATCAAAACAGGTTGTTGATCTTATAAGATTTATTTTTTATGAATGTACAGACAAAATGAATAATGATATGCCCTGGCTACAACACGAAATTTTTTAAAGAATCTTTATTTTCATGAGAATTATCCAGTGTAAATAAATTGTCACTT
Source organism: Unio delphinus (assembly GCA_029339505.1). Lineage (NCBI taxonomy): Eukaryota > Metazoa > Mollusca > Bivalvia > Unionida > Unionidae > Unio > Unio delphinus. The sequence goes on from JAQISU010000147.1 coordinate 1,794,598, forward strand.
GTCACAATATATATATATATATATATATATATATATATATATATATATATATATATATATATATATACATATATATATATTTATATATATATATATATATAGTCGACTCCTTTTAGCTGCACACCCTCGGGCTCGTCACAAGACTGCAGTTAACCAGATTGTGCAGTTAACCGATGTACGGTACAGTACAGCTTTAAATCAGCACGGCACGAATATATGTGAAAAATAAATTTAAACAATGATTAGAATCCACTCTTTCAACTTTTACATAAATATTAAGCTTGTTTTCCTTCCTCCGGACACAACTTCACTGATTCAACCAATGGATCAAGGAATTATAGCGAACTTCAAGAAATTCTATAGATTGCTTGTTATTCAAAAACTGCTGTCAGATACTGTTGGGTCAACACCATACATGCCAACCCCTGACGAGGTATTGGCGTAATCCAAGTGGTCAAAAAGCGGAATCCAGGCGGAAAAAGCGTAATCCACATATAACATGCTAAAATTTCAATAAACAACGATTATTTGCCCTGCTCATCCTTTACTGTTTCAAGTTTTCATATGTAGCACTTTTAGCTTTACACACATCGACTAGAAACCTTGTTAAGACGTTTAGCGCTAAATTTTTAAAAAATTTCGACGCGGCCGGAAATAGATGTCACGTGATGCTGTACTTTTTTTTTTTTGTTCTTAATATTTAGAGGATTCTGTTATATTTTGTTTCGGGGGTTTTCGGTTGCCTTTTTCTAATTTATCTGGGAAATTTTTGAAAGGGGATATTTTTGCTCACATAAATGCATAGAGTAAAATAAAATATACTTTTTAAGCACTAAAATATATTTAGACTGGTGCTGCAAGAAATATGAATTAGAATATGGAATATGCGAGTAAATATTAAATTTGGAAAACCAGTCTGCTATCTCCTCACTATGCATATAAATAAATATAAATAGAATCGAGGTCAACAGTAGAACCAGGTTAGCTATAAATAGAACATGATACTATTACGAAAGTCCACGGTCTAGCGTACTCTTATATTGTAGTTACGTAAAGCCGTCTTTTCTAAAATACGGTCTGTGGGATTAATGGAACTTTAATAATAACGAGAAAACAAATAATTGATTTTTTTTGGGAGGTTGATATACTGAAAAAGCGTAATCCATATACGTTTAAGCGTAACGCGTAATTTAGTGACAAAAAGCGTAATGATTACGCCAAAAGCGTAATGGTTGGCATGTATGCAACACCCACAGACAAAGCGTTCAGCTCCAAAGTTGTCTGCATCCTGTTTTTCTCTGTGTTGTCATTTAAATTGAATTCCATTGTGCATTTTCCATCTTTCCAACATCCATTTGTTGGTCTGAAATCATTCAAACCTGAACGGTTTAGAGCAATGTTTCCCATGCTGTACTATGATTTTTCCCACACTATTGCTCCCTAGTGGGTGCGGATATACATGTATATAGCACCTAGGGCGTCCTTTACATGTTAATCATTTACAAAGTCGCATTTACCGGCTTAATTGTCAGCTTATTTGAAGCGCTACAGCAGTGTACTGGCAATAACTGATCATGACTATACATTGTGCAGTTAACCGGAGTAAAATTGTATTGAATAATGTGCCACGGGCATAAAATCATAGTGCTGTTATCCGGAGTGTGCATTTAAGCGAAGTGCAGTTATCCAAAGTTTGTTCCCATTGAAAAGCATTGGGGAAAATGGGACCAGCGTGACTACGTGTAGTTATCTGGAGTGTGCAGTTAACTGAAGTGCAGTTAAGTGGAGTCGACTGTGTGTATATATATATATATCACATGATCTTTCTTTATAGCCATCTGAGCCTACTTTGGTTGGTCACTAAGACTGAAAAAACAACACATTGTGGACTATACAAGACAATTCAAGAGGCTTTTAAAGTGAACATGAACCTCAAAGCCATAGGGGTTTTCCTCTCCATATGATGCGTGTCTCCCATCCCTCCCAACACTCAATGAAATCTCCTGCATTGGCAAAATTATTATTGTATTTTCAGATGCTGCTTCCAGCGTAGTATATTTATAGCAAAACTGTTGATGATCACGTAGCTGGGAACTGCTCTAAATAGGTCCAAAGAATTTGTTGCCAAGGAAGCCATCACACTACTTAAAGATCTACCAAACACAAAATCTTAGTAGATTATGCACTGATAAACATTACTTGCCGGTTTGTCTAAAATTGGCGCAGCTGATCTGAGTATATTTATAAAGTTTTCAATATGGTTCCAATGTAAGCCTCTTTGGTGGACTAGTGGTTCGAGTGTGCCACTTGAATGCACGAGGTCACAGGTTTGAACCATGGCCAATAATATTTGTACTAACAGCTACCTTGCTAGGTGCTCAACATTAAGAGGTTAATGCCATTTTTAGTACAAGATAGGCTCTTTATGTATGGCAGAACCAGGGAAATGCCCAAGTAAGAAGTCTTATTATGCCTTCTACCTACACATGGGAAGCTACTGGCTGGCTAGATAGTGAGGTTAACCATAAAATGAAAATGTTTATACCTGAATACCTTCAATAAAATTTACCATAAGCTCACATGGCCTTACATCAATGCGAGCAAATGACAACAATATACATGTTAAAATGACAAATGTTCATTTTTGTCATAGAAGTCCCTCATTAACTCACTTTTCAGCCATTCTTTCTAAATTAGTCAATGATGCTTGTAGATCTACAGGAGACAACCCTGCCAACAAACCATTATCCTCTACACCTAATTCATAGATTGCCTCCCCTTCTCCTTCCTGTAGTCTCCATTTCATCTGAGTCACCAAATGCTCAAAACGAGATGGTGAGGGGTTAACTAATTTGAGCTGAAAAGAAGACAATGATATTGACTGTAATATATATTCACAGAGTAGTTATAGATATTTTTCTATAAATAGAGTATAGGTCAGCACCGTAATTGTAAAACTCTCATATTTTGAAAACCACTAGTTTTTTTTATAGAAAAAACTATGGAACTAAAATAGAAGATATTTTTGTTTAAAAATGATCAGTTTTAAATATGGTAGTCGATAAAAAGATGCAAGTCAAGTAAGTAAAAAACCTGGCTCACAAAATTCTCTGCTGGAAAAACGTAACTGCTAACTCTCCAGGCTGCTAAAATTTGTGACACACTATGAATGATGAATATTGGTGTTTCATGGGTGAATGCATGTCCAATTTTTGTTATATTCCAAAACTAAACTTCACTTTTATGCAAGACATTTTTTTTTCATTGGTGGTGATAACATTTTCAAGATGCAATGCCGAATGGTAATTCAAATCAGTGATGGTGACACATGCATTGAGCGAATTCCGGTTAGGTACTAGTATTTGATTTGTAAAACTATTCCTATATAGAATAAAATACACTAAAATGCTTGCTACCGGGCCAAATGTACCAATTGGCTATATTTCCACAAACATCACAAACCACAGTACCAGACCATCTCGGCAAATGCAGATATCATGATCAGCACTTAACGGGAAATCGGTTATTTTATTAAAAAGTCAAGGTGCAAATTTGTAAGAATCTATAAAGAGCACATTGGTTTGGGTCAGAGAACAATAAATTGGATTTACGTGGACATGTGCTTGTTAAATCGCAATATTGCAATGAATTCTAATGTCTGTGTTGGAAGAGGAAGGGATTCTTAATTAAGCCTTCATTTATTTAATAAAAATAATAATAAGAAGAAAATAATAATACACATGTAATGACTTTGTAAAACACCTGATCTTTAGATTCTCTAAGCGCTTTACAACATATATACTAAATATGATTATTAAAAAAACACACCATAAAATTAGAAAACAAAAACCAAGCTAAAAATATTTAAGGTAGGAAACATTATTATGTCTTAAAGTTTGGTCTTGCAGTTAAAATAGGTGAGCTTTAAGAGCACTCTTGAAAGGGATTACTGTGTCTGTGTCTAAGTTCAATGGGTAATTCATTCCACAATTCTGTGCTCTGGTATGCAAAAGAATGTTGTCAATATGACTTTGTTTTCATAGTGGGAATAACAAGTATAGGATTGTCAGAAGAGGTGCCTAAGTATCTTGCTGGTGTGTACACATGGGTGGGGATGGATAAGTATATTGGATGGAAGCCATATGTCAAATGTAACACAGAGAAGAAAGTCGGAATTTGATTCTGGATTGAATAGATAGCCAGTGTAGGAAACAGCAGTGGGGAGGTGTGCTCTGATTGTGTATTCTAAGGATGATATGAGCAGCTGTGTTTTGAACATTTTGAAGTTTCTGGAATAGATACCGAGATGAACCAGACGAAATTCAGTTACAATAGTCCAGTCTTGAAAGTACTAATTAACACACAAGTGATTTAAATTAGTGGCATCAACTGAATGATATTTACGAATGGAGCTGATGCATCTCAACTCAAAATATGCAGCCTTACATATGTTTATGACATGTTGATTCAATGTGAGAGTACTATCCACATAGGTTTCGTACTGACTGCATGTGTGTGTGTGATTTGGAATTTTAATATAGCTTTAAAAAAATTTCAGTCATATTGATACTAGATCTGCAGTGTCAGTTTATAGTGATGTCTAGCACTGGGGCATCATGTTGCAAACATTTAGCATGATGACCCACCCAGTCACATTATCCTGACACCAGGCTGACCAATCCTAACACTAACCTCGTAATGCTGAGCACCAAGCAAGGTAGATGTTACTACCAATTTTATAAGTCTTTGGTACAACTCAACTGAAGTTTGAAAATGCGACCTCTTGCATCTGAGGCGGATCCTCTAACCACAAGGCCACAGAAGCGGTCTCACACTGACTGTCTGAATTAAATGTTGGTGTAATTTATATTTATTGTTTGAGGTAATGGCTGTGAAAGAGAAAGTCTTTGTGTTGTTATCAGAATGGCCTCAGTTTTATCATCATTCATACTGCAACTTGTTACATGTCATTCATGATTTCACATCAGAAATGCACCTCTCTACTTCTTGGATGATAGCATCAACTTCAGTTGGGTGGCTAGATTTGTATAATTTGGTGTCATCAGCATAAAGGTGCTGAGACACCAGATGATGATTGAGAGTTGCCGAGTGTATAGAATGAATGGAATACCACAGCATAAATCAACTGGGCTGGAGTCTGTAAGGCTGTATTGTGAATGCCATATACATGCTAGAGATGATGAGGTTGATTTAAGAAAAGAGATACAAGTTGGGTACGAACAACATTTTCTAAGATTTTTTTATATGAATGGGAGATTATAAACTGGGTGGTAGTTCTTTAAATCTTTATGGTCGAATGTTGGTTTCTTGAGCAGTCTTTACAATAGCAGTTTTGAAAACTGATCAGAATTCTGAGGATGAGAGAGAGGTATTAATAACACCAGGTCAGTGAAGGCAATATTGAATCTAAGCGTTCGAGCAGCAGTGTAACTGAAAATTGATCAAGTTCTCATGACTTATGTGTACTTTTTATCACGATTTTACTTACAATATCCATAGAGCCATGTTCAAATGCTGCTAATGGTTGCCACTGAAATTCTGTAATGCAACTGTATGGTGACGAGTCAATTGAAATTGTGCTGTCAAGCTTATCTCTAATGGTTTGTACTTTATCATGGAAGAAATTTTTAAACAGGTCTGGTCAACCATCAAAAACAAGTGTCAGGAAAGATTAACATTGATTTTCTGTATTGAAAATATAAAAATTCATATACTCTAGAATCTATTATCTGGAAATCTTGAAGTCAGGCTATCCGGACATTTTGGTGCCTAGTTATAAAAAACAGTAGATACATTTAATCCTGATTGGTTACACTAAACAAAGGGGCATGTTTCCCACAGGAAAACTCCACATTTTAAGTAAAACCCATCAGAAAATTTAATTAGCACATGTTTTTCCAGCAAGAATGAAATAAACGTACTTTGAGAGTGAATTTGGAAGAAATTCCCTCTCGTAAAACTTTTTTCAGAGGGAACAGATGTCTCAAAAGTTGACCGACACAATTTTGGCAGCAAAAGCAAGTCAAAGCTTGAACGCACAAGGTATTTGAGTCAATCTCATAATTTGCTGATACCAATATAATGGTCTGCTTGAATTTATTTGCTATTATTTGCATGACTTTGTTTAAATTCACAGATCAATTTTCTTGATATGAGCATAACTGTGTTGAGTTCATCTATCTGCATCCATATAATGATCTCCTATATAAAAGTTTGATGAATTGTTTGAATTTGTCATTGTTTGTAAATTTGTTTTAGGTAATTAGGTAATTTTAAGATTTCATTCATTACTTTAGTTGATACAAGTTATGAGAATCCATGTGAATTCACCATAGATGATTTAACATTTGATAAAAACTTGAATTCAAATTGACTGGAATTAGAATTGTATGAAATGAGATTTTATATAGGCCAAAGTCTTGAATGTGTGTATTCACTGAAACTAACATAGTTAAGCCATGTAATGAATTTCATTCATTCACCTGTGTAATTGAGACGAGAACAGAAATGTTATGTCTCATGTTGTGTTATTGCAATTCACTAACTCATTCAGCACCAGCACTGTTAATAGTATCACTGCTGCTCTGCTCCAGCAGCTCTAAGCCATGTTTAGCTGCTTGTGCCCCATATAGTTTTACCTGTCCATTTGTGAAATTTGCAAGTTCTAAAAAAGGTATCACATATTATGTTAGGGTTTATTTGTTGATAAAGTCATCAATCAATACACTGTAAATACACTGGTGAATTAGCAATCAATGAAAACGTCTGGTAAAAGCTAACAGGTGGCAACAGAGAATGAAATAAACAGCAATTTAATATCTAATGTAAACATTATAACTGCAACATATTCTTTTCTACGAAAACATGAAAAGTGTCAATCAGCTGTCACACTGAAACCCATGAGTACTTCTGTGAGAACTTAATTACCCGCCAGCTTTGTTTTGATCAACAACTTGACAAAGTGTTTGTTGCATTAAAATAATCCATTGAAAGAGACCCATGTTGTTTTATCACATTGAATATGTCTTATGTATCGAATCAAGCAAGGGAGGATTTTGCTCGGCAGCTGAGAAATCAAGGAGTAACACAAAAATTTAACTGATTTTTTTAAAAAGTGAATTGACATTTGTCAAGTGCATCACAACCAGCATTTATTATCGTGCTCTAATTTACATTGTTTAAAATTTGTAGACCCATTAAATTCATGTCGGTAATGATTAACCCTTGTTTTTTGTTTTTCATTTTACTTCTACTGCAATCAAATCTATTTATCGATTGACTTTGTTTCTTGAAAAGAGAGTCAATCTTTTGTATTAAAAAATTAGATCTAATTTGAATCAAACAATTAAACTAGAATGTATCCAATTCAACACAAAAATTAGTGATGTAGTACACAATGTGTGCAGTAGTATACATGTTAAGCGAATGGAAACTACGTGGAATAATGTTTTTTATGATCTCAATATACTGTACTTTATCCTAAAATTAATCATACTCTATGAGGAAAAAATATACTACACCGTTATGAAGAGATATTTATTCACAGTTAATCTCAGCACAATTATAAAGCGAGTATTCAACACTATATCTGCCACTCCCTCTTTTGCCTTTGTGTCAATCCTTGTATTGTTTTGTGTATTATTATAGGTCCCTCGATAACTTGCACCTGATTTATAGTGTGATCAATGTTTCTGGACCCAAGTGTGCACAAGTTATCGAGGGAGAGGTGTATCAGGCACATGCATTCACTCTTGCTTTAACTTCTCTTCTTATATCCAATAAAAATCCCAAAAGTTTCACCAATTATTCCAAATGAATTTGTCTACACAGTGATGTATTTGTTTTCTATTTTTCCAAGTCTTTCACAACTTTTTTCATATATTATTTATGAAAGTAACACGATCGCTACAAGAATCTGCAAGATCCGCAAGAACTCTATTATCATTGCTATCAGCATCCTCTTCTTTTGACGACTCAATGCTATCAGCATCCTCTTCTTCTGACGACTCAATCTCAGAAACTTCGATGTCCAAATCTAAATTTCACAAAATATCCAACTGATGAACATATTTTTCCTTTCAGAGACGTTTTCAACACACAAATTCAAAGCAACAAAAGATGGGATCACCCACTGAATGCAGAAACCAGACAACGCGTATTAATGAGATTGGGGCTGACTGAGTTAAATTGGCCATTAGGAAGTACATTAATCTTATGAAACTAGGTTTGTTTATGGTCTGACACGTTTGGCCTGACAGAGATAGCCTTTGGTATCTGTTGAATTCCAATAGGACGATCTGATATAACGAGGGGGGAAGAGACATTCGCTTTTCTGTTTATTTTACAAGGGAAATATTCTACTGGAATACCTACTTAAGTACATGTATATACGTATCTATGTTCTCACATGACCACCTATCCACAAAAGATGGAGGGACAAAAGGAGGCAAGACAAAACAGAGTTTGGAAGAATGAAACAAAAACTACAAGGAAGAACAACTGCAGTAATGTTGGAGTGAACTGGAAAGAAACAGATTATGAAGTTGTACAAGAAAATGACTTCGATTGTTCACTCGTTTCTATAATGAACTAATTCTATCATTTAAAACAGATCGGCTATTTATATAATTACATTTGTGTTTGAAATTCGGTGAATGTTTTATTTAAAAAAAGAAGTGCATCTTTCTAATGTACTGTAAAGTTTTTTTTAGATATTTGATAAATTGTTTTATTTCATCTATGGGGGACTCGTGTCATTAAGTTCTATATATCTGATTAAATCTCTATTTATTCCACCTGTTAAGTTTCACACTTTCTATTAATATTACTCAATCCAGGCAATAACAGAGGATGATCAACTTCTAGATAATGACAACCAAATAAAGGGGACACCTTGTAAGAAGGTACAATCAATCACCATTCACCACCACCCTCTACATAAAGATTTAAAATAACTGAGAATTTGTAATTATTTTGCACTTGGCGTGAATTGGCAAATCACTGTAAAAGTTGTGAAATTCACGCCAAAAGCGTGAGCGTTAGCAGCTGTAGAAAAAGAAAAACACAAATTGATAGAGAAGACTCGAGGGTAAAGCAAATACAGATCCAAAGCAAAATGATAAAGTACAGAAGAATAATTTTAGTCAATTTAAATACATTACCTTGTATTCTATATTCCCCTCTTCTACCTGTCAATGACAAATAATGAAGAAGTCGAATTAGTTGATCTAACTGAATGTCTCATTTTAACATCATATTTATCTAAATCCTAATTAAACCTAGATGCATTAATTGCAAAATTAATATTTCACTGTTATTGCTAACTTACCATGTTTATGGAAACCATTTCGTGATGTTTGTTTTAAAATCTTCATTGCAGCAATGTAACAAGGAATCAAAATTTTGAAGAAGAAAAAAAATGTTCGCAAAAATTTAAACAAATATTTTTCTAAATTAGAAACATGCAAAAATTTAATAGCATATAGCTATCCCAAAAAAATATGCATATTTTATCTATGTTACGCCTACAAGTACCATATCCATTGATAACTATCCCAATATAACATGTACAGTCGACTCCACTTAACTGCACATCGGTTTACTGCACACGCCCGATAACTGCACGTAGTCATGCTGGTCCCGTTTTTTCCCAATACTTTTCAATGGGTACAAACTTCGGATAACTGCACTTCGCTTTAATGCACACTCCGGATATTAGCACAATAAATTTCTGCCCATGGCACATTATTCAATACAATTTTACTCCGGCTAACTGCACAATGTATAGTCATGATCAGTTATTGCCAGTCCACTGCTGTAGCGCTTCAAATAAGCAGACAATTAAGCCGGTAAATGCGACTTTGTAAACGATTGACATGTAAAGGACGCCTTACGTGGTATATACATGTATATCCATGCCCACTAGGGAGCAATAGCATGGGAAAAATCATATTACAGCATGGGAAACATTGCTCTAAACCGTTCAGGTTTGAATGATTTCAAACCAACAAATGGATGGTTGGAAAGAGAAAATGCGCAACGGAATTCAAATTTAATGACAACACGACGAAAAACAGGATGCAGATGACTTTGGAGCTGAATGCTTTTTCTGTGGGAGATGACCCATCAATGTCTGTAAGCAGATTTCAAATAACAAGTGATCTATAGAATTTCTTTTAATTCGCTATAATTCCTTCATCCATTGGTTGAGTCAGTGAAATTGTGTTCGGAAGAAGAAAAACAAGCTTAACATTTAATTAAAAGTTGAAAGAGTGGATTCTAATCATTGTTTAAATTTATTCTTCGCATATATTCGTGTCGTGCTGATTTAAAGCTGTACTGTACCATACTTCGGTTAACTGCACATGCCAGTTAACTGCATAGTCTCGTGACGGGCCCGAGGGTGTGCAGTTAACTGGAGTCGACTGTATATTTTATGTTAGGCCTACCAGGAGCATATAATACATTGTAACTATCCAAATATAACATGTATATTTTATCTGTGATTGGCCGCATATACAGTGTAACTATCTAAATACATGTACATATATAACATGAATAATTTATCTGTGTTAGGCCTACAAGTCTGCCATAATCACTGATGAATTTGTCTTATTCCTTATTAGAGGTCATCTAATAGATCAAAATAAATCTTAGTGAATTTAATAATAAGTTAGAGTCTGTGTGTGTGTGTGTGTGTGTGTGCGTGTGTGTGTGTGTGTGATTTGTATTTTTACTGTAGCTTTAGAACAATTTCAGTCATATCATTACAATGTCTGCAGTACTAAAGTTTTATAGTGATATCTAGCACTGGGGCATGATGCCGAGATTATGTCCCAGGCCGACCAGTCCAAACACTAACATGTTAATGCTAAGCACCAAGCTGTTAGTACCATTTTTATAAGTCTTTGATATGACTCAGCCAGGGATCAAACTCATGACCTGCATCCAAGGCGGATGCTTTAACCACTAGGCCACTTGAGCGGTATGGATGATTTTCACTGAGATGACCATTGATATATAATCAAAGTGATGGTCAATTTTTTTATACATAGCCACTTTGATCATGTTTTTGGAAGAACACCTGATCATCAACGTGTGCTACCCAGTACTTTTTAGCATGTAAATCACCAACTCTCTGTCAATATGTTGGATAAAAATTGAAAATATTTTCTTTCTCAGGAGAAAATACTTATGTGTATCCCAGAAACGGCATAGATTGAAATGCAATAAAAAGATTTATTATTTGATTTAATTTGCATTTTTTCCATTTATTTGTAATTTCTCTTTTTATCCCAGTAGATACATTTTTTTTGGGTTAGTTCTAATAAAATTGCATACAACAAGAGATTGGTATACATGTATAAGAAATTTAAACTTGTGTTTACTTAATAATCACACAATGATGGTTTCATAAATCTGGAGATTCCTGTCTGTTCAGTAAGGTACATTAAATTACATTTGTATTAATATGCAATCCAATTCCTTGTTGTCAAATATGTTAATGCACTTTCAGTATGAAAGATCACATTGTTACATTCCATGTGTGTATGTGATTTGAATTTTAACATAACTTTTATCAATTTTTCAGTCTTATCATTGTGATGTCTACAGTGTGGCAGTTTATAGTGATGTCTAGCACTGAACCATCATGCCGCAGACATGTAGCATGATGTCCCTCCCAGTCACATTATCCTTAAAATAATAAATTCAAATTATCACACCAGCCAATGGATGTGTTTTCAAGTTTTGCTGACCCACATTTCAGCTAGTTGGAATGCAAAGAAAGCAGGGAATGCCAAAATTGTTTGAAAGGATGATAAATACCTTGAATGAAAAAAGTATTTAAACACTGTTCAAAATTAATATATCTTTTTTTTTATTGTTTTCAAACTTTCTTCAACCTAAACAAATTTTGGCATTTTTGGCATCCATTGTTAATAGGTCATGAAAATGCATCCATTGTTACTGTCTGATTTTGATTCCATCAGGATCAAAACAGCACAGAATTTAAATTTGTGGAAAGCATCAATATAGGCTGTCAAATGTGTGAAATGTTCTTGAAAATTTTATCTCTCATTCTATGTCAGTAAACTTGGGAAAATGTTTACACAATTAAATTGTTAAACTGGCAGTAAGACACAACACCAAAAAAAAAATATCATGGGATATGGTGCACCTTGTAGAATTTTTAAGTCATACAGGTCAAAAAAGTGCATTTACGATATAAATTTCAAAAAAATAATTACTTTTGAGTGATCTGTATATTAATTGCTATAACATAATAAATGGACTTTGAATAGACAGTTTGGCATTACGCTGGGTAAATAATGTTGATATTGGATTTAGCTATTACTAGTGCAGGGGAATTCAAGGTATGATGGTATGAAAAGGTCTTGCACATTTTCATTCATCTCCTGTATAGATGTCCAACCATTAATGGGCTATAGGAGTAACATACAGTTATTCTTAATTTGTACATATCAGTTCTTCAAAATTATAATTTAGCATGATTTAACATTGAACTAAAATAAATCTGAATTAAACAGCAGTAGGAAAAATAGGTATTACTTACAAAATGAAATAAAAGACACGACATACTGTACATACATGCCAACCCCTGACGAGGAAAAAGTGTAATCCAAGTGGTCAAAAAGAGGAATCCAAGCAGAAAAAGAGTAATCCACATATAACATACTACAATTACATTTAACAATGATTTATTTGCTTTTCTCGTCTTTTATCATTCATTAATGGTTCAAGTGTTCATATGTAGCACTTTAGCTTTAGAAAGCAACAGATTGTCATGTTGCATTTCAAAACATTTTGTACCAGCTGAGGCCATGAATGTTTTGCATACCAGAAGAGCACTCATTACTGGGTTACTTAGCCTGGACCTGAATTCAGTTTTATTTTTGTTAACAACACTGAACAATCTCTCACAGTCAGCATTAGAATGGTAAAGAACCAATATTCCTTTCATAACCTGACAAAGAAGAGGAAATTTATTTCTTCCAGTGATAGAGTCTTTTAGCTGGGAAATAAGGTGCCATTGCACATCAACTCTATCTGCATTAAGTATATTGTCAGGTAGAATCCCAACTTGATACTTCAGGAATTCTTCTTCCAGATGATCCAAGTTAGACAAGGGTGGCAATAGAAAGGGATATCTCTTGACAAAGAATCTAACACTTTTGAAGCTTTTTGACTGTCTCTCATTTACATAAGCAACTGAAGCATTTAAAAGCAGTTCATCTCCATATGGGAATTTATGGAGCATGTAATCACAGGAAGAGTAGAATTGTGTTCTATGAATTCTCTTGCTTCTGCACCAATAGCTAGATCTTCATTATCTTTCTGGTTTGCATGGTCATGAAAGTCAATATCAGTTAAAAGTTTGGCTGATGCGATGATTTCTGGCTTAATAAACCTTATTAGCAAATCTGACAACTGGTTTGACAGAATCTTGTGCATAATATGAATGCATGGTTCTTCTTTCTGCAAGACATTTGCTGCATCAAACAATGGAATGGCACTCTTCATAAACAAGCAGTACAGTTTTGTAACTGGATCATTAAGCTTTTTGTAAACCATCTCACATGCTAGTTTTGCCCTTGGAAGTATAAGAAGGTCCAGTATGCTTTTTAACAGATTCATACTCTGAAGAACCTGATCCAGATGGCTGATGAAATTTTATGTCAAAAGATTTATCTTTCACAGTCATGGTCTGAGCCTGGAGGCCCTCTAGCTGGATAGATAGAGGCCTCTCAAATAAAAATTCCATGGATTTAAATTTCTTTCTTTCTGCTACACCAATCTCTTTATTGTTAGTATGTCTGTCTATACTTTCATCTCTTGTTCTCTTCTGACTTGCAATAACAGATTCTGCTTTTGTACCACTCTTCTTCACTTTTCCACCATGTTTTCTCTGTGCAGATTCACTTTCAGTTTGAAAGAATGCTTGTAATGCATCCCAAAGCTCAAGTAAATGGCTAACACATTTGCCAAGGGATAACCATCTTGTACACACATGCTTTATAACTTTATAGTCTTCAAGATCAAACTGATCTTGTAACAACTTTAGAGCCTGTTTCCTTTTACTATTTTTCTCCAAATAATAGTAGATATCTATTAATAACTGGCCAATATCTACTTCTAATTTATCAGCAGCCTTACCAGCAGCAAGGTGCATCAAATGACAGGGGCAACCTGTTATGAACACTGATGGAGACATTTTCAAAATATAGGATGCAACTCCTTTATGAATTCCAGTCATCACTGATGCATTATCAGCTGCAAACCCCATACAGTTCTGCCAACTTATGTCATGTTTCTTCAAAACATTGTCAAGCAAATCAAAAATGTTTTGTCCAGTGGAATCTACTGTTAATTCTGGTAAAGAAAGAAGAACACTCATGACTTTGCCTTTTTCACTGTCAAAGTATCTAACACATACTGGGTACAACTTTTTAACATCATAATCACAACTCCCGTCTGTGGCAATACTAAACGGCCCAATTTTCATTGCTTCTGCAATTTTAAGTGAAGTATCTTCTGCTAGGCACCGAACAATATGAGATGATTTTGTTCTTGCACAAGCATATTTTCCCGCAATTTTCGAATCAGGAAACATCCGCTTCAACAAGGGACCAACGTCGTCTGCTACCGCTAATGGTAGTCCGTGTTCTATTAAAACCTCGGTAAATAAGAAGTTACCTTAGTATTAGAGTTCGTAAGGCGAGCTAATTCGATGTGTTTCCTTGTTTTCACGTGTTTTTCCACATCAAATTTACCACCATGACCAATGCTAAAATCATTTCCGCAGTCTGCAATGAGCATTATGCTGTCCTAGAATGGAACGCTGTATTATGCCATTCATATATTCATCTTTGAATTTTTGGAGGACTCGTTGTTTTGCTTTTTTCTGATCCATCTGCGAAATTTTTGGGGGAAAAAATGTGCTCTAACATACACAAAGACTAGAATCCATCTTAACATCTGAAGCCATTTAGCGCCAACGATTAGACGTCACGTGATGATGCCCTCGTCGTGTTTGGAGGATTGATTACATTTTGCTTTGTTTATTATTGACTTTTTCTAACCCATCTGTGAAATTATTTAAGAGATATTTTTTGCACTCATAAACGCATTGAGAATTTTTTAATACTTTTTAGCGCAAAAAAACTTTTAGACTGGTTCTGCACTATACAAAATTAGAACAAAGAGTATGTGCATAATGATTTAAACAAAATAGAAACCAGTCTGTTCTCTCCTCACTAAGCCGCTATAAATAGAATATGAGGTCGAAAGTTTGAAAGTATCTTAGTAACATGATAGTTGCTATAAATAGAACATGAATATTAGGAAAGTCCACGGACAAGTATACTCGTATATCGTAGTTATGTAGAAGCGGGGTATTTTTTAATTAAAAATAAAACAGTATGTAAAAAATAAAGTAATGCTAATAAAAACGAAAAAAATTTTTTTTTTTGCAAGATGGATATATCGAAAAAGCGTAATCTATAAACGTTAACGCATAACGCGGAATTTAGTGGGAAAAAGCGTAATGATTACGCCAAAAGCGCAATGGTTGGCATGTATGCATGATACTGTACAGAAGATGTATACGAAGTTACATAATTGCATACCTGCCAAGCACCAGTACAAAAAAATACAGACTGCTTGTGACAAAAATACTGATTTTCAAGAATAAATAATGATTTTTAAAATTTTAATGCATATGTAACTATTTACAGCATATACAACTATCAGTAAAGTAGGACAGTGCCTTACATAATTATTTAATGTCAAAGATGCACGTGTTCCACACTGGTACCTTTTGGATGGGTACCATGTTCCATTCAGAAGGTGTAACACACTAAGACACAGGCTGCTTATAGGAGCCTTTTCCACACCTTGTTTTTTTTTCCTTCTTCAATCATTATCGATTCCAATGTAGGTACCAACTATAAATGATGATCTCAATTCTGAGATTTCCTTACTGAACTGTTTTCGTTTAAGCATACGAGTGTTCCTTTTACTGTCTGGAAAACATGTGAAAAAGTTGCTGCTAGCAACGCTAGTAACTGAAAGAGGATGGTAAATTTTTTAAAGAAATTTAATAACCAAATTTTGATTGAATTACATAAAGGTTCTCTTTGGTATTTATATACGTTGTAAGTGCAGGATGAGTTGTGTGTGATGAAACAGCAAGCTGATGTTTATACGCTTTTTCATGCTCTTGTATTTCATGGGTGCTTTATGCCCAACAGCAAAATCCCATTACACAATTAGCAAAATTACATTACACAATTAGCAAAATCACATTACACAATTAGCAAAATGTAGTTTTCTCCTTTAATAGATGGTTTTCCAAATCTACACAAGATGGCACAATTGTTTTTCCAGATCTTTTCTTCTCTTTTTCCTCGAGAAAATTCTGCTTTATTATTATTTAACATGATTAGAATTTGAGTATAACAAAGACAAGATACAGTGACAGCAGAAACTGTTTGCTAAATCCAATATGGTGGATAAAGACAGGTATGGTAGCCTTGATTTTGAATGAACCAATCATATTGTAGAACTGTATTCCTTTATACATGCAATACTTTCTATCAAAATAGAACCGAGTGTCTGTTCTAAACTGAAATTTCCAAGGAATTCTTTTAATCATTTAATTTAAATTAAAAAACTTATTTTTTTGCACAAAAAAGGGACAGTTGGCAGCTATGTAATTGCCTCCAACTTAACGGTCTTGTGTTGTTTTTTTTTAACCAGTGTTTTTCCTGGGTTTGTTTATAAATGACAACATTATCATTTCTCTTGTTTATGCTTGCAGTTCAACTTCATCGAACCACAGACAATGCTCTTACATCATAGCATGCAACAAAAACGAGTTTATAGTACAAATTAAATAATTGATGTGAATTTACTCCTTTTAAGTTAAATAAAAATTGTTCTCTTAAGATTTAACACTAATTTTCTTTAACAAATAAATGTCTATTCAATCCTAATTATTGAATGCTTTTCACCCTGTCACCAAGAAACTTCCAGATGAAAATCTAGCTGATGTTTTAGAGCAATTACATCATGAGGGTTTGACGGCTGGCCCTTCCAAATGTCACATGGGCTTCTGAACCTTGGACTATTTCGGACACACCTTTAGTCATGACACGCTGTTAGGGCTGTCATCGAGTACCCAGGTAATCAGGTACCCAACCACAGTGAAAAAAAACGGGCATTGAAAATTAATGATGAGTACCCATTCACAAAAATAATTTGTCGACAATACTATCAAAATATCATCAGCAGTAAGCTGGTGTGCATTGTAGCTCCAGTCTATATTTAGGAGTATGTTATGCATCAGCAACCCACTACTAAATGGGTGCTGCACGCTGGGCTGTGTGAACAGCTTCACAGTTCAAAATAACACTAATATGTAGACTACTAATGTTGACATATCACTTCAGCGACTGTATGGTCATATGGTATCACTGGTACATACCAGTGCCACCACATGACCACCCAGTGGCTGTAGCCTTGTTTACATGGGTAATTCAAATCTGAAGTCAAAATCCGATGAATACACAGGTGTTCTGTTCTGACATCGGTTTATACTAAAAATAGTAAGTGTTCTAAAGGACTTAGTGCAGTGGATCATTAGAAGCGGGATTCTAGTTACCGTCTGAGTACAATGGTCTGTCTAAATAAATTTATTAATTAATAGTGTGCGGTCCGATCTTTTGCAGCCACCACGGTGAAGACGCTTCAGATTGAGTAGTGCATTACACTGTTAGTCTCTGTCACCAGTCAAAATATAAAAAAAAGACGGAGAACAATTCGTTGGTCTAGGGTTGTAAATGTCTGTCATGTTCAAACAAGTATCCGGTTACCTGTTATATGACGCAACGGGTACCCAGGTAAGTTTTCCGTGGTTTTTGACAGCCCTACACGCTGTCCCTCAAAAAGTCAATGGTGAAGCAGTTGATAAATGCCACCCAGCCCACTACAAAAACTGAAGAGAGATCATTCTTGGGATTGGCCGGGTATTACCGGAGTGTAACTTTGTAAGGATTAGCCAGATTTCAACATGTGTATGTTAGACCCTGAGGTTATAATTTCACACAATCAATATGTATGAAGGTCAATTTGGCGAACAAAAGGTGCCAAGCCATTTAATAGCCAAAACTAGTGATGCACACTTTTGGGGGGGGGGGGGGGGCCAAAGCCAGTTTCGTAACATTGTTCACAGGTAGGTGGTGGAATTCTTTGTTCGGAACAAAGGAGCATCAAGGGAGGTTGTAAATCCATCCTTGACAGATTGTTAGGAGGGGGAAGTGTCTGATAATTAATTCAATCAACATCCACTCGAAATTGAGCAAGGCATGGCTAACAGTAGAATCGCAAGCTTAAATCTATTATCTTGAGAACTAAACGAGTAGTCGCAAAAACCCAGCTGCGGGAATTAATGGAAAATAAGCTATTCCGACGTCATTTGATATTGTATATTCCAGGAATAACAAGGAGCTTCAGTACAGGTCAGTGACTATTTGCTTGATTGTTGTTATATATTACTGCAAAGTAAGTGTACTTTACCGTAATTATTGCAGTATGTATACTTCAGTACGTAGAATTCCATTTCTAGGGTGATATATTTGTAATGTTTGAAATACATGCATAATTTGAGATATGAGTAATGTTTATGTAAAGAATTAATATTGTAATTTGCCATTGGGTTAATTTGTAGTAACCTCGTGCATTTATTCATTTGATATTATAGATTTGCAAATGTTGAATTATAAACTTTGTATAATGGTTGCAGTGTGCAACATTAGTTAATAGGGATTTGTTGTAGTTGCTGTTTTTCAGCACACGATAGGCTAGTATACATGGCTTCCAGCATTAATGGTGGAGGAAGAACCCGGGGAAAACTCCCGGAAAGTGTAAGGATATATCAGCGCATGGATATGTGCATATCTGTGTACACTTTGTAGAAGTGCAATGTATAGAAATGTATCTGATTATATGATATTGTTCTGTACAATAGGATTAAACGGTAAAGGCTTTTATGATGATATTAATGTTTAGTGTGAGTTTACATAGCTAGGAGAATATGCAAAGCTAATGTCTTTGTGTGTAAATACAGGAAGCTTCCCTCTGGTCCCAAAAAGCTTTTAGGAACCAGAGGGAATTACCCCCAGTGCAGTTGGTCAGAGTCTCTGGGAGACAAAAGAAAAGGAAGAACAAAGGCAGAAATTGGACGGACTGGAGGGAGTTCAATTACCAGTCCAGAAAATCATACAGATGAGTAGGAACACAGGACAGGAGGAAAATCTATCACACTAATTCAAATGAAGAAATAGGCCATCACTTGGTTGAATAAAAGACAATTGATAGGGTTTTAGTTTGAATATTATCTGAGAGATGACTGTTGTTGAATTATATTAAATTGTTGTTATTTGAATTGCACATTTTATGTATTCATTAATTTAACTGTTGGCACCACTGACTGAGGGCTTGGAGCTTTGCATCTCTCTATAACTACTTCAATTTCTGACAAAAATAAGCCAGGGTGGATCTTCTGTATTAATTCAAATACTATTGGAAGCACCCCACCCCACCCCAACCTAAATATGGCCAAACCAGAATTCTCGGAAATGCTTAATTACGTGTATTTCAATGCAAATATCTGAGATGGGATGCAGAAAATCACCCATGCAGGAGTCCTCTATACGCAGGCAAATAGATGGGTGGCAAATTCAAAGATTTGTCAGTCCTACATCAACAACCTACTGAGTGAGAATGTGTTGATTACTTTATCATTTTAGCTGTACTGATATTTACAATAACAGAATTCTGTGGTTAAAATACCCCCAGATGTGCTTGCTTTTTTGATAAGAGTACACCAAAAGAACATGTTTCACTTGCTGGGCAGGAAGTTGAAAGACTTCGACTAGAAGCTTTTGTGGGAAAATGTGTTGAAATTTACAATGACTGAATTCAGAGACAGAAAGATTCCGAGATGTAGCTGTAGTTATTATAAGAGTACAAAAGAACTTTAGCTTCCATTATTGCGTTCATTTATGATTGTAGCCAAATAGTGCATGCAACATCGTTTTCAAATTTGGATAAGCATTTTAAGGTTAAAAGGCAAACTGACAAAGATTTTAATGAGATTCAGAAGAGTGCTGCAGTTTCTAGAACTGACAGTTTGCATGGAATATTAGCCAAGTGTAATAAAGTGTGTGATGCTTGGCTTAGTGTTTGGAATAAGACCATTCTTTCGATTGACAAAAATTAATCTGACCCTGAAAGAGTAAACAAGAGTTACACCGCCGTCAGGTTATTCTGCGCATCTAAGGTAACCAATATTGGCACAAAACCAATACTGAATTCAACTGACAAAAATAAAATTCTGCAATGCTTACCAATTGAAAAGCAGCAATTGTCACCAAAATATTATATTCAAAATAATGCGAAGTTTGAATGAATGGGATATCGCCCCTATGTTTCCACGACTGAAGATATGGCGACCTATTCTGCGCACGGATTTGAAAATATGTAATGTTTATGCATCAGACGATGGAAATGAAATACATTACTTTGGACTCTTTCTGGCATTTCAACAAAAAATTTAATTTTCAGCCAAAACAATACCCGATCCAATGTTTACAGAAATGGTATACACATATAGTTGTGCAGAATTACCAGATACATAGAATAGGCTGACACATTTGTACATGTCAGTGTTATAAAGAATGTGGAAATTAAACTCAATGGCACCAAAAGTTCTTCTAGTCTGCAAAGTTCAACATTGTCTGGCATGGGACTGCAACTTTAGCTGGCAGGACTCCTATTTTTACCAAAATGGGAGTCCTGGACTCCTAGTTATAAAATCCTAGCGAGACCTCTGCAACCTTTACACAGAGGTATGTGGCCAATTCCAGTGCGATTGCAGGGCCATTGTTTGAACTAACCAAGAAATGGGCCCCGGGTAAAGTTATCAGGATGGATTGTGCCAGTACGCTTTCCAACACTAAAGGATAGACTAAAGGAAGAACTACTCTGTATCAGAGAGGGAATGCCCTGAAATCATGTTCAGAATATCAAGGTTCGAGCATTACTTGTACGGGTGCAAGTTCATACTGGAGACTGATCACCAATCCCTCGCGCAGGCGAAACTGTCGAATGGACGCTTGATGTGATGGTCAATGTTCTTACAGCTGTACCAGATGCAGATCATAGACATTAAAGGAACATAGAACATAGGCGCTGATTTCATGAGTAGGAGTTCTGAAATCATATAGATCACTCTGTAAATAACCGTATATTGTGTATAGTTGTGTCCTTAGAGTGTAGCGTTGTTACGATTTTTCATTTATTGCATGTGTAACACCTATCTGCAGTTGGAGTAAATGTGGGGGGAACAAAAACCGGATTATATTCTCAAGCATTGGAGGGGGGGTTTGTCTTGATGTAAGGAACAATAACCAGATTGCAACATATGTATGCTAGACTCTGAGGCTAATAAATCCATGTCATAAAGGTTACCAAGTCAGTCTTGCAATCAATGAGGTATCAAGACAGTTATATAACATGATCATAGGAATTCCTGACTGGTGCCTTATTATATATAACATGGCCATAAAATGGTTCACTAGTAAGTGATGAAATCCTTTGTTTGGCATCATATCAACATCAAGTGTGGGTTGTAAATCCACCCTTGACAGACTGCTGGAATGAGGGCAATGTCTGCTAATTATGTAAGCCATGGGTGAATCAACTCCGAGATGAGCAAAGTGTAGCCATCATTGGAATCACAAGCTTAAATCTGATATCTTGAGAACTAAATGTTAGTACTCGCTAAACCATCTTACGGGAATAATAAGGGAAGATAAGCTACTGCGCCGTCATTCGAAATTGGTGGGAAACTTTGTTATTCTGGAAATTACAAAGGAGTTTCAGACAGGACCAGAGGAGCTGTAAGAGACAGAGGGAATTACCCTCGTGCAGTTGGTCCAGAGTCAATCCGGATTGTACTGGATGACACCATGAAGATCATTTCATCCAAACATGTCTATGTACTTTAACATTTAGTTTGCTGTATGCACCTCTCAGGGTGTCTAAATAATGACCTTCCAAAAGAGTATGAATACAAATGTAGAACTAGGTTATCACTGAATCTGCTGTTAAAGTATTTTTTTATGGAGAAATTTATACAACAATCTTCAATGGAATTTTGATGGACAAGGCGCGAAATAAAGTAAATAAACGCCATTTTTAGGTATTTGTAGTCAAACTCTCCAAAATTACACCTATGGCGACAAAAAGTGACTTAGCGCACGTACATGACCTATACGAGTTGTACTATAACAGGAATCAAACGTTGTATCAATCAAGAACAGCGAAATCTCTGACAACATGAAATCCCCTTTTCAGTAATATAAATGAACACATTTAGTACCGATAAGGTAATTTCATGTCAGAGACTTCGCCGTACTTTATTGATAAAATGTCAGACTCTTGTGAAGTTGTGATACAATTGACTTATCCAATACACATTCCCAAAAACGAACCTTGGAGACAATATTAATTTATTTCTGAGTATACGAAATATCGCTAAAAATTATTAATTTTTTATTGAGAAAAATAATATTTAATTAGTTTCAGCGAAGTACATATACCAAGTCATTATGGATAAATAGATCTACTTACCTCGGGCGGTAAGGATGCAGGCATTTTCCCCGTCTCTATGGATTTGCACGTCTCTTGATAATGTTCCATTTTTTCTCTATAAACTAAAGTTTGATATATATCTTGCATGTTTCCGATGCAAATATGCAATCTCTCCTACAAACATTTCACTATATTGTGACAACTGTCAACAATATTGTTGTAGTTTCGTTATATGACCGCCATATTTCATCAGCTGGCAAAATTCCCGGATGAATAAAAATACACAGTAAATATGGGAGGTAACCACTAAATTTATCAGAATAAATGTATTTATCGCAACGAACAAAAAATACAGTAATAAAGGTATTTATCAGAATGAAATTAGTTACCGAATAATTGGGAAAACCAGAATAAAAGGAAAATTGTATCTATTTTCAAAAAGATTTTGGCTTTGTTTTCTTAATGGAATAAAAACAATATTTAAGTATTGATATTTAAATAACATTAAGACAGCTATATGAATGTTATTTATCCAGAATTTACTTATGTTACATATAAATTACAAATATCTGGACAAGTATAGGATTAAAACTTTCGATTGAGACTCAGATATGTTTGTCTAAGTAGTGGCTATTTCTTCATGTACCTTCTGAGGGACCCGTCACTACTACTAAAGACCCTTAGGTGAAATAAGGCTGTGTGTTTTTTATTTTTGTTTATTTTAACGAAACTGAGATCACGTGATCATTCTTTTTTTCTTCTTCTAAATCTCAAATGAGACTATGTATATTTTTTTTTTAAAAGCGTTGTACTTTTGCGACTCTATTTCAACAAGTGACAAATCTACAACTATCAACACATACATAGTTTACAGATATAATATATTCCTTTAGATAGAACATTTCTGTTTATTGACAATATTACGTATTTGTCAGCACTGTGTTTGCATGGCTTTGCGATATCTTAATCATAAACATAAATTATAAAGATGTTTTTATGTCTTTATTGCATTCATTTAAACATATGGTGCAGGATAAACGACCGTGTTTGTGTATTGTCATTGTATACCGTTTAACCGATTCTTGCTTCGATGGGAACTTTATTCATATTTTTAAAATTCTGACCTCAGACTTTAAAGGAATTATTGTATTGGATTTTACTGTAGTAGATTTTGTCCAAAAATGAGGGGCATAGCCTTGATGACACACTATGTTATAAGGGACACTTATATGTTTAGAGTATACTAAGTCGTTATTGAAGAAAGAAAAAAATCATCAGTTAATTAGAACTTATTTATTGTAAGAAATCATGTATGTCATAAATATGAAATCTGTTTACTTATATAAGCCCTTGTAAACAAAATTAAGTTATTTTATGTTAAAATGGTTTATCAAAAGATTATGTCGTTTGGCGATTATATATAATCTCACCTCTCTAAAATCCCCAATCTTCGAAACAGGTCAACTTCACTTCTTTCAAATGTAGACGTATCCAAATGATACAATAATTCAGATTTTCGTATAGTTGTTTTTAAAGGTATTTAACATGTTTCAAAATTATTAAGTAATTACAACTTGAAAAAATGTCGTTTACCCGAGCTAATATCCCAATACGTGTATTTTACTAGCTCAAGACTGCGCATGTCACATGTATGCCTGCTCTGCTCATTGATGCTGCTAAATCGGAATATATGCTGATAAACATATAGGACATCAGGATACAGTACAAATCTCCAACATGTATAGAAGAAATAGACAAAACATCAGAACAAAATTATTATTCATTATCCAATCCCAGCCAGGGCATCACTCCCAGTTTATACTAATGCATGTGTTAGGTGATGGTAATTGTTTATACCGTGTTGTTTATCGGGCCAGCACGGTCAAGAGAATAAAATTATTCTTCATACGCCGCATGCAGCCATGGTGCTAATATTAAATCGACGATATTACAATTTTAGACATGATCTGATGCATGATATGAGGACTAAATATAATGAACAATTAGGCCACATACTTCTGATAATTCATTTATACGCGCTTAGTGTTTGTTTAAACCAGACACGTAGTCTACTATCTATCAGTGTTATGCATTACTGTCCTCTGACGCTTTCAACTGGGAAGTAGTAGATAGGAACTTTTAAAAAGTCAACGGAATGTAGCAGAATCATGTGGACTCGGACATATTATAAAGCGCCCGCTAAACGATGTTAGCCAAACTACATTGGCTAATGAAAATTGCACTTAATGCCACCTACAACATGTTTTTTCAGCTTGACGAGCTCTCACCGATGCCGGTCACGAGATGTGCATTATGCATCCCGTCCGCAACAGCTTCGCCGTGTGTAGGGATTTCCGAACGGTGCTCTGAGGCGTACGGAGCATACTGGTGTAGAAAGGCGCACATGCAGCGCCGTATTAACCCATGGCAGGGCCACTAGGCTTCGAGCTTCTTTGGGCCCCTCGTCATCCACCTGCGAATTTCGCGCTCTTTAAATAAATACAAAATTACCAAAAATTATTTAAAAAGGTGGAATTTAGCAGCAGTCTGATTGTTGTGGCATGGAGTAGAATTTTTTTAATGTGGAATTTTCGATTACGCAGCATTGCCATGGCATAGCTAAATGTTGCATGGTCCCCTGCTAATGGTGGGCCCCTAGGCTTCAGCCTAGTCAGCCTTATGGATAATACGACCCTGCGCACATGCTTGAACTGGAGTCGACGTTGGCCAGGTTCACGAGGAATCTGTACTTCGAGCTACACCGCATTTACAAATTACATGCAACAATTTTACTCGGCTCAGTTGACATCGTAGTGGACAGTCCCCACCAAACCAGAAGT
The DNA here is from genome assembly GCA_029339505.1 of Unio delphinus. Lineage (NCBI taxonomy): Eukaryota > Metazoa > Mollusca > Bivalvia > Unionida > Unionidae > Unio > Unio delphinus. Next base: position 1,820,136 of record JAQISU010000147.1, read on the forward strand.
GAGCTTCCCAGACACGTGTTCCTGGCATATCAGCAGGAGGTCCAATGTATAGACCTAACAAGCAAGTGTTTAACAAGATGGAATTTAAACGTTTTCACGTCAGGGTGAACTCCAGGCAATATTCACAGTAAGAAATCGACATTAGCAATGAAATTGCTCGCAGAAGAACTGCATAAACGAGCACGCACGCATTTTCAACGACGCAGAGTGGTCGCTGTCGACGATATATGGTTGGCATACTTCGTCGAAATGAGAGATAACAGTGATCGATTCAATGATCTCATGACTTTATCGATCTGTTCAGTAAATATGCATGGGTAGTTCCACTAAAAAATAAAACAGGAAAGTCTATCGTTGAGGCGTTTGATTGTGTTTTTGGTGACATCCCAGGTGCACGAAAGTCCCATAAATTATGGGTAGATGGTGGAAGTAATTTTGTTTTAAAACCGTCTCAAATTGGCTTCAGAAGAAAATACATTGTCCATTACAGCACACAATCCCATCAAAGCAGCCATCGTCGAGAGTTTTAACAGAACTCTCAAAAATCGCATGCAGAAAAGATTTACCAGCGATAACAACAATCGATACTTAGATATCATTTTACCAGACATAGTTGACCTTATTAATCACACATGGCATCGCAGCATCGAAAGGACAAACATGGAAACATCCTCAATGGATCAAAAACAATAGGTCACATATGCCTTATTTTGTTTAGATCTAATTTCAAAGTAGGTGATCACGTCAGAATTAGATGATAAAAAACCACGTTTGAAAAAGGATTTACCTCCATCTGGACCGAAGGTCTTCGTCGTCATCAAAAACCCATTTTAGTCACCTACCAGGTCAAAGATGAATCAGGAGAGCCCATCAAATGTTCGTTTTACAAACAGGAAAAATATATAAAAAGCAGTGGCGTAGCGATGATACTCGGCGTCCAGGGCAAAACACCCAAATTTGCGGCGCCCAGAGCAAAACACCCAAATTTGCGCCCCCGGCTGCCCCTGTTGCGCAGTTATGTTGATATTTTGGGCTGATTTGGCGCCCCCTAGCCACCGGCGCCCGGGGCGAATGCACCACCTGCCCCCCCCCCCCGTCGCTACGTCACTGATAAAAAGAATAAGACATGTACAAAGTCAAAAAAGTGATCTCTTCCAAAGGTAATAAAATCCCTTATCAAATGGTTTGGTTATTCTGAACAATCCAACTCGTGAATTCCAAAAGCACAGCTTTGATATCATTGTCTCAAGAGTTTATGTATCCGACGGCAAGACCTCCGAAATAATCTTATACTCCTCATCTAGGCTCTTTCAAGAGACCGTCTTACCTTTCGCTGCATGCTTGTGAAGACCCATCCTCTCAAATATACGCTTGAACACATACTCAAATTTACAATTTCAGGCAGCATACCAACTGAACTATTCAGCCAGTAATATAACTGAGCAGAGGCGTAGCTGGGGGGGGGGGGGGGGGGAAGGGGTACATATGTCTCCGGGCGCCATACTAGTGGGGGCGCCAAAATGGGCTTTGAAATAGGTTGTAACGGGTAATGGTGATTTTATTGATGAAAATAATGGGTTACAGAGTTGAGGTGGGGGGGGGGGGGGAAATGATTATTGTCCCCGGGTGCCAAACACTCTAGCTACGCCTTTGTAACTGATCAGCTCGCTGCAGAGCTGAGAAATTAACACGCCTCGTCTTACTTTTCTGTGATACTGCTGATTGTACCGCTGCACCGGTCGCTGATGACTATAACTACGTCTCAACCACTCCTCGTTTTCGTACTCGTCTTCACTCTCCTCACAAAACATCATCTCAGGCACATAATTCAAATCTTTATTTGGATATGCTATATACAACTTCGCACGCTTCAGTATCTCCTCAGACGCAGACTCGTAACACATTAACCCCTAGCGACGACTTTACGGGGCATGATGTAGTAGCCTACTTCCAAGGTCTGTAGCGTCGAGGTCATACATGACACACTAAAATGGGTGGTATCATTGAAAAGTAGACAGATGTAGCGCTACAATGATAGCAAGTAATCTGCACATTTTAATTGCATTACAAAATACAGAGGGAAAAACCGAAGTTTTTGGACCCGTTTTTTTTTTCACCCAAAAATTGCCCATGGACGGATTCCGAATTTGTCTCGAGATTTTAGACTTTATGACCTCAGATCTACGGCAGACCGGTCTGAAACGCACACAGGTGAACCTGTGCAAAAAGTTGAATAAGGTGGACATTTTGAATAAAGAGTCTTCTTCATACGAAAATTATGGGTCCGCCAGCAAACTAACCAATGAAAAACATTTTCTTTAGCATTAGTAGCCATTTGTCTAACGGATTATTGTTTGGAAATCGATGTATTCAGAAATAGTCCCCAAAACGTGTTTCCTACTCAAATTTCATGCGAAAACAGCAAAAACCTCCAGGGGTTAATATGTTAAATCAAATATATCAGAATACTGCTGAGAACATCCTCACGAAAACTTAATCGATCAGCCCTCTAAGGATAACACGGAAGATACGTCTTCGCAATATCACAAGCATACCTCTAATACATCCCAGAGTGGCCCATACAAATCCTCCATAACACAGGGGCTCGTATCGTTGCTTACAATCGACCGGTCCTACATATACTATATAATAACTACAAGGGAGGACACTTCTCTCCTTTCTCGCACGACCCATTTAAGAATAAACGCTGTTATTTCAAGCCACGTTTCGCCTAGAGTAATAAATTTGGTACCGATATTTAGCTCAGACATTTGACTATGTATCCCTGTCAGCAGTTTGACTAAATATCATATCTTTAAGGAATGCCAAATCATTTTCCCACGGTACCGCTTGACACGTACCTGATCGCGCCCGCTTAATATTCAAGAACAACGCGCTGAATGGAATACTGCACTCTCATTGGCCAACCGAAAATTACGTACGCGTCTATTTATAAGTTAGTCCGGGAAATTTAAATTGCTGGATTGTCCAAAAGAAGCAGACGAAATAAGAATAAAATATGACGGAATCACACATTGTTTCGTGGTAAGAATTATCAAAATGTGAAGACCATCTTTTGTTTTAAATTTATTAAACAATAAAGATCACAACTGTTTGCAAATCTATATACTCCTTAAAATGGTATATGATTATATGATTGTTGTTATTAATATATGTCAATAATAGAAAATGTAAACAAAAGAGATCCTCTCCATTTCTGAAAAATCTCTGCAGCTTGCATAAAGCAACATTTCAGATTTAAGATTTAAAGCATGCATTGTTATATGTATCATTGCATATGAAAATTCATCTCAAGAATACCCTTCCTTTCCTCTTATATTTTCAATTTAGTCATAATCATTTCTAATATAAATGATGTGAATCTTTTCAGCATTTGTTTGCAGAATGCAACAAAAATATCCATAAATGCTGAAATACATACTGCAGGGTGGGGCTTCAGTATAGTATTAATTAACTATATTTACAACATGTATTTTACAGATTTCTAAGGTTGTAATTATTTGGTACCAAATGAAGGGTGGTTAATCTGTTTGAGAAATTTCACATTTCCTATAGGTATTCCAGCTATATTGGGGCAGTGTTAGAAGTGCTATCCAACTAACTGCATTTTTAAACTTTAAGATTTTAAGCATAATATCTTTATAAATTATTCCCTTAGTACACTAGATTACCAAAGTTTAATTGTCATTGAGTCGTTACATCAGTGTCTTGTGTGCATGATCACATCTCAATCTCTATTTTGAAGAGAATATTTTATTATAGTATTTTTTTAAAAAAAGATTACACAGGGGGAAGAGATACTGTCACAGCCTATGTACCATTCTATCAATCCATAATTCTATTAACAAATGTACAGAATCTCCTTTAACACTGCTGAATATAATGACATGACATTATGGAATATGATTGATGTTCATCAGAAATATTTATACAAGTTTTAGAATTTTATATTATGTCTTATGTGGAGAAAAGTGGATAAGGCACTGTTTTTCAGAATCTTCAAATTTGTATGTATCATAATTGAGAGCCATGATATTACCTTTATAATGGAATTTAGGATAAATGTATAAACAATGTATACACAAATTTTGCATGTTGCAAGTTTTAACTAACTCCATATTATAATATACTGAATGCATGTAGGTCATAAATATAATACTGATCCAAACACTGTAGACACATATTTCCATAGCATGAAGTTACTCCCATTGACATAACTGGGAAGCACAGGGATTTGCAATTATGAGAAAAAATGAAATTCTAGTGCACTTACTGGTAGTACTTGAACTAATAAATAATGACATTACCAATATTATTCCTTTATGATGTCACCCGAAAATCTACAGTCTGGAAATATCCATTCCTCCTCCTGAAGTTCATGTTCATCTCCGAGCAAACCAAAGCACTCATAATGATGCCATGTATCACACATCTCACAACAAACACTATCAACTACACAGTCCTCCTGACATCTTCCACATGGCCACTTAGTTGTCTTTGATCGTTCCCCTTTTCCCTTTCCTGTCTTTTTGTTTACTGCTTTTCTTTTTACTAATTTATTCAGGCTTCCTTGCTTTTCGGAGGTGGAAGAATAATCTGATCTGTCTTTCCTCAACTGACTTTGCTTAGAACTAGAGCTTACTTGTGCTTCGGAAGAAGATTTTACTTTACTGTCTCTTCTCATTTAAATTTACTTCCTGTGTGATTCTTCTTTCTTAGCCTTAACTTTTAGCTTGAATTCTCATCTAAACTGTGCAGATGACATTAACGAATACTTACTCACTACCTCCTCTTTTAACTTCTGATCATGTAGAGAGAAATATTCATCATCTTCAGTGTTAAAGATCTGTGACCACTGTTGGTTCAGTGTCTCATTTAGCAGAACCCTTGATGTTACAAAGTCATAAAAGCTTTTGCCATATAAATTTACATTTTCCACAGTTTCAAGTTTTCTGATGACCTAGTCTAACTCTTGGAAAAATGAAAGGCTTTATCACTTACACAGCACAGACCACTCCTTACATTTTGCTTTCTCTGTATCTCAGTCATGGAAACCTTATCTTCTGATGTTTCCATTAGGTCACTTTCATATTGGATGAGTGTATCTAACTTTACTGCTTGGTAATACAGTTTGTTCACATAATCCCTGGAATTATTGCTGTACAAGTTTTTTCTTACAGCACTTCTTTTTCTGTGTCTAAGTGTTGCAACACACCAACCGGCTATATATCTCAATTTCGCTCTTCCACTGCTTGTATCTTCAAAGACAGTTCTATTGCGTTTGCTTTTAATGGGTCTGAGATGTCAGCCACGAGTTTTGCTCTCAGCTTCATTAATATCCCAAATGCAACTATATAATGGTTAAGTTTGAGATCTGTGCTCACAAAAAGCTGCCTTACATAATTTCTGTATTCTTCTGTACTGATAAACTTTGTGACTGCAGCATAAAATGAAGTCAATGTTTTGTTCCTGATGTTTCCTTCTGAGAATGTACCCCTTAAGTCAATTTCATTCACATGCATACATTTTTTCTCAATGATCAGTCATTTTAACAGTGTGAATCTCAATAGTTTATAAGTTCTGACAAATGGGATATGACCCTTGCGTACAGACACTGACCTATGTGGACAAGTCATCTGCATGATTTTATTTGTCTCAAAATGGCCATTAATTCTATAAATGGTTATATGATGTGGATTTCATTGTTATAATGAGGTTTGCATAATAAGCATTATATATAACACCTCTTATGCAAATCTGTACTAACCCATTTTGATCATATCTGTAACCAACTATACATAAATCATAATATGTGTGAATGTTTATGCATATATATTACTTTGCATCCATCCCATCTCTCTGTCTCTCTCACACTCACACACATGTACAAATTCTCTTTTGAACTGAGTCCAAGTTGTTATGGATATAAATATAAATGATGTGAATCTTTTCAGCATTTGTTTGCAGAATGCAACAAAAATATCCATAAATGCTGAAATACATACTGCAGGGTGGGGCTTCAGTATAGTATTAATTAACTATATTTACAACATGTATTTTACAGATTTCTAAGGTTGTAATTATTTGGTACCAAATGAAGGGTGGTTAATCTGTTTGAGAAATTTCACATTTCCTATAGGTATTCCAGCTATATTGGGGCAGTGTTAGAAGTGCTATCCAACTAACTGCATTTTTAAACTTTAAGATTTTAAGCATAATATCTTTATAAATTATTCCCTTAGTACACTAGATTACCAAAGTTTAATTGTCATTGAGTCGTTACATCAGTGTCTTGTGTGCATGATCACATCTCAATCTCTATTTTGAAGAGAATATTTTATTATAGTATTTTTTTAAAAAAAGATTACACAGGGGGAAGAGATACTGTCACAGCCTATGTACCATTCTATCAATCCATAATTCTATTAACAAATGTACAGAATCTCCTTTAACACTGCTGAATATAATGACATGACATTATGGAATATGATTGATGTTCATCAGAAATATTTATACAAGTTTTAGAATTTTATATTATGTCTTATGTGGAGAAAAGTGGATAAGGCACTGTTTTTCAGAATCTTCAAATTTGTATGTATCATAATTGAGAGCCATGATATTACCTTTATAATGGAATTTAGGATAAATGTATAAACAATGTATACACAAATTTTGCATGTTGCAAGTTTTAACTAACTCCATATTATAATATACTGAATGCATGTAGGTCATAAATATAATACTGATCCAAACACTGTAGACACATATTTCCATAGCATGAAGTTACTCCCATTGACATAACTGGGAAGCACAGGGATTTGCAATTATGAGAAAAAATGAAATTCTAGTGCACTTACTGGTAGTACTTGAACTAATAAATAATGACATTACCAATATTATTCCTTTATGATGTCACCCGAAAATCTACAGTCTGGAAATATCCATTCCTCCTCCTGAAGTTCATGTTCATCTCCGAGCAAACCAAAGCACTCATAATGATGCCATGTATCACACATCTCACAACAAACACTATCAACTACACAGTCCTCCTGACATCTTCCACATGGCCACTTAGTTGTCTTTGATCGTTCCCCTTTTCCCTTTCCTGTCTTTTTGTTTACTGCTTTTCTTTTTACTAATTTATTCAGGCTTCCTTGCTTTTCGGAGGTGGAAGAATAATCTGATCTGTCTTTCCTCAACTGACTTTGCTTAGAACTAGAGCTTACTTGTGCTTCGGAAGAAGATTTTACTTTACTGTCTCTTCTCATTTAAATTTACTTCCTGTGTGATTCTTCTTTCTTAGCCTTAACTTTTAGCTTGAATTCTCATCTAAACTGTGCAGATGACATTAACGAATACTTACTCACTACCTCCTCTTTTAACTTCTGATCATGTAGAGAGAAATATTCATCATCTTCAGTGTTAAAGATCTGTGACCACTGTTGGTTCAGTGTCTCATTTAGCAGAACCCTTGATGTTACAAAGTCATAAAAGCTTTTGCCATATAAATTTACATTTTCCACAGTTTCAAGTTTTCTGATGACCTAGTCTAACTCTTGGAAAAATGAAAGGCTTTATCACTTACACAGCACAGACCACTCCTTACATTTTGCTTTCTCTGTATCTCAGTCATGGAAACCTTATCTTCTGATGTTTCCATTAGGTCACTTTCATATTGGATGAGTGTATCTAACTTTACTGCTTGGTAATACAGTTTGTTCACATAATCCCTGGAATTATTGCTGTACAAGTTTTTTCTTACAGCACTTCTTTTTCTGTGTCTAAGTGTTGCAACACACCAACCGGCTATATATCTCAATTTCGCTCTTCCACTGCTTGTATCTTCAAAGACAGTTCTATTGCGTTTGCTTTTAATGGGTCTGAGATGTCAGCCACGAGTTTTGCTCTCAGCTTCATTAATATCCCAAATGCAACTATATAATGGTTAAGTTTGAGATCTGTGCTCACAAAAAGCTGCCTTACATAATTTCTGTATTCTTCTGTACTGATAAACTTTGTGACTGCAGCATAAAATGAAGTCAATGTTTTGTTCCTGATGTTTCCTTCTGAGAATGTACCCCTTAAGTCAATTTCATTCACATGCATACATTTTTTCTCAATGATCAGTCATTTTAACAGTGTGAATCTCAATAGTTTATAAGTTCTGACAAATGGGATATGACCCTTGCGTACAGACACTGACCTATGTGGACAAGTCATCTGCATGATTTTATTTGTCTCAAAATGGCCATTAATTCTATAAATGGTTATATGATGTGGATTTCATTGTTATAATGAGGTTTGCATAATAAGCATTATATATAACACCTCTTATGCAAATCTGTACTAACCCATTTTGATCATATCTGTAACCAACTATACATAAATCATAATATGTGTGAATGTTTATGCATATATATTACTTTGCATCCATCCCATCTCTCTGTCTCTCTCACACTCACACACATGTACAAATTCTCTTTTGAACTGAGTCCAAGTTGTTATGGATATAAATATAAATGATGTGAATCTTTTCAGCATTTGTTTGCAGAATGCAACAAAAATATCCATAAATGCTGAAATACATACTGCAGGGTGGGGCTTCAGTATAGTATTAATTAACTATATTTACAACATGTATTTTACAGATTTCTAAGGTTGTAATTATTTGGTACCAAATGAAGGGTGGTTAATCTGTTTGAGAAATTTCACATTTCCTATAGGTATTCCAGCTATATTGGGGCAGTGTTAGAAGTGCTATCCAACTAACTGCATTTTTAAACTTTAAGATTTTAAGCATAATATCTTTATAAATTATTCCCTTAGTACACTAGATTACCAAAGTTTAATTGTCATTGAGTCGTTACATCAGTGTCTTGTGTGCATGATCACATCTCAATCTCTATTTTGAAGAGAATATTTTATTATAGTATTTTTTTAAAAAAAGATTACACAGGGGGAAGAGATACTGTCACAGCCTATGTACCATTCTATCAATCCATAATTCTATTAACAAATGTACAGAATCTCCTTTAACACTGCTGAATATAATGACATGACATTATGGAATATGATTGATGTTCATCAGAAATATTTATACAAGTTTTAGAATTTTATATTATCTCTTATGTGGAGAAAAGTGGATAAGGCACTGTTTTTCAGAATCTTCAAATTTGTATGTATCATAATTGAGAGCCATGATATTACCTTTATAATGGAATTTAGGATAAATGTATAAACAATGTATACACAAATTTTGCATGTTGCAAGTTTTAACTAACTCCATATTATAATATACTGAATGCATGTAGGTCATAAATATAATACTGATCCAAACACTGTAGACACATATTTCCATAGCATGAAGTTACTCCCATTGACATAACTGGGAAGCACAGGGATTTGCAATTATGAGAAAAAATGAAATTCTAGTGCACTTACTGGTAGTACTTGAACTAATAAATAATGACATTACCAATATTATTCCTTTATGATGTCACCCGAAAATCTACAGTCTGGAAATATCCATTCCTCCTCCTGAAGTTCATGTTCATCTCCGAGCAAACCAAAGCACTCATAATGATGCCATGTATCACACATCTCACAACAAACACTATCAACTACACAGTCCTCCTGACATCTTCCACATGGCCACTTAGTTGTCTTTGATCGTTCCCCTTTTCCCTTTCCTGTCTTTTTGTTTACTGCTTTTCTTTTTACTAATTTATTCAGGCTTCCTTGCTTTTCGGAGGTGGAAGAATAATCTGATCTGTCTTTCCTCAACTGACTTTGCTTAGAACTAGAGCTTACTTGTGCTTCGGAAGAAGATTTTACTTTACTGTCTCTTCTCATTTAAATTTACTTCCTGTGTGATTCTTCTTTCTTAGCCTTAACTTTTAGCTTGAATTCTCGTCTAAACTGTGCAGATGACATTAACGAATACTTACTCACTACCTCCTCTTTTAACTTCTGATCATGTAGAGAGAAATATTCATCATCTTCAGTGTTAAAGATCTGTGACCACTGTTGGTTCAGTGTCTCATTTAGCAGAACCCTTGATGTTACAAAGTCATAAAAGCTTTTGCCATATAAATTTACATTTTCCACAGTTTCAAGTTTTCTGATGACCTAGTCTAACTCTTGGAAAAATGAAAGGCTTTATCACTTACACAGCACAGACCACTCCTTACATTTTGCTTTCTCTGTATCTCAGTGATGGAAACCTTATCTTCTGATGTTTCCATTAGGTCACTTTCATATTGGATGAGTGTATCTAACTTTACTGCTTGGTAATACAGTTTGTTCACATAATCCCTGGAATTATTGCTGTACAAGTTTTTTCTTACAGCACTTCTTTTTCTGTGTCTAAGTGTTGCAACACACCAACCGGCTATATATCTCAATTTCGCTCTTCCACTGCTTGTATCTTCAAAGACAGTTCTATTGCGTTTGCTTTTAATGGGTCTGAGATGTCAGCCACGAGTTTTGCTCTCAGCTTCATTAATATCCCAAATGCAACTATATAATGGTTAAGTTTGAGATCTGTGCTCACAAAAAGCTGCCTTACATAATTTCTGTGCTCTTCTGTACTGATAAACTTTGTGACTGCAGCATAAAATGAAGTCAATGTTTTGTTCCTGATGTTTCCTTCTGAGAATGTACCCCTTAAGTCAATTTCATTCACATGCATACATTTTTTCTCAATGATCAGTCATTTTAACAGTGTGAATCTCAATAGTTTATAAGTTCTGACAAATGGGATATGACCCTTGCGTACAGACACTGACCTATGTGGACAAGTCATCTGCATGATTTTATTTGTCTCAAAATGGCCATTAATTCTATAAATGGTTATATGATGTGGATTTCATTGTTATAATGAGGTTTGCATAATAAGCATTATATATAACACCTCTTATGCAAATCTGTACTAACCCATTTTGATCATATCTGTAACCAACTATACATAAATCATAATATGTGTGAATGTTTATGCATATATATTACTTTGCATCCATCCCATCTCTCTGTCTCTCTCACACTCACACACATGTACAAATTCTCTTTTGAACTGAGTCCAAGTTGTTATGGATATAAATATAAATGATGTGAATCTTTTCAGCATTTGTTTGCAGAATGGAACAAAAATATCCATAAATGCTGAAATACATACTGCAGGGTGGGGCTTCAGTATAGTATTAATTAACTATATTTACAACATGTATTTTACAGATTTCTAAGGTTGTAATTATTTGGTACCAAATGAAGGGTGGTTAATCTGTTTGAGAAATTTCACATTTCCTATAGGTATTCCAGCTAGACTGGGGCAGTGTTAGAAGTGCTATCCAACTAACTGCATTTTTAAACTTTAAGATTTTAAGCATAATATCTTTATAAATTATTCCCTTAGTACACTAGATTACCAAAGTTTAATTGTCATTGAGTCGTTACATCAGTGTCTTGTGTGCATGATCACATCTCAATCTCTATTTTGAAGAGAATATTTTATTATAGTATTTTTTTAAAAAAAGATTACACAGGGGGAAGAGATACTGTCACAGCCTATGTACCATTCTATCAATCCATAATTCTATTAACAAATGTACAGAATCTCCTTTAACACTGCTGAATATAATGACATGACATTATGGAATATGATTGATATTCATCAGAAATATTTATACAAGTTTTAGAATTTTATATTATCTCTTATGTGGAGAAAAGTGGATAAGGCACTGTTTTTCAGAATCTTCAAATTTGTATGTATCATAATTGAGAGCCATGATATTACCTTTATAATGGAATTTAGGATAAATGTATAAACAATGTATACACAAATTTTGCATGTTGCAAGTTTTAACTAACTCCATATTATAATATACTGAATGCATGTAGGTCATAAATATAATACTGATCCAAACACTGTAGACACATATTTCCATAGCATGAAGTTACTCCCATTGACATAACTGGGAAGCACAGGGATTTGCAATTATGAGAAAAAATGAAATTCTAGTGCACTTACTGGTAGTACTTGAACTAATAAATAATGACATTACCAATATTATTCCTTTATGATGTCACCCGAAAATCTACAGTCTGGAAATATCCATTCCTCCTCCTGAAGTTCATGTTCATCTCCGAGCAAACCAAAGCACTCATAATGATGCCATGTATCACACATCTCACAACAAACACTATCAACTACACAGTCCTCCTGACATCTTCCACATGGCCACTTAGTTGTCTTTGATCGTTCCCCTTTTCCCTTTCCTGTCTTTTTGTTTACTGCTTTTCTTTTTACTAATTTATTCAGGCTTCCTTGCTTTTCGGAGGTGGAAGAATAATCTGATCTGTCTTTCCTCAACTGACTTTGCTTAGAACTAGAGCTTACTTGTGCTTCGGAAGAAGATTTTACTTTACTGTCTCTTCTCATTTAAATTTACTTCCTGTGTGATTCTTCTTTCTTAGCCTTAACTTTTAGCTTGAATTCTCGTCTAAACTGTGCAGATGACATTAACGAATACTTACTCACTACCTCCTCTTTTAACTTCTGATCATGTAGAGAGAAATATTCATCATCTTCAGTGTTAAAGATCTGTGACCACTGTTGGTTCAGTGTCTCATTTAGCAGAACCCTTGATGTTACAAAGTCATAAAAGCTTTTGCCATATAAATTTACATTTTCCACAGTTTCAAGTTTTCTGATGACCTAGTCTAACTCTTGGAAAAATGAAAGGCTTTATCACTTACACAGCACAGACCACTCCTTACATTTTGCTTTCTCTGTATCTCAGTGATGGAAACCTTATCTTCTGATGTTTCCATTAGGTCACTTTCATATTGGATGAGTGTATCTAACTTTACTGCTTGGTAATACAGTTTGTTCACATAATCCCTGGAATTATTGCTGTACAAGTTTTTTCTTACAGCACTTCTTTTTCTGTGTCTAAGTGTTGCAACACACCAACCGGCTATATATCTCAATTTCGCTCTTCCACTGCTTGTATCTTCAAAGACAGTTCTATTGCGTTTGCTTTTAATGGGTCTGAGATGTCAGCCACGAGTTTTGCTCTCAGCTTCATTAATATCCCAAATGCAACTATATAATGGTTAAGTTTGAGATCTGTGCTCACAAAAAGCTGCCTTACATAATTTCTGTACTCTTCTGTACTGATAAACTTTGTGACTGCAGCATAAAATGAAGTCAATGTTTTGTTCCTGATGTTTCCTTCTGAGAATGTACCCCTTAAGTCAATTTCATTCACATGCATACATTTTTTCTCAATGATCAGTCATTTTAACAGTGTGAATCTCAATAGTTTATAAGTTCTGACAAATGGGATATGACCCTTGCGTACAGACACTGACCTATGTGGACAAGTCATCTGCATGATTTTATTTGTCTCAAAATGGCCATTAATTCTATAAATGGTTATATGATGTGGATTTCATTGTTATAATGAGGTTTGCATAATAAGCATTATATATAACACCTCTTATGCAAATCTGTACTAACCCATTTTGATCATATCTGTAACCAACTATACATAAATCATAATATGTGTGAATGTTTATGCATATATATTACTTTGCATCCATCCCATCTCTCTGTATCTCTCACACTCACACACATGTACAAATTCTCTTTTGAACTGAGTCCAAGTTGTTATGGATAACATAGTATAAGACACTGAATTCCAGGTGTGAAAATCAGAGAAAGTAAAAATATAGTATGAAATGAAGATGAAATGACTGATTGAAACATATGTTGTCTATTTCAAGTATCCTTAAACAGGGGTGTGTATATAATTTTTGTAATAGTTTATTGTTAAAAACGAGTTCAAAGAAAAATGATATTGTCACTGGTGATAAACTGATAATATCATTCCTATGGATGGTATCTCAAATAAAAACTGAGTGATCATTGCTATTCATTGATGCAAAATCTTACAAATTTAGGAATTTCAGGACTACATGTATTACTGTCTGAGAAATTAGTATATGTGTGTGTGTTGATGTTTTTACACATATACATCCAAGTATTGGTGAAAATGATAAAAAGAACAGGAAAAAAAATTCAAAGAGAAGGAAGATTTTTTAAATTGTGTTTTATCTTTTCCTCTTTTATCACATGAGGTCTGTTATTAAAATACAATGTTCAAATTACCTTCTGTTCGTCTGTGTACTTGTGACAAAACATAATGATGTGGAATCAGGCTGTGAATCTTCTCATAACTGATAAAGAGTTCTCCTCTGTCATGGTACACATCATTTAGCACAGGCTTCAGTTGAAAGAAATCACCAGAAACAATGATCTGAATGCCACCAAATGGGAAATTGCTTTCCTTTACTGTTCTGAGCACCTTCTCTATTTGCAGAAATGATTTCAGAGATAGCATGGAAATTTCATCAATAAAAAGAATGTCAACATTCATAATCCTTCTTTTAATATCTATCATATCATCATTATTTTTGATCTTATCTATCAAAATATCATCGGGGAAACGACCGTCCTGAATGCCCGAAAACTTGTTTATTGTCATTCAGTACAACTGAGAAGCAGCTATACCTGTACTGGCTGTTAAGTAAACTGTTTTCCCTATTTCTTTCAGTCTTTTGCTTAAATTGTTAACTAGGAAGCTTTACCAGTACTAGCCTGCCCTGATATCATGATATTGTGACCTGACATTGCGGCGTGTACGATATCCTCCATCATGCAAACACGTACCAGCATCAGCAATACTTCGATCCCAGTGAAAACACCCGCCATATGTCAATGTATTTCAGGCAATCAAAAAATTACGATTAAAAAATCTAAGCCAACATGCGTAATTTTCGGTTGGCCAATGAGAGTGCAGTATTCCATTCAGCGCGTTGTTCTTGAATATTAAGCGGGCGCGATCAGGTACGTGTCAAGCGGTACCGTGGGAAAATGATTTGGCATTCCTTAAAGATATGATATTTAGTCAAACTGCTGACAGGGATACATAGTCAAATGTCTGAGCTAAATATCGGTACCAAATTTATTACTCTAGGCGAAACGTGGCTTGAAATAACAGCGTTTATTCTTAAATGGGTCGTGCGAGAAAGGAGAGAAGTGTCCTCCCTTGTAGTTATTATATAGTATATGTAGGACCGGTCGATTGTAAGCAACGATACGAGCCCCTGTGCTCCATAACACAGTAGTATATATAAATTGTTACGTGCTTAGGCTCGAATAAACAATAACATAGAAAGAGTGAAAATAACAAGCTTGTAAAAACTTAACAATTTATTGAGCACATATATTTTCCAGAAAAGAAAAAATAAATTTACGGTTTTAAGAATCAATTCCAAAATTAATCCAAAAATACTTCAAAATATTATCCACCAGATAAATTTCAAAAGTCCTGGCAATAAAATGTCCAAATAATTCCAAGTTCGAATCACAGCGAAGTATCCAAGATGGAAGACAATGTCACTTGATGAAGTCAGTTCTTGGTAATAAAAGTCTATGAGCACAATTCTTTTCTAGATAAATAACAAAATAATTCCTCTTGATCCAAACCAATTGACATAATTTCCAGTACAAGGTAATTTAAAATAACTCCAAACGACACATAACTTAGTATTCTAAAAGCCCAACATAGTTTATATACCTGTTTTTTCTATGTAAACAAGAAAGGGGTCACATGATCTTCTAGAACAAATTTACGTTCAAAACCTCACGTAAAACCCAACTAAAAATAGAAAGATGTTTATATAAAGCTCCATAATGTCCTTGGAACAAACCAATCATTTTGAAAGCTTGTTTACAACTCTGAAGCCAGGTCAGAAATGAGGTCAACACCTGGTGTTTATTCTGTAAAGTACAGGTCACCATGAACGAATCTTAATCTTAAAATGCCAAATTTGAATCTAACAAACAAACAATAAAAATAAATATAAATGACCTATATAAAATATACGTAACACCTTCCCCCATAAAATAAAAAGAAAGGTTTATATGATAAAACTTTCTTTTTACCACAAACCAATTTACACCTAAAAAAACTCGTATAAATTATAGTGTATATGATATAATATATTGTTATACACGGGAAAGAGCATCTATTGGTTTAACTTGTCCATGTCCCACAATATGTCATAAGAAAGTCACACTAGCACGGTCGAACTCACTGTAAGATAAATTAACTGTCAAACATGCATCAGTGAGTCTGTCAAAGAATTTTCGAATTGTTGCTAGATGTTCTATCCAGGTGTCGTTGTATATGATGACATCATCTATATAGACATCACAATTTTCTAGACCAGAGGCGATCATTTTTATGAGAAGTTGAAATGTTCTTGTTCACTCTTTCATCCTGAATGGCATTACTTTATATTGGTAAAGTCCATCTGGAGTCACAAATGCTGAGATTTCCTTTGCTCTTTCCGTTAGTGGAATCTGCCAAAATCGTTTCAGAAGGTCAAATTTGGTGACATACTTGGCATTCCCAATTTTATCAATACAATCGTCAATTCTTGGTAATGGGAATGATTCTGTTTTTGTCACACTGTTCACTGTCCTATAATCAATGCACATACGAAAAGTTTTATCTGGTTTTGGAACAAGTATGCATGGTGAACTCCAATCACTTTTACTGGGCTCGATAAAATCATTCTCCAGCAAATATTGAATTTCCTTTTTTAAGTATTCCTGTTCGAGTGGATTCATCCTGTATGGATGTTGTTTGACTGGTTTGGAATTTACAATTTCAACATCATGAAAAATTTTGTTTGTCCTTGTAGGAACATCTGGAAATAAGTGCTCATGTTCAAATGATAACTGTTTCAGTTCATTTCTTTCTGGCACTTTTAAATGTGAAAGTTTCTGGTCTAGATCTTTCATAATTTCTAAATTACAAAGATTCATCATTTCAATATCAATAGAGTCTAATGATATTCCTTCACTGAGTGGGACAGGTACAACTAAATTAATTACAGGTTTAACATGGCTATCTCTTTCAATATACTCTTTTAGCATGTTTGTAACAGAATTGTTACCGAGAGGATGGTGGATTAAATGAACAACACAAACACAATACGGTATGTGAAAGAAAATATAAATTTATTTTCTAATTGATTTACAAACTAATCTCACCATTTTCTTTGTTTCGTCGTACATGCATTACCTGGGGTGAATAAGTGTTTTTTTCAAGGTAAGCAGCGTGTAACGATTTGCATGTGCCTGACTTTGAATTACATGAAATCCGGAACATTTAGATTCACAGGGTGCACGGTAATCTTGCCGTGATTTCTGCTCACCTATTTGAGGGTATATAAGGCAGAATATTTCTGATCAGTATTACGGGACCTAAAGTATCTAATCACAGGATAGATAGCTCGTCTTTCAATCTCCAGCCAAAGGGGTGAGTGTTAAATTTATATTTCGTTTTATTGTGAATTTTATTCAGTTTATCATTTCATATATTGATGCCTTTATTGCAATGCAGATTTTTTACGTGGAATATTTGGAATTACTAGTCACTATTAGACTTTAAATGCAATAGCGTGATCTAAGGTTTAGATTATTTTTTTGAGACAACTATTATTAGTCTGGTTTCTTTATTGTAGCTGATAACGCATCTGATAGCGCATCTGATAACATCTGATAACATCGTTGATAACGTCTTTGAGATCGTAGCTGAAATTGTTGCAGATTTATTGTGCAATCGAATTGAAGTATCTGACTGTCTGTCTGTCGAACTGTCTGTTCGTCTACATCTGTCGTGACGTGTAAATATCCGGAAATCTAGAAGTCCGAGTGTCGGAGCTGTCTAGAGTTGTAAACATCCGGGGCAACATCTAGGGTATTGAGGAACGTTGGTTCTAGTAGATGTTGTATGCTGTCTGTACGTATAACTGTGGTGGATCCGTGAAGGGCAAACAGCCAATAAAAGTATTGGTCAACCCTAGGTCTTCGGGGAAACTGGGCGGCAATTCAACAGGTGGTGAATCGTACGGTTATACAGGGTCGAGACACGTGTGTGTTGCAATTGTAGTACAATTGAATACATTGTTGTATTTACATGGTTATTTCAGATCACAATAGTATTTCAAGGGATTGCATGAATCTCAATAAAAGCTAGCAACTTGATTAAATACATGTATATGTTCGTGCTAGTTGTCGCAATCCATACATGCGATAGTATAGTTTGATGTTTTGTGTTTGTTATCGTAATTTATACTTGCGGTAATATATCTTTCGTAAAGGTTCCTTGGATCTGTGTATAGTCCAAGAATTCCTTTTATATCTGTGTTTTATTTTGTATTGATATTTCATTTATTCATGTATTGTGAATGGTTGTGAGTGTAATTGTGGGTTGAGCGCAGGAGTTATTGTGTTGATACATCATTATTTTTCATTAATAATTTATTTCATAAATTTATATTTTCTTTCACATATTGTGTTTGTGTTGTTCATTTAATCCACCATCCTCTCAGTAACAATTCTGTTACAATGTTTATATGGCAAAGTTGTTTTTGTTTGCGCCTCCCAGAAGTATTTATGATGTAATTTAAGTCATTAATTTTCCTATCAACTGTGTAGGGACCATAATATTTGGCCTGAAGAGGATTTTGTGGCATTGGTAAGAGAGCCAAGACTCTATCACCAGGCTGAAAACTCCTTTCCTTTGATTTTTTTTCATCATATCTTGATTGCATTTTAGATTGAGCAGAGTGCATATTGGCTCTTGCGACGTCACAAGCCTTTGACAACTTGTATCTAAAATCGGAAACATAATCAAGAAGAATGATCTCAGTATCTTCATTAGAGAGAAGTTTCTCTTTCAATAACTTCAATGGTCCATGCACAGTGTGTCCTAAAACTAGTTCAAAGGGACTGAAGCCTAAAGATTCTTGAACTGATTCTCTAACAGCAAACAATAGTAAATGAATGCCTTCATCCCAATCTTTTTTCGTATCAAAACAATATGATCGGATCATATTTTTCAAAGTCTGATGGAATCTTTCTACTGCCCCTTGGCTCTCAGGGTGATAGGCAGAAGATTTGAATGGCAGAATGCCCAATTCATACATAACTTGTTGGAAAATTCCAGACATGAAGTTTGAACCTTGATCAGACTGAACAGATTTGGGAGGGCCATACTGAGTAAAAAAACTTTATCAAAGCTTTTACTATTGTTTTAGATTTTATATTCCTCAACGGAATTGCCTCTGGAAACCTTGTTGACGCACACATTATGGTCAACAGATATTGGTTACCTGACTTGGTCTTGGGTAAGGGACCTACACAATCTATCATAATTCTACTAAATGGTTCGTCAAAGGCAGGAATAGGTTGTAGATGAGCCTTAGGTATCTTCTGATTGGGTGTTCCTACCACATGACAAGAATGACAAGATCTACAGTATTTGACAACATCCCCTTTGATTTTTGGCCAATAGAAGTGAGTCAAGATCTTGTGATAAGTAATAGAACGGCTAATGAGTTAATTCTATTTCAAATCTATTTATAATTCGGTGAAAGTTTAATTCTAAACCGCGTGTATTCTTAATGAAAGGAAATTTCATTGTGTATGTATTTGATTAAATTGTTTATTTATCTTTACGGGGGCTCGGAGTTGTTTTGTTCAATATACCAGCTCAGGTTACCATATACATTCTCTTACTCGAACCGGGCAATTATACCGATGGCGGTTATCTCTTAGCTAACGAGTATCAGAGGGGAGTGGGTTATAGTGTTATTGTTATATGTTGTGCAATCCCTTTGACAAAGTGGGATGTAACACTTACTCTTTGACAAGTGGGGCTTGTACAATATTATGCGAATAGCGCTCATGACCCGCGAGAATCTGACAAACTCTAATTAAGAACGAACAATAAAACATGGAGAATGTCTAAAGGAATACAAAAAGTAGAAGTCTAAGAAAGGATTTACAATCCAATACAGAGAATGTCTATAAATAATAATAAAGCATTCATCACGAAGAAGATCTAAAACGGAATGAACAGCCCAACACGGAGAGCATCTAACAAAGAATCGACAATAGAAACACAGAAAAGTCTTTTTTTTAAAGGCTGAAAATACCAACATGGATAACGTCTAAAAAGGTATCAAGAATCCAACATCTAAACAAGGATTAATAATCAAATACGGAGAGCATCTAAAGAAGGTACGTTTATTTTCAGCAATTTCCAATGTAAAAAAAATAATAATAATAATTTAAAGTTAGGTCTTATTTGCCATTCCAATAGTTAATACTCTTATGTTATATACTGAACCACTGTGTGTTGCTTTAATCCTTTGATCTCCAAAATTTATATTTCTGCTTTCGCTATATCGTTGTAGATTGACTATGTTATTGCACGAGATCTTCAGATTGTACTGTAAGTCTAACATCCAATGCATACTTTATATCTTCTTCATGTTTTACTGTAATCTGTATTGACAGTATATATTTCAGGGCTGATGTTTAGTACATTATATTAGCAACACTGAAAATAATCCATAGATCTGCATTTTCCCCCTAAAATACTGGAGAACATCTTGTTTGTTTTTCAAAAAAAAAAGTCAATATTTTTATTTTTTAATTGCTATTTGTAACAGAGCTAGCTTTCCCCATGCATTTATATATTTCAACCCTGCAAATAAACACCTGATTGTTCTTTATGCTCTGTATTAGTGCCTTTGAAAACAGCTGTATTCAATACAAAGTAGCTACATGCCCATATTTATAATATGCAAAACAAATAATTTTATTTTGTGTTATCTCCGTCATCATATGCTCATAATTAGCCAATGACAGTAAGAAGTTGCATTTTTCCAGTGTATCGTAAAGTAACACCTGCACTAAGCAAGGTTTCGATAAGTTACCCTATTAACATGTAACCTAGGTTACCCTATTAACATGTAGAGAGGGTAAAGAATGAGAACCTTGGTTAGCAAATATGGTAAGGTTTTAAAAGAAAATGTCTCAAAACTACTTATAAATAAAGTTTTGTGAACAACAATATATTTTGTTTTAAAAAGCGACAAAAGCAGCACTCTGTGAATATGATAAATAAATCTTTTACTCAGAAAAAAACTAATTTCGAGTGTAAAACTAAGGTTTGAGGAGGTTGCCAGGGTTCCAGTTTTGGAGACTAATTGTTATTTCAACATATCGTTGTGAGGAAAATGTTAGAACTGAAGATTTATCAAAACTGACGAAAGCTAAGAAGACTAACACAACCATGAGACTACATTTCCTACCATGGATGACCAGCAGGAATTGAACCAAGAACTGATGAATAATTATTCACCCATCTTGAGATTCCCATTTGATTTGCGTTCAAACTTTTGTACAGAAAGATATAATTGATAACTTAAACAATACAGAAGCTTCCAACAATTTGACGAAAGTAAAGGGCAAAATTGTAAATAGGGCACAACTCCATCAAATGGTGTCGGACAATCGTAAACATCAAACATGAACTCAATCTCCTTAATTACAGCTCGTTTTGTATCAATAAGTGAGGTTCTTTAAAAGTTATTGTGACAGAAAAAATCACTATAACTGCCTGCGTTCATTGCTTGAAAAACATGCCTTTGCCACCAAGTGCAGAGTATCAATAAAAAAAAAGTGTTATCCGTGGTACAGCAGTGTTAGGGACGAGCTTCGCACGGCTAAATGACATCGCCGAAAAGCGCAGAAGCTTTGGCTTTCCACCAGACTCACTATTCATAAACAAATCTATGAAGCTGCAAAGAAGAACGTCATAAACATAGGAACAAATGTACACCACTTCCAAACTACCTTCTCTCCAGTAGACCTTCCGGACCTATTTGCAATATTATTCCGTAACAAAGTACAAAACATTAGAGATATGCTTGACAACACAATTTCAATTGACTTGTTGTCACCATACAGTTACGATACAGAATTTCAGCTACAACCATTAGGAGCATTTGAACCTGTCTCTATGGATTTAGTCCGGACAAGTACGGACAATTGTGATGAAGAGTGCACAAAAGTCGTGTGAACTTGATCCGATTCCAACACAGCTACTTGAGTGCTAAGATCCAATATTGTCTTCACTAACTTATTAATATATCTCTCTCATCCAAGGAATTTCAGTCTTTTTTTTTCAAAACTGTCATCGTAAACCCTCTGCTGAAGAAACCAACACTGGACTATAACGATTCAAAGAACTACCGACAAAATCTTAGAAAAAGTTGTTCTAAACCAAATTGTATACCATTTGAATTCCAACATTCTTTTTAACAATGTACAGTCTGCATATCGCCTTTGCCACAGTACTAACATTCTCTCTGCTTTGGATAGCGGAAAGATTACAGTCCTCACCCTCCTCGATTAATCTGCAGCATTTGACATAATATACCATGATATATTACTTCACCGTCTCCTGCATGTATTTGACATTCAGAATACAGCCTTACTGTGGTTCAAGTCCTACTTAGTCAACATTAAACAAATTGTATCTGCAAATGGAATAAACTCCAGCCCAGTTGATCTATGTTGTGGTGTTCGACAGGGGGTCTGTTCTTGGACCCGTTTCATTCATTCTATACACTTGGCCGCTCTCAAGTGTCATAGATCATATAAGTCTAGCCACCCAACTGAAGTTGATGCTACCATCCAAAGAATAGAGAGGTGCATTTCTGACGTGAAATCATGGATGACATGTAACAAGCTGCAGATGAATGATAATAAAACTTAGGCCATTCTGATCACAACACCAAGATGTTCTCATTCACATTCTTTACCTCAGACAATAAATATCAGCAACACGAACATTAAATTCTCACAGTCAGTACGAAACCAAGATGTTACTCTAGACAATACTCTCACATTGCACCAACATGTCATGAACATATGCAAGGCTGCATATCTTGAGCTGAGACGCATCAGCTCCATTCGCAAATATATTTCACTTGATGCCACTAAATCACTCGTGTGTTCGTTAATACTTTCAAGACTGGATATCTCAATATCTACTCCAGAAACTTCAAAACGTTCAAAGCTGCTCAGATCATCTTTAGAGTACCACGATCAGAGCACACCTACTCACTACTCTGTACCTAGCACGGGCTATCCATTCGATCCAGAATCAAGCACAAAATTTGTTCTCTGTGCTACGTTTCACGGACAGACTCCAGTGCAACATAGCTATCTGGCCTCACCCACGTGTATACACTAGCAAGATACTTACACTCCTCTTCTGACAATCGTATACTCATTGTTCCCACTATGAAAACGAAGTCATTTGGACAACGTTCTTTTGCATACCATGGCCAGGCAATATGGAATAAATTGCCCATTGAAATTAGACATAAAGACAGTGATCGATTTCAAGAGTGCTCTTAAAACTCATCTTTTTCGACAGCAAGAACAAACTTAAAGACTTAATAATGTTTTGTACCTTAAATATTTTCAGTATTTTTATGTTTTAAAATTTTATGATTTTTGTTTTTTGTATTTCTGTAGTCATATCATTATAGATGTTGAAATGCGCTTTTAGCTTCTAAAGATTATGCGCTGTACAAAGTCCTCATTACTAATACTAATACTAATACTATCTAGGCTAAGTAT
Source organism: Unio delphinus (assembly GCA_029339505.1). Lineage (NCBI taxonomy): Eukaryota > Metazoa > Mollusca > Bivalvia > Unionida > Unionidae > Unio > Unio delphinus. The sequence continues at coordinate 1,843,738 of JAQISU010000147.1, forward strand.
TTTTCTTGTATGATGTCAATGTAAGTGGCTATTCACTTTTGACCAAGTATTATGTGTCCTTCCCTCCACCCACACCCTACTGACCGTCCTCACCAACCAGAATCAATGATTCCATGTAACTATTTACCTAATCGCCACTCTGTGTGTATGCGTGCGTGTTTGATGCATCTCTGTGTAGTTAAATTGAACTGCAGGCTGAGATTTTACAGACTGAAACGTCAGGACAAATAAAACTGGCCGTGTGGTGTGGATATCGCTTGGACTTGTCAATTGTTGTTGTAATTATTGTTGTTATTGTCATTTTTGTATATGGTAGAATTTCTGATATTTTCATTTTGGACGTAGAAAACGGTGATAGCATGTTTTTATTCACTTTTTTTTTCAAATCATATTACTGACCATGCCCGTCTTTTCACAACAATTATCAGCGTTCATTAATAAAACTTTAAACAAGAAATCGGCTTCATGCTCATTTCCTTTTCAATCATTGGTTTTTCACTTAATCTATTTAGTGGTTATGTTAGCATTGGGGACTGGACACATATAATGGAAATAAATGGGACTAGACTGGTTTTTGGTCCAAAATATATTGATTGGGTCTAGTATATCCCGCATCACAGGCATATATTTGCAACATTCACAGTAGCAGTCTTGGCAGTGAGAAGTGACTGACATTGATTGATATATTAGAATTTACAACAGGCAGAGACCGCATTAACCCAAAACGACAACGAACAGAAAATAGTGAAAATAGATTTGTGACTCCTTTGAGGTACATTTTGACAGGCCTGGCGCTGTCGATATTTTCCTTGAAAAAATGCAAGTTTCTATGTTAAAAGGAAAAAGAAAAGAATAAAGTGGCCTTAAAGTTTAAATGAAAATGTAGGTTGTTGGCAAAGTACTCGTTTTTGTTGATGCATGCACAGTTGTTGTAGAAACACAATCAAGCCTTGCATGGTTTGATGATATATTTCACATGTGAAAATATTGAAATGAAAAATATTTTGTACAAATTTGCCAATATTTCTATCTATTTCACACTTAGGTATATAATACAATGAAATATTTAATACCATAAAATAAATGTAAATGTTGATATAAAGAAATATAAAATAATTTATAAAATAATTTATGTCATAAAGAAATATAATAGTTCAGATTTTAATGCTAAATATTCTGCATTATACGATTTCACCATTTAATATTTTTAATATAAAAACTTTAAATACTTGGTATTAAATATTTTCATTTTATAAAAGTTTTGCATATTTTTATATTAAAATGCTTAATAACAATAACAACAAAAAACAGGCATCTATAACATCGTGCCTGCATAGGATGGTAACCAGAGTTCCTATGATGCTCTGCACACGTTGCCAGGCAGTTAGTTCTTAGACATTTGTACCCTAAGATATTTCGACCCCAAAGACAATTCGGCCAAGACATTTCGACCTGAAGGACAATTCAACCCCAGCTTAATTTATTTTGTTTTATGTGTGGATCATACAACACGGTCAATGACCTTTGTGCTCTATAAACAAGATCTGTCAAATAATAAGACTACTGGGTCAGCCGTTCAAATTGTACACGTAATAGAATCATGTGTCATTGTATGCACAGTGAGAGGATTTAAAATGGTGATAGACATCGACGATGCCAATGGTTAAAAAAACATGTACGTTCGTCGATGATATTTAATTAAAAGAAGAAAACTGCAGTGCAGTTCTAGGGGATTATCAGTATTTTTAACAAATCAATATCTGTTCAAAAGATATACAAGCTACAGTATGCAAGTAAAGTGTAAGAAAATAAGGTATTTAATAGTGTGAGGATGCAAAATTTTGTACATATTCTCGCAGTGCATTATGTCGTTCAGCGTGGCACCTAACTATTAAGATTGACAATTTAATGAGAAAAGTTCTCCACTGATCTCGGAGCCAGCTTCTCCTTCCACAAAAAAAAAACTTGCACTGCCGAATTTTGCAAGGAAATTATTCAAAGCCTTGAATTTTGTCTGTGAAACCTCTGGTTTAACTGTCTCTAGCTGCCAAAAATTTAACACTCTCATCGAAGTCAGAATAATTCTCTCTAGTCCGCCGTTATTAGTAAATATTCTGGAAAATATAATTTTAGGACACCTATGTCAAATAGCTAAAGATTTCCCAAATTGTGTCAACCTTGTCATTTCCTCCACTTGACCCAACCTTAACATATTTGTTGTTGTTGTAGGGTTTAAAGCCATTTTCAGCACATGATAAGCTATACATGGCGGCCAGTATTAAAGGTGGAAGAAGAAACGGAAAGAACCATCGACCCACGAGAAGCTACTGGCAAGCTTTCTCACATGCCCACATTGACCGAATCTGAGACTCGAATCCATGCAGACAGATATGAGCTGGCAGTAATCCGTAACGGTGAGCGCTTTAGACCACTCGAGGCCCCTAACATATTTGTCCGACAGTTATCCTAGCGGGACCTAATTAAAATTCAATCATGCTCCCAAATGAGAGGTTAATCAATATATGGAAGTATAGCTGATATGTCAATCTTAATGGTTATGTGTCACGCGGATCACAACATAATGTACTGAGAAAATACTGAAAAAGATTTGCGTCATATCAAATGGCTTGTCATTCACACCTAGTTAGGGACACATAAGAATCCTGTTTACTAATCAAAGTAATTCCAAGTCCACTTCTAAAGAAACAATTTTAATAAGAAAATAAAAATCTTACTTTTTTATTTTTTTTTTTAATTGGTAATCAGTTGACCGATAGTAATTTACTGTTGTTGTGAAGTTGATTTGTTATAACATGATTACTAAGTGATTTGAGAACCGTATAGAGATTATATACTTTACATAAGATTTGATAATTGCTTATTCATTTCTGCTAGTAGAAAACTGAATGTGTTGGTATTTCATTGTATATTATAGTTTGTTCATAAACGGCATATTTGCAAAATGGTTATAACAATGGTAAGTATATTTGTTGCCTATTTGTTAGAAATTATTTTTTTTATATATAGATCTACATGAATATTCTCCAAATTCCACCCATTACAGCACATGCGTGCAGCTATCATTATCGTATGGTTAGCATTTTCTTAGTTTTCACTTGTCTTTTGTGGGGGTTTTCTTGAAAGACTTGTTTATTTTGACATCTATAATTCCAGAGACACATTTATACGGTCTCTTATTTGACATGTGTCTTTTTGTTTTGTATCAGGAGTTAATGCTGGTACTTTGAGTACTTTCATTATATTCGGGTATTATTTGTAAGGAAGATATCTTGTAAATGTGTGCACTGATATATATACCATGCTTATGCTGATTATAACAGTATGAAATGATAATGAATGATGGTTTTAATATTGTTGTAATATCACCAACAGCTATTCATAACAAATGCAAGGAAATTGTTCAGTATGAAGGTATGCTTGTATGAATCAGAAAAATACTTTTTGAAGCAATAATTTTGAAGAAAAGACTTGATAATTGGGTTATTATAGTTTATTGTTGTAACTTCAATGAAAGTAATGTCTGTCCTGAAAATTAAATTCACGAAAAATTAGGGATAATGTTATAAGCATAAAGGTTTAACATTTAACCCTAACCCTATATTTAACAAAATATGGATGCACTAAATTATGCAGCTGGCAACATTTACATTTGACCATATTAATGTTGACATTAGTTTTACCAGTTGTCGTCATTTCTTGCCATCGTATAATTTTTTTAAGGATCAACAAACACTTCATGCTGCCCTTACGAACATTTAACCAAAGATGAAACGATTATTCCAGAGAATTGCCCCAGTAATGGTAAGTAGAAAATATAATATATTTTATCTATATTTCAGTATCCTAATATTGTTTTGTGACTACTGCGTTTACAACTGACTAGTAAAGGATAAATCTTTTCTTTACATTTGATCAATTTTTCCAAAAATATTCTAGACATATAGCAAATAATAGGCTATGATTCAAAACAATGCAGCATGGTTAATATTTATGTACTTTTCCTTTTGCAGCAACATTATTATAACACGTTTCTCGTAGAAAAAAAAATTGAAAATGTTTCTTAAGAATTTAGGCCAAACTCTGAAATAACTGTTCAGAATTGAATCCAATTAATTGGCTTCTTGGCAACATAAATGCATAAAAATGTATTGTATTATATATTTGGTGTTCTTAATTGGGGCATTTAGTGATATGAAACTGTATGTTTTGCAGTATAGATTCACAAGTATTATTTGCTCCTAAAATATTTTATCTGCTGTTTTGGGTCCTTGGATTATGGCAGTCATTACCATTTTTGAATTAGGAAAATGGTTGCTTTGTTTTTTTCTTCCCCTGAACATAACTATGTCACATTGTACATTTTTTTTAATTAAGGTTTAAGATACATGCTGTTTGCCCACACAATTAACTTTTTTCACGTTTATAGTGATCCCAACTGTATTTGCATTTATTGGCTGAATATTTCAAAACACTACCACAGTGTCCATACATTATTGAAGGTCACTGTGTAGAGGTTTCCCTTTATTCAGGTTGGGTGGGGTGCTCCCAACAGTATTTAAACTAATACAGAAGACCCACCCAAGCTCTTTTTTTTATATATCAGAAATTGAAATAGTGATAGAGAGATGCAAAGCTCTGAGAACCCAGTGAGCGGTGGCTAGTTAAATTAATGAATACACAATATGTGAAATTCAAATAACAACAATTTAATATAATTCAATAACAGTCATCACTCAAATAAAATTCAAGTTTAACCCTACCACTTGTTTTTCACTCGACCAAGTGATGGCCTATTTCATCATCTGACTTAAGTGTGATAGATGTTCCTCCTGTCCTGTCTTCCTTCTCGTCTGTATGATCTTTATCTGAACTGGTAATCCAATTCCCTCCAGGCCTTCTACTTTCTGCCTCCATTCTTCTTTTTTCTTTTGTCTCCCAGAGACTCGGACCAACTGGGGTAATTCCCTCTGTCTCCTAGAGTTCCTCTGGTCCAAAAAAAGGCTTCCTGATTAACACACAAGGACATTAGCATAGCATATTCCCCATGACATCTAACTCAGACTAAACAATAACATCATCAGATAAGCCATTACCGTTTGTATGCATTCGAGCCCATCGAAATATACATCCTTGATGATATGTGTACACGGTATATATATATATATATATATATATATATATATATATATATATATATATATATATATATATATATATACTCAATCTTATTATACAGAACAATATCATAAAATCAGACGCATTTCTGTACATTGCACTTCTACCAAGTGTACACAGATATACACATATCCATGCACTGATATATCCTTACACACGATACTCCTACCAGGTATACACAAATAGGCAAATCCTTACTAAATAACATTGCACACTGCAACCATTATACAAAATTTATAATTCAATTCAACATTTGCAAATCTATAATATCAAATGAATAAATGCATGAGGTTACTACAAATTAATCCAGTAGCGAACTACAATATTAATTCTTTACATAAACATTGCTCATATCTCAAAATATGCATTTATATCAAACACTACGAATGAATCAAACCCTACAAATGGTAATTCTACATACAAAAGTATACATACTGCAATAATTAAGGCACACTTACTTTGCAGTAATTTAATACAACAATCGAGCAAATAGTCACTGACATGTACTTAAGATCTTTATGATTCCCAGAATACAAGTTTTCCTCCAATTTCGAATGACGTAGGAGTAGCTTATCATCCCTTATAATTCCCACAAGATGGTTTTAGCTACAACTGCTGTCTAGTTCTCAAAGTAATAGACTTACGCTTGCGATTCTAATATTGATTTATATAATTATCAGACACTGCACCATTCCCAACAATCTGTCAAGGATGGATATACGACTACCTCTTGATGTTCCTTTGATCCGAACACAGATTTATACTGTTTAATGATAATATTGTCATTGTTTAATGATAATATTGTCAATGTTTAATGATAATATTGTCAATGTTTAATGATAATATTTTCAATGTTTAATAATAATATTGTCATTGTTTAATGATAATATTGTCAATGTTTAATGATAATATTGTCAATGTTTAATAATATTGTCAATGTTTAATGATAATATTGTCAATGTTTAATGATAATATTGTCAATGTTTAATGATAATATTGTCAATGTTTAATAATATTTTCAATGTTTAATAATATTGTCAATGTTTAATGATAATATTGTCAATGTTTAATGATAATATTGTCAATGTTTAATGATAATATTGTCAATGTTTAATGATAATATTGTCAATGTTTAATGATAATATTGTCAATGTTTAATGATAATATTTTCAATGTTTAATAATAATATTGTCATTGTTTAATGATAATATTGTCAATGTTTAATAATATTGTCAATGTTTAATGATAATATTGTCAATGTTTAATAATATTGTCAATGTTTAATGATAATATTTTCAATGTTTGATAATAATATTGTCAATGTTTAATGATAATATTGTCAATGTTTAATAATATTGTCAATGTTTAATGATAATATTTTCAATGTTTAATAATAATATTGTCATTGTTTAATGATAATATTGTCAATGTTTAATAATATTGTCAATGTTTAATGATAATATTGTCATGTTTCAATGATAATATTGTCAGTGTTTAATGATAATAGCAACACATTTCCTTTTATGCCCATTTGTTTTATTAATATTTGTTTTCTTTATTATTATTTTCTGTACAAAGGTAGTAGTATGTATGGGATCCATCCCACTGACTAGCAGTTTAAGACTGGTACATAGTATTGTATTGTATTTCTAAATACAATACAGAAATCACTGACTAGCAGTTTAAGACTGGTACATAGTATTGTATTGTATTTCTAAATACAATACAGAAATCACTGACTAGCAGTTTAAGACTGGTACATAGTATTGTATTGTATTTCTAAATACAATACAGAAATCACTGACTAGCAGTTGAAGACTGGTACATAGTATTGTATTGTATTTCTAAATAGAATACAGAAATCACTGACTAGCAGTTTAAGACTGGTACATAGTATTGTATTGTATTTCTAAATCTAGCAGTTTAAGACTGGTACATAGTATTGTATTGTATTTCTAAATACAATACAGAAATCACTGACTAGCAGTTTAAGACTGGTACATAGTATTATATTGTATTTCTAAATACAATACAGTAATCACCTACTAGCAGTTGAAGACTGGTACATAGTATTGTATTGTATTTCTAAATACAATACAGAAATCACTGACTAGCAGTTTAAGACTGGTACATAGTATTATATTGTATTTCTAAATACAATACAGAAATCACCTACTAGCAGTTTAAGACTGGTACATAGTATTGTATTGTATTTCTAAATACAATACAGAAATCACTGACTAGCAGTTTAAGACTGGTACATAGTATTGTATTGCATTTCTAAATACAATACAGAAATCACCTACTAGCAGTTTAAGACTGGTACATAGTATTGTATTATATTTCTAAATAGAATACAGAAATCACTGACTAGCAGTTTAAGACTGGTACATAGTATTGTATTGTATTTCTAAATACAATACAGAAATCACTGACTAGCAGTTTAAGACTGGTACATAGTATTGTATTGTATTTCTAAATACAATACAGAAATCACCTACTAGCAGTTTAAGACTGGTACATAGTATTGTATTGTATTTCTAAATACAATACGGAAATCACCTACTAGCAGTTTAAGACTGGTACATAGTATTGTATTGTATTTCTAAATACAATACAGAAATCACTGACTAGCAGTTTAAGACTGGTATATAGTATTGTATTGTATTTCTAAATACAATACAGAAATCACTGACTAGCAGTTTAAGACTGGTACATAGTATTGTATTGTATTTCTAAATAGAATACAGAAATCACCTACTAGCAGTTTAAGGCTGGTACATAGTATTGTATTGTATTTCTAAATACAATACAGAAATCGCTGTCTTGTTCAACCCCTATCCACCTTGCTCTGTCTCACTCACTTGTTCTTTCTGTCCGTCTTTCTCCCTGTCTCACTTTGTCTGAAGTTTTCACTGTCTTTCTTGCTTGATACCTCTTGTTCTGTCTCCTTCACTCTCTCATGCTCTCGTTTTCTCACTTTGTCCCTCGTGTCTCGCTTGTTCTCTGTACCTGTCTCAGTGTCTCTCGCTTGATCACTCTCTCAAGCTTTCTTTCGCTCTCTCTTTCATTTTTATTTTGGGGACACAAGACAGATACACGCCCACCCCTATTTTTGAAAAGAAAGTGTTTTCATGTGCTTGTGTCTTCCCCCTGATATGTAGTTGAGTGTTTTTTCGTATGTGAAACCCAAAGAACATTGTTGAGGTTATTGGGTATACACACTTTCCGGGGGCTTGGACTTGTATATTTTATTCATATCATCAATACTCCCAATCTTGATTAAAATACTTTGGAAAACATCCTTTCGATTATCAGGGTCCAACTCTTTGGAATAGTCTGCCTCCTGAACTTAAACGTAGTGAAAATGTGAAACATTTAAAGAAAGGCTCAAAAAACTTTTCTGCAATGAACTGACTTAAGTTATTTTTCACCTGTCTTCATTTTCTTAAGGATTTAGTCTCAGTATGTGGAGTTTTCCATTGATACATTTATCTAGACTAGAATAATAATTGGAGTTATATTATTATTATTATTATTATTATTAGTAAGCCAATTTATCAGATTGCCTTGCCTGTGATTGTGTAAGTCAGGGGGAAAAAAAATGGTTAGAAGCTATGCATGTATGTAAGACACCGCAGCTATAGTTGTTCCTCTTTGTAAAAGTACGATAACCCAGCTTTATTGTGAAGTACACCCAATATCAATGAACCATTTAGACACATCATGATGGACTTGATTGGGCCAATAAAACCTGCATTGTAACACAGAAATCAGTAAATTGTAAAAGTCATAGATTACGCTACACGCTATCCGGAGACCATCATGTTGCACAATATTGATTTGGAAATCGTTGCTCGAGTGCTGTCTGGGATTTGGTCAAGAGTCAGAGTGCCTGACAAGATCAAGGGACACAATTCATGAGCCGCATAATGGCAGAGGTGAACCGACTAATGTTGATTAAACACCTCATGGCTACACTGTATCACCCTAATGTAAAGGACTGGTCAAACAGTTTAACTGGACACTCAAAAATACGCTCTCAAGAAGCTGTGCGAAGGCCACTCCAAAGATTGGGATCAGTATATTCCTGCCATGCATTTTGCATACTAAGAAGTACCACAGGCGAGGTTAGGGTTTTCTCCTTCTGATGATTGCTCTGGAAGTAATTGAGCCCACTGACTCTCTGTACAGCTCGGAATCATGTTTGGGATATTACAGTTTGAGTGGTATATGTACGGATGGAAGTTCATATTGGAAACTGACCACTATCCAATGGCCTATCTCGTGCAGGTGAAATTGTTGAATGGTTGCTTGATGCCATGGTCACTGTTCTTACAGCAGTACCAGATGCAGATCAAATAAGTGAAAGGAATCAAGAATGTAGGCACTGATTTCATGAGTAGGAGTGCTGAAATCGCATAGATTGCTCTGTAAATAACCATATGTTGTGTGTATTGTTGTGTCTGATCGCATAGATTGCTCTGTAAATAACCATATGTTGTGTGTATTGTTGTGTCTAATCGCATAGATTGCTCTGTAAATAACCATATGTTGTGTGTATTGTTGTGTCTGATCGCATAGATTGCTCTGTAAATAACCATATGTTGTGTGTATTGTTGTGTCTGATCGCATAGATTGCTCTGTAAATAACCATATGTTGTGTGTATTGTTGTGTCTAATCGCATAGATTGCTCTGTAAATAACCATGTTGTGTGTATTGTTGTGTCTGATCGCATAGATTGCTCTGTAAATAACCATATGTTGTGTGTATTGTTGTCTGTAGTCAGCATGTAGTGTTGCTATGATTTCATTCTTTTATTACGTGCAGTAACTCACATTTGCATTCGAAGCAATTTCAGGGGGGAATAATATCCCAATTTTATTCTCAAGTGTGGGGAGGGGGTTATCACTTTGCCCTGCCCGCGATTGCATAATTCAGGGGAACAAAGAAATGGTTAGAAGCCATGTACAGTCCTACCCATTTATGTCGTCATCCTCAACCCGAGGAAATAGTGTCTACATAGGCAGATATTGAAATAAGGGGGGATGGGTGAGAAAAAAAATACAGGTTAACTTTGCCAGTAAGGGGTGACCTGTTGTCAGTGAGTAAGCATTTACACTTTGAGAAAACAAACAATGGAAAAGTTGAGTACATGAAGAAATACACTTGTATATTGACAAATTACATTTTAGTTACCTTTGTGTAATAAAATCACAATGAAAAACATACACTACAAATGTTGGCATTAGTTATTTACATGCTTCAAGTACATGTACTTAAATTGTCCTAGATTTTGGTCAGTCTGTTCCCAAGGGGATGGTGCTATTCACTGGGAAATGAAAACATGTCAAAAAGTTGGTAAAGCTTCATAAAGGTTAGTAAGTTATTTGCTTGATTGTTGTGGAATATAATGGCATTGTAACTGTAATTATGTGCAGTATGTATACTTCATTACTAGAATCATTAGTATGTAGAATTACCTTTGTAGTGTTTACTTTTACATGCGTTACTGTTGCTATTTGGTTACTTGATAGTAAACAACTGCATTTATTCATGTGATATTCTAGATTTTGCAATGGTTGAATTGTAACTTTGTAACTTTGGAAAATGATTGCAGTGTAAAATTAGTTAATATGGATATAAGGATAAGCAGCAGAGAGGGTGAATCCTACAACGTTTTTAGACAAAATTTGATTGAAATCCTAAAACGAGCCGTCTTATAATCTTATTTTAACCAAAAAAAGGCGAACCCTACAACGTTTTCAGACAAAAAAATTGATTGAAATCTCCCTACGAAATCATTTTAACTAAAAAAATGAAAACGATTTTTTAATTAATTTTGGTCGCAACTTGTTGTCATCCACCCTCTCTGCTGCTAAAGTTTTCAGTTCCGGGTTAATAATTCTTTTACGATTTTAACCGAATATTTGATCAAATCCGATACGATATCGTGTCCGAGGATCATGTAGATTTATTGTTGCGAATCCGTGCGGAGTCGACTGAGCATGACTAAAGAAATCTCGAAATTGATTGAAGTCCATATCAGAACACCATGTCTGCCAAATATTTCTATGAGTATGAGTATCAACTCCGTTGAATACAGACAATAAATTACAGTTATCTCTGATCACTTTTGGAACCTGAGTGTAGCGTTGAGTGACATATATCACGTCAGTGTTTTTATGCCTGCCTCTGGAAAAAATCCTAGCAGGATTTTTTTGTTTATCTAACATTATATCGTCGTATACGACTAAATTGTTAATATCTCCATCAATATCATCAATGCTCGGTGCTTCATCGATATCGGTTATAAACTCAATAATACCCTCTCCGGATTTTTCTACCGCGCTGTCGTTAAAATCTTTTAGCACTTCATAACATCGTTGATCATCTACGCTAGGGGCAATTAAATACAACTTATCCCACTTCATCCATTTCATTATTAAATTGAGCAACAATTGCGTTTTACCGGATCCAGATGGCCCGATTATAATCATCCGGATAGAGTTTGGTAGCGCTGCATGATGCTTAATTGGTTCTCTTGTTTTCGTCGCTGAAAAATCAATTATATCCATATTTCTATACATAAATTATGGATCTATATTGTGTGAAGTGTAAAACGCGTACTGGCACAGATGATGTGACGACGATTACAACTAAAAATAACCGATCAGCGCTTTCTGGTAAATGCGTGCAATGTGGTACAAAGAAATTTAGATTTGTGTCTATGAAATCTGATTTAAAAAAAAACGAGGAGGTGATATCGCAGCCAAATTAGCAAAACTCCCTGGAACCCCATGGGCAAAGTACCCCGGAGAAAAGCACCTCCCAGGATATAGCTACTGTGGACCGGGAACCAGACTTGATATCAGACTCAATAATCAAAATCAACCCAACCCCGGTGAAGAACCAATAAACGCCATTGATAAGGCCTGTCACCTTCATGATGTTGCTTATAAAAGCAGCAATCTGCAACACAGGCATCTAGCAGATGTGAAATTAATTCATGCGTTAAATGCTATTCCTGATAAATCCTTCAAAGAAAAATTGGCTTCTTTTTTAATAAAATCGGCTATGAAAAGTAAATTGATGTTAGGTGCCGGTAATTAATAATATGGAATCAATTTATTATTCTCCGAGGGGATACTGGAGGGGTAACGCTGCAATCAATAAACTTGCTAGTGCTGCAAAAGTGAAAAAAACCACTGCGGCTAATTGGTTATCCAAACAGGCACTATGGCAAATTTATCTACCACCGCCTAAACAAATTAACTACTCGCATTTTGATGTGACCGTTCCTAATGAAGTTCATCAAGCTGATATACTATTTCTGCCGCATGATCGCGGTTACAAATACGCGTTAACCGTAGTTGATGTTGCGAGTCGATACAAAGAAGCAGAACCGCTAAGGACAAAATCATCTACTGAAGTAGCTTCTGCATTTGAAAGGATTTATCGACGAGGTCCTCTGCACTGGCCAAATCTGTTACAAGTTGATCCTGGCAAGGAATTTCAGGGTGCAGTGTTATCTACAATGAAACATCATAATGTCACCATACGACGAGGGCATACTGCGCTACATCGCGATCAGGCCATTGTAGAACGATTTAATCGGACGATTGCTGAGCGGTTATTTGGATATCAATACGCAAAAGAATTCATTCAAGAAAAGCGATCCAGTGAATGGGTTAAAAGATTACCATCTGTGATTACTGCACTGAATAACGAGATTACTAGAACAATCAACATGAAACCTATCAACGCGATTAAAAAGAAGTCAATACCCGTACAACCACAAAAAGATTTCCCTAGAAACGCTAGCGTTTCCCAACCAATTCTTGGTAGTAATGTCATTGTGAGGTACTTATACGAACCAGGAGAGCTTGAAGGGGGTAGAAAAAGGGCTACTGATCCTATTTGGAGCGTCACTACGCATAAGATATCTAGTATAACACGATCAACTGGTAGACCTCCAGTCTATAAACTGGATTCAACTGCCCCTCAGCGGGGTTTTACTCGACAACAACTACAAGTGATTCCCGAGGATACTCAATTGCCACCGCATGGTCTTAACTAGCACCGTTGCGTCTATTGCACTCAAGACAAGTCAACATCACATTATTTCTGACATGACCGAGATTGTTATTTTTTCTGTCTACGGTGAATTGGCGAGGATCCTTATCCGAATACTGCCAACGCATTATACAATTGCAACTCGCGCAGTGATTATTCTGTTGTTTCTTCAAAGTGATTATTAATTTAGCATCAATATCAAATTCTCGTTGTTTTTTTTTTGTCCTGTTGTTTGTAACCGGAGAGTTTTTTATTAATGATGCTAACATCAATATCACTTATTGTTGTGTCATTATCATCACCAATGATTTCATCATCGAGGACAATTCTTCGAAGTTGATTTATGTTTCGTACTCTGGATACTGCGAGATAGACTAAATTTGACCATTCGATGTGATTATCCACCATCCAAACAATTGTATCCGATATAGTCTATCCCTGTGAAGAGTGTATTGTTGCTGCGTATCCTAGCGTCCACGGGGATTTATTAGCACGCAATGCATCTTCAACGACATTGATATCAACCAGCACAATATCATTTAATACCAGAATTTGTTTTTCCTTCTGTCCTGGAATATCAACTTCTATATTCTGTTTTCGTGTATCCGATGGCCTATAACAAAGGGGTACTGGAAGCGCTGCAAATTTTTCTTTATGCAATTCAAATAACTTCATCTGAAGTGTATCCCTGACTATTTTTCTACTTGCAATGATCAAATCGTTTGGTCTCCACGCTTCCCAGAAATCATTCATTGGAGTTTCTGAAATCACTTCACGCGCTATTTCGCATTGGATTCTATCCGGTTGTAATCTAATTAGCGCTTTGAACTCGCGTAATCGTTCATCAAGTGATCTATAATCAGTGGTGATTTCTTCATAGTAGTCTACAAAACCCTTTAGCCATTCATGTGGAGATGCACCGACAAATGGTGGTGGTTGGCCTTGATCCCCGCACATGACGACTTTTGTGTTTTTGGTTAACAACCACTCAAGAAATGTTTTTAATACATCTAATGACACTGTGCATATTTCATCCCAGATTATGATTTCAGGAATGAATTTATCACCCATTCGATCAGGAGTCCATTTGTCACCCTTCCATCGAAAGAAGCTGTGATAAGTGCAAGCATTTACCCCTCGCTGTATCATCTCTCTGGCGAGTCTATGAGTCGGTGTTAGCACAATCATGTTAGTAGAAATACAAGTATTTCCACCACCACGAAATAATTCAATTGCACGAGTTGTCTTTCCTGACCCACCACAACCGTTTAAATAAACTGTCTTGTATCTACATACTGGATCAGATACCGGTGGTGCATTAGAAAGTTCTGATTGAATTTCAATACGGTTACAACAAATATATTTATCATCCATGGCAACGTCTGCGGATTCACAATACTCATGTAGCATCTCTTTTTTAAATCGCCAACGCCCCCAATTTTCTTCGGGATCTGTGAATGCCGCTACAGCTGATTTGTACTTATTGTGTATATACATCGAATCAGTGGCCACTCTAACCGCGGTATTAGGAAATCTATTTATCATCGAAAATAGATTAATGCAAGCATAGGCTAGCATTGAACTTCTCAAATGTGTGTACTGGGAATTATATCCATCACAGTAGGTAACAACCGTACCTAATTTCTCACCATTGGATAGAAAAGCATCCTTACGGGATACAAGTTTTCCCTGTTTCATTAAATCCGCTACAATAAAATCGTATTCAGCGACATCTATGATCAACCGCGAAGAGTATTTTGCGTTATCGTATCGTCCACCCTGGGTAAATTTACCGATTATTCTTCTTCCGAGATCCTTTGCTTGTTCTTTTTTAATTTCAAATAACTTCTTAGACCAATTTATGATTTCTTCTTCACTGAAATCTGGAAACTGTTTTCGTAGTTCGTTGATTATTCTATCTAGATTGGGTTGTGGTAGCCAAACTTCTTTCTGAGCTCGATAGCATATAATAGCCTCGGAAACAATCAACGATATTAGCATACCACAATCAATCATATATCTCAATAGCACTATTGGCATCCAGTGTTTTTCAGATAGGTGTCTACCGAGCCAAACATAACTACACGGATGTAACCCTGTAGCTAATTCAAATGATATCACACGAGCGAATCCGGTTAAATCAAAATCAGGCAATGGTCCATTAATCGCAACACGAGTCATTTCATGCGTGGGGTGTCCAAATCGTTTGAAGTACTCAGCGCATTCCCCATACCCGAGAAAACTTCCGGGATAACACGCGGATATATCAATTGAAATCATACCATCACGATGGTATTTTGTATTCCACAGTCCTCCATGACCAAATTCGACGCAACTCAATTTAACATCCTCGAGAAAATCATTTCGTGTTGGACGCCATGAGTTTTTTTCTCTTGCGAAGTGAGCTACCACTGATGGAATAGTAAAACTATCCGCGAGTAGTTTTTCATGGGAATTCTCCGGTGAAAAATCACTAGCGATTTTTCTCATTCTGTTATCTAATTCTTCAACGCGATATAATTCACCATTTGGTTTTACAAATTGATCGAATTCTTCATCACTTCTAAGTAACCACACTGACACAGGATCATCCTTACACAACGCATGAATAGCATCGAATAAGTTCTCTTCATAGAAAACATCCCCGACGAACTCCTTAGGGATATATTTCACGGTTCGTTCTCGTGGAAATATTGTTACCGCAGGTGTCCACGCGTGTTTGTTATGATCAATAATCTGTATTGGTGCTCCATTTTTGTTATATTTCGGTTCGTATAAAACCTCTCCCGTTATCGTCATAACGGTTATTGGGAATCGTAATGATGTTTCTAATTTAGCTATATCAGAAATCTTTGCACCATGCTGTTTCACTGTCAGTTCCCACTCGGTTATTTTCCTACGTCGCAGATCAGTTAGTTTATTTCCTCGGGATGCATTTGTGAAGTGTTCTATTATTCGTTCTGCTACACAATTAAGCCCTGACGAATATTTCATAGGAGCTAGTTTTGCGATATCGGGTTTATCATTTAACGGATATATCCCATTAACCATTGCTGTTACGGGATAAGATCTTTCGTAGTATGGTTTATCAATGCCGGTTAGAATCCCTGGTTTGGAATCTCTACTCACAATGACAGCTTTTTTATTCTTGAGGATTGGTTCAAATTTATCCTTAATAATCCATTTGCCATCGACTTCAATAATGAATTTTATTCGGAAAAAATATCTTTTTCCCCCAACACGTGAAATTATCACTGCTGCTTTTTCATCATTCATGGTAGCATCAACAACACCATCAATTCGAAATGTTGACCAACAATAGGATGCTCCATCACGCTTGAATTCATTAAAACAATCTCTGATTTTACTAATCATGGCTTTATCAAGAATTGTATTCTTTGGTGTATTAGAAACTATATCGAGATTGAATTGGGCATCTTTCCAGGGGTAATCTCTCTTGGACGTTTTTTTTGGTTTATCGAGATTAAATCTAGGATTGATTTTCAATAATCTCTTAAAATCTTTCATGTTTCCGTCTATTGGACGTTTTTTGGGTTTATCGAGATTAAATCTAGGATTGATTTTGTTACGTCTTTTTGGTTTATCGAGATTAAATTTAGGATTGATTTTCAATAATCTCTTAAACTCTTTCATGTTTCCGTCTATTGGACGTTTTTTGGGTTTATCGAGATTAAATCTAGGATTGATTTTTAATAATCTCTTAAACTCTTTCATGTTTCCGTCTCTTGGACGTTTTTTGGGTTTATCGAGATTAAATCTAGGATTGATTTTTAATAATCTCTTAAACTCTTTCATGTTTCCGTCTCTTGGACGTTTGTTACGTTTTTTTGGTCTATCGAGATTAAATCTAGGATTGATTTTTAATAATCTCTTAAACTCCTTATCAGCATTGAATTCAGCATTTTTCGAAGTCAATCTCTTGAACTCCTTCATGCTATAATTAAAACAAGCATTTAAATGAAAGATTTTTATATATGAATCACTGCAAGTGGCTTATGATTGGATCAGTAATCCCGTGTAACAAATCATGCAGAAACGAGTTCTGTGGGTATCATATGCAAAGCTTTCGTCGTGGAAGCCTTGGTCCGTTACCGTGCATACGATGTGGAGTTGGGGTTAGGGGAAAATCTCAGTTGTGTTTGAATTGCGGTGGTAAGCGATACAGGGAGTTGAAGCGATATTATGATAAAAGAATAAAAAATGGACAATCAATCAGAAATTATGACCCTGACGCTGACAAAGTCAGTATTCTTGACGCTGACAAAGTCAGTATTCTTGACGCTGACAAAGTCAGTATCAAGGATAAAATCATAAGAACTCCTCAAGACTACATCGAAAGATTTATCATTAAACCAAACGATGAATTAGACAAACAATAGTATTATGTATACGAATGAACCAAGAATTCAGACAACACCCTGTGATCACAAATTATGAAGCATCCAGTGATGGTGTTGTAAGAAACCGCAGACTGAAGAAATCAGTTGGTGCTGACAATGGTATGGGGTATTTGGTGTTTGGTGCTGGAAAGAAGAAATATCTCAATCATCGTTTCGTGTACGAGTGTTTCCATGGATTGATCGAGGATGATTCTGTCATTGATCATATCGATTCTAATCCGAAAAACAATTCTTTATCAAATCTGCAGGCTGTTACACAAAGTGAGAATACCGAACGAGGGGGGACTGGGAAATACTCGAAAAAAGCGAGACCTGTGAAATCTTTGAATACGATAACTAACGAAGAAAAAATATTTCAATCAATGAATGAAGCCGGTAGGCACTTCGATATTTGTAGAGCCTCAGTACGATATGTTGCAGAGGGAATAACCAAGACGGCTATTTCAAAAAGGACGGGACAAAAAGTTCAATTTAGTTATGTCTAATGCGTCATATTTTTCATTTAGAAATATATCATTATTATAGAATAATGAATTCTGAAAACATGAATAGCATCATATCCGAGATTTCAAAATTGAAAGGTTGGGATATTGAACTATCAGATGGGTTAAATCCTGATCAAATCATGTCTGATTTTCAGGACATAGAATACGGAGTTAACAACAATAAATACATGCTACCAAAGAAGTATGCGCTCATCAAAAGAATTCAGAATTCTATTAAGGACTCTCTCGCATTTTCCAGTGACGTAAGTGTGTTCGCTCCGTTGTATACCATCGTAGAACGAATACGAAAAGAATTGGGGTACGAATACGAATTGAAAAAGGAGGTTAATTCTAAAGTTAGAAACCTACGGGCGTTAATTCAAGAAAATGAACAATTTTGATTGACCAACCATTTATCATTATTTGATTGTGACCGTCCCTCATAGAGATTTTAATTTTTTTTTTAGCATTTTTTGATCAAAACTGTTGAAATCAGTGAATAAAAAATTGATGGCTGGTTCGGATTGATCAAATGGAAAAGTGGGGAAACTAGCAGTATTATTATTTTTATATACAATTTTGCTACTTTCCCCATCATTGAACGAAGCTGTCTCACAGTGAAATAACACTTCCATGACCATCCGATGGTGTTAGGTCGGATTGAAAAATTGTTTTGCAATTGAAAAATTGTTTCTGATTTTAAATAATGGTCAATGAAGCATTAACAACCCGATTGGCTCGTGAACGACTGGATGCAATCAGGAGATTTGTACCAATTCGTGACTCTGTACGAAATAAACTACAACAACGACAGAGTCTTCAGACTGATTTTGCTATGGGATCCGAAGAATTGTTTAAACCAGTAACCACAGCAACGAAGGGGATAGAGCGTGCTATACTGGGAGATGATCCCGAGACGGGGAAATCTGTTATCGGTGAACTTGAAAAAATAGCAGCGAAAACTGAACAAACAAAACAGACTGTACAAAAAATGGAATAAAAAAGAACAGTAGATGATTTACGCGTGAGATTTAACGAGGAAGGGTTAGCAGCAATTGATAAGACTGATCCACCAGAAATTCCTGCGCTTGTTGTTATGACTTATGAAAACAGAAAAAAAATGTTGAAACCAGTGTCACAGAATTAGGCGAAAATTGAACTGATTTCTGTTCTTGAATTGCAAACGAAACTCACCATTTTCTTGATTTCGTCGTACACGCATTACCTGGGGTGATTAAGTGGCGTGTAACGATTTGCATGTGCCAATTTGTAATTTACATGAAATCCGAAATACTCGTTTTACGTGGTGTACGGCAAGCTCGATGTGATTTATGTTCACCTATTGAGAGTATATAAGGCGAACTATTTATCATAATTTTTTACGGGATCTAAAATATCTAATCGAAGGATAGATAACCTCGTCTTGCAAATCTCCAGCCAAAGGGGTGAGTGTTAAATTTACATTTCGTTTTATTGTGAATTTTATTCAGATTATCATTTCGTATAATGATGCCTTTATTGCAATGAACGTGGAATATTTGGAATTACTAGTCACTTTTAGACTATAAATACAATATCGTAATCTACGGCTTAGATTATTTTTGAGACAACTATTATTAGTCTGGTTTTGTTTATTATAGCTGATTCAGTCTGATTCCAGCTGATTCCGTCGTTGATTCCGTCGTTGATTCAGTCTGATTCCAGCTGATTCCGTCGTTGATACCGTAGAAGTACATCACTGATAGCGCATCTAATAACATCGTTGATACCGTCTCTGATACCGTAGCTGCTAACATAGTTGTTACATTGTTTTTGGTACCGTAGCTGCTAATTACATCGTTGATACCGTAGCTGCTAATAACATCGTTGATACCGTAGCTGTTAAACACATCTGATACCATCTTTTGATAAACGTCTTTGAAATCGTTTGATTTGTTGTGGGACATCTATTGTTTGTTCTGGAACATCTCTGTATAAATATCTGAATGTGCTTGTGCCGTTAATTTGTGCAAACGGAATTGAAGTATCTGTCTGTGTGTCGAACTGTCTGTTCGTCAACATCTGTGTAACGTGTAAATATCCGGAAAGCTAGAAGTCCGAGTGTCGGAGCTGTCTTAGAGTTGTAAAACGTCCGGGTTGACATCTAGGGGAGTGAGGAACCGTTGGTTCGGGTAGATGTTGTATGCTGTCTGAACGTATAACTGTGGTGGATCCGTGTAGGGAAACGTCCGATAATAGTATTGGTCAACCCTCGGTTCTCGGGGAAACTGGGAGACGATTCAACTGTTGCTGAATCGTGCGGTTATACAGGGGAGACACATAGGTGTATTGAAATTGTGATATAATTTAATACATTGTTGTATTTGCATGTTTATGTCAGATCGCAATAATATTTCAAGTGATCACATAGATATAAATAAAAGCTAGCAACTTGATTGAATACAAGTATATGATCGTGCTAGTTATCGCAATCCATCGTGCGATAGATAGTTTGTCGTTTGTGTTTATTTTTTTCGTGAATCATACTTGCATTTATTTAACTTTCGTAAAGGATTCTTGGATCTGTGTATAATCCAAGAGATCCCTTTACATTTGTGATTCCTTTTGTATTGTTATTTAATTTATTCATGTATTGTGAATGGTTGTGAGTGTAATTGTGGGTTGAGCGCGTGAATTATTGTGTTGTTACATCTGTATTTTTTTCATTTATAATTTATTACATAAATTTATATTTTCTTTCACAAATTGTGTTTGTATTGTTCATTTAATCCACCCTCCTCTCGGTAACAATTCTGTTACAATGGTGTCAGAAGTGGGATCGTTGGATTAAGTGAACTGTCAATCATTTTTGTGAAGGTATACATTTAATGTTTATATTCGAGCGTGACCTTCTGTTAAGATAATACTCTAGTTGGAGTTTATTTTTGTTTAGTTTACCTAGGTCCGTGTGTCCAGTATAAACGTGTTTAAAGTATTGGTTTGGTTATATATCTATATTCATATTACAATTGTCATGTCATCCCTTAAGGACTTGGTTGCCTTAGGCAAAGAATTTGGATATGAAGGTGAAAGCTTAAGGAAATTTATTCAAGAAGAACAAGCCCGGGAAAGGGACGAAAGGGTAAGGTCAAGGGAATTAGAAAGGGAATCCGATGAAAGAAAAAGGGAATTAGAAAGGGAATCTGATGAAAGGAAACGGGAATTAGAAAGGGAATCCGAAGATAGGAAATGGGCCTTTGAGAGGGAAAAGATAGAATTTGAGAAGGAAAAGATAGGATTAGAGAAGGAAAAGATAGAATTAGAGAAGCAGGCCGAAAAAGACAGGATAGAATGGGAAATGGAAGCGGAGCAAAAGCGAATAGAGTTAGATAAACTAGCTAGAGTAGAAATGTTAGAGTTAGAAGAAAGAGCAAAACAACGGGATCATGAGCGTAAGGTAGAATTAGCGACATCTGGAAGAGAACACGATTCTGCCACTAACAAATTAAGGGGCCCCAAATTACCTCCCTTTGACGATGAAAAAGATAACATAGATAGTTATCTTCATCGGTTTGAGCGGTATGCCGAAAACCAGAAGTGGAGTCAAAATGACTGGGCGCTGCATCTGAGTGCTTTATTAAAAGGTAAAGCACTGGATGTATACTCGCGACTTCCTAGGGACGATGTGTTTAAGTACGACGTCCTAAAGGAAGCACTTCTCAAAAGGTACGAGCTCACTGAACAAGGTTTTCGAAAAAAGTTCAGGTATAGCAAGCCCGATAAGGGAGAAACCTTTGGTCAGTTCACCGTCAGAATTGCGAACTATTTTGAGCGGTGGATTGAATGCGGCAAAGCGGTGAAAACGTTTGAAGGGTTGACTGATTTCTTGCTCAGAGATCAATTATTTAATACAGTTGGGCGAGAATTAGATCAATTTCTGAAGGAGAAAGTCTTCACAAACGTAAAAGATATGGCTAAGCAAGCCGATTTATTTGCCGAAGCTCATGGGGGAACCCAGAACGTGGTTTTAAAAGATTTTAAGTCTGGAAACCAGTCTGTAAGACCTATGCCTAGGGAGCCTGTAAAATCAGCTGAGGTAAAAAGGTCAGTTGGGAATCCAGTTTTTCAGCGTGTGCGGTGTTTCTTGTGTAATGCATTGGGTCATGTTCAAAAAGACTGTCCTAAAAGAAAGGCACTTATACATAAGGTAGCAGTGGCTATACAAAGTAAAGGTATATCCGATAACAACGTACATGTAGAACCTTGTATTCATTCACTTGGCACGTGTTTATTTCCTGAAGCGCGTGTACCAACCGCGAGAGGGTTTGTCAACGGTCGAGAAGTCGTGGTATTGCGTGATACTGGTTGTACGAGCGTAGTGATCAAACGTAGTCTCGTGCAGGATAACCAAATGCTCGGGTGGGAATCCCCATGTATGTTACTTGATCAGACGATGGGTCGCATTCCCGTAGCAAGGATCACAGTAAAAACACCTTTCTTAACGGGAACTGTTGATGCCCTTTGTATGGACAATCCTATTTACGATCTGACGATCGGTAATGTTGAAGGTTCCCGTCTTCCAACCATGGCCGATTTTAAAATACCTTTGGCTCAGGCAGTCGAAACGCGAGCGCAAACACGGCGAGAGAAAACCGCGTTTCATAAATTAATAGTCCCTGAATCGATCTCAGGAATTTCCCGTGATGATTTCAAACAAGAGCAAGATCGTGATGAATCCATCAGAACAATTGTTGAGAAAATCACGTCCGGCGCGATTAAACATTGCAAGCGTGGGGGTAGCTCTAGATTCGTACGCAAGAACGGATTAATTCATAGGGAGTTTAGCGCTCGGGAGGGTAAGAAGTATTGGCAAGTGGTCGTACCCCAGAGATATAGATCTCAAGTACTTAGGGTGGCGCATGAGTCAAGCATGGCAGGACACCTAGGTAAGGCTAAGACCACTAGCAGGGTAGTCGCTGAATTCTACTGGCCCGGTGTTAATGGCGATGTCACACGGTTCTGTAGGTCGTGCGACGTATGTCAGAAAACCGTTTGTAAGGGAAGGGTCACAAGGGTGCCCTTAGGACAAATGCCATTAATAGATACACCGTTTAAAAGAGTGGCAGTAGATATTGTAGGACCAATACACCCGGTTACCGAAAGAAAGAATCGGTACATACTTACTCTGGTTGATTACGCAACCAGATACCCCGAAGCCGTAGCGTTACCAACTATTGAAACGGAAAGGGTAGCTGAAGCATTAGTTGATATCTTCAGTAGGGTAGGGGTGCCAGAGGAAATCCTCACTGATTGCGGTGCCCAATTCACCTCTGACCTCATGGGTGAAATAAGTAGGCTGTTATCCATCAAACAGCTAAACACTACCCCATACCATCCGATGTGCAATGGACTGGTAGAGAAGTTTAATGGTACCCTGAAAAGCATGCTGCGAAAGATGTGCGCGGAACGTCCGCAAGACTGGGACCGTTATTTAAACGCTGTTCTGTTCGCGTACCGTGAAGTACCGCAGGAAAGTTTAGGGTTCTCACCCTTTGAACTGTTGTATGGTAGAACGGTTCGAGGCCCGATGCGGATACTACGCGAACTATGGACTGGTGATGTCTCGAACGAGGAAATAAAAACGACTTACCAGTACGTGTTAGATCTAAGAAACAAACTTGAGAGTACATGCCAGATGGCACGTGACGAATTGATTAAATCGGGGCGCAGATATGCCAAGTATTACAACCGCAGAGCGCGTAATAGGAAATTTCTTGAGGGAGATCAGGTGCTATTGCTTCTTCCAACGAGTTCGAATAAGTTATTAGTCCAGTGGAAAGGTCCATATGAAGTTAAAGAAGTAAAAGGTGACATGGACTATAAAATTGACATGGACGGTAATGTAAAGACATTCCATGCAAACATGCTCAAGTTATACATCAAGAGACAGAGCGACAATGTCAATAAGGGGAGTTGAAAATATAGGCGCAGACTACTTGAGTAGGGCATGATGGGAAATTTGTATGAATTTGCCCAGTAATAAAATCCAGTTTGTAGTATAACCAGTGTAAATGTTGTAAGATATCATCAGTAGTTATTTTTCTTCTATTCTGTGTTAGTTTTAAAAATGTGTACATTTTTATTCTTAGGGGGGAGGTATTGTCACAGAATTAGGCGAAAATTGAACTGATTTCTGTTCTTGAATTGCAAACGAAACTCACCATTTTCTTGATTTCGTCGTACACGCATTACCTGGGGTGATTAAGTGGCGTGTAACGATTTGCATGTGCCAATTTGTAATTTACATGAAATCCGAAATACTCGTTTTACGTGGTGTACGGCAAGCTCGATGTGATTTATGTTCACCTATTGAGAGTATATAAGGCGAACTATTTATCATAATTTTTTACGGGATCTAAAATATCTAATCGAAGGATAGATAACCTCGTCTTGCAAATCTCCAGCCAAAGGGGTGAGTGTTAAATTTACATTTCGTTTTATTGTGAATTTTATTCAGATTATCATTTCGTATAATGATGCCTTTATTGCAATGAACGTGGAATATTTGGAATTACTAGTCACTTTTAGACTATAAATACAATATCGTAATCTACGGCTTAGATTATTTTTGAGACAACTATTATTAGTCTGGTTTTGTTTATTATAGCTGATTCAGTCTGATTCCAGCTGATTCCGTCGTTGATTCCGTCGTTGATTCAGTCTGATTCCAGCTGATTCCGTCGTTGATACCGTAGAAGTACATCACTGATAGCGCATCTAATAACATCGTTGATACCGTCTCTGATACCGTAGCTGCTAACATAGTTGTTACATTGTTTTTGGTACCGTAGCTGTTAATTACATCGTTGATACCGTAGCTGCTAATAACATCGTTGATACCGTAGCTGTTAAACACATCTGATACCATCTTTTGATAAACGTCTTTGAAATCGTTTGATTTGTTGTGGGACATCTATTGTTTGTTCTGGAACATCTCTGTATAAATATCTGAATGTGCTTGTGCCGTTAATTTGTGCAAACGGAATTGAAGTATCTGTCTGTGTGTCGAACTGTCTGTTCGTCAACATCTGTGTAACGTGTAAATATCCGGAAAGCTAGAAGTCCGAGTGTCGGAGCTGTCTTAGAGTTGTAAAACGTCCGGGTTGACATCTAGGGGAGTGAGGAACCGTTGGTTCGGGTAGATGTTGTATGCTGTCTGAACGTATAACTGTGGTGGATCCGTGTAGGGAAACGTCCGATAATAGTATTGGTCAACCCTCGGTTCTCGGGGAAACTGGGAGACGATTCAACTGTTGCTGAATCGTGCGGTTATACAGGGGAGACACATAGGTGTATTGAAATTGTGATATAATTTAATACATTGTTGTATTTGCATGTTTATGTCAGATCGCAATAATATTTCAAGTGATCACATAGATATAAATAAAAGCTAGCAACTTGATTGAATACAAGTATATGATCGTGCTAGTTATCGCAATCCATCGTGCGATAGATAGTTTGTCGTTTGTGTTTATTTTTTTCGTGAATCATACTTGCATTTATTTAACTTTCGTAAAGGATTCTTGGATCTGTGTATAATCCAAGAGATCCCATTACATTTGTGATTCCTTTTGTATTGTTATTTAATTTATTCATGTATTGTGAATGGTTGTGAGTGTAATTGTGGGTTGAGCGCGTGAATTATTGTGTTGTTACATCTGTATTTTTTTCATTTATAATTTATTACATAAATTTATATTTTCTTTCACAAATTGTGTTTGTATTGTTCATTTAATCCACCCTCCTCTCGGTAACAATTCTGTTACAACCAGAACATCATAAATATGTTAAGAATTTCACTCATTGGGCTGATATATTCTACAAAATCAAAACTAAAAAAAGTCAAATTAAGACAGATAGTGCATCATACATTGAATATATCAATGCGGTGGATATAGTGTATAAACAATATGAAAAACAAAAACCGCAAAAGCGACAGCAACCTGCAAAGAAAATATCTTTTTCACCTAAAAAACAACAACTACCACCTGATGATGATTTTCTTGATTATTTATTACAAGAAGCCGATTTAGAAAAACAGGATGAAGCAACTGGTTATAGCGGAAGTGGATTGCAAGATTCCAGTGGACCCCAAAGTGGGGTATGTCCTGGTAGTGTTATCAATGATATATCACGATTAGAAGTTCTTGTAGGAGGGTTCCGAGCTGGAAATAACTCACCGGAAATAATTAATGAAGCATCTGATATCTGTAGACGATTATTTCAAGGTGGTATCATGGATATCAGCACATATCGAGATTTCATTGGCGAGTTAGTGGAAAGTGGGTATCACAGTGATTAATCACCGAGACTGAATAAAAACGCTAGCGTTTCCAATTGAAAAATGGTTTCTGATTTCAAATAATGATCATACACTACAATCATGATAAACCAACCCCCGTCTACGTAGTTAATTCACGGTTTCCAGTTTATAGAGCATACTACGGAGATGGTTTAGGCAATACCATTGCAGGGTTATTTGCGAGAATGGCTCCAAAAGTGATGCCGTTGGCTAAACAACTAGGAATGAAAGCAATTGAAGTTATTCGTGATAAGGGTATTGGTGCTGTTGGAGATCTTGCTGGAAAAGCGTTTTCAACTGCGAAGAATAAAATAACATCATTAGTGAAATCACGAAGTGATTTACGAGAAAAATCCAAAGGATTTTCAAAGAAACCGTTACCGTCTACAGCGGAAATGCCTGCAAGTGTTAGTAGAATTATAAATAACGCAGTAGACGAAAAATTAGCGTCGATGGCTTTAACTCCCTTGATAAATCAAGGGGACCAAAGCAATATTGCAAATATGATAGCAGGAAGCGGCTTTAAAAAACTACGTCGATGAAAATCGTTTATGATTTCACGATTTAGACTCTGATAAATAGAATAAAATGTTCAAAAAATCACATGATCCGGCGTTTGATATAGACGCCCCAGTTGGCAAGGATGATTCTGTACGCGATTATCAATATTACGCTTATCATGCGATAGACGCAAATAGTCGATCGCGAATTGAACTTCAAGTCCATGATACCAGTAAATACTTTCTACCCGCTGAAGCGTTTATTGAAGTAGAAGGAGAACTTGTAACAGCTGGTGGAGCATCATATCCAGATGGTACTCAAGTCGGTTTTGTCAATAATGGTATTATGGCGTTATTTGAGAGTGCAAGATACCTCATTGATGGAAAGGAAATCGAGTCGATAGATCGCGATGTTGATGTGGCTACAACAATAATCGGGTTAGCGAGATATTCTGATGATTATACAAGATCAGCAGGACCTTCTATGATGTTTGCAAAAGATGGTAGGAATAACGCTGGAGGAAAACAATTCGTTGTAAGACGACCAAAAAAAGCCAGTGCTGCTAATGATGATGCTGATGTCGAGGCTGTAGTTATAAACAACGATCCTAATTTCAATCTAGGAGCTGCAACACGAAACTCAATGTTGGAAGGGCGGCGTAAATTATTTTCTTGCGCGATTCCACTGCATCACATATTTGGATTCTGTAGAAACGTCCGAAAAGTTATTTATGGGGCGAAGCATACAGTATCGCTTGTACGAAAGAGTGATGATAACGACGCAATTTGGAGAATTCCAGCAGACATTGCACATCCAGATGCTGATGCCGGTAAAGTCAATTTAACAAAAATATCATTGTGGATGCCAGTGTTGACTCCAGCAATCACCGCAGAAGAACGATTACTATCATTTATGGACCAAGGAGGAAAGTCGTTGCTGAGTTGGTTATCAGTGAGTACAGATGTGAAGCAATCAAATATCAACGGGTTATTCACGTGGAATCTAGCATCAAAACAAGGCGTTTCTGCGCCACGTCATATATTCGTAGCGTTACAGGATAACAAACGAGTTGGCAATCAACTCTCCAGTCATATGATATTTGATCAATTAGGTGTTAAAGACGTCTCACTGAGAATAAATGGCCAACAGGAACCATCCGAGGATATACAACTTAATTACACAGAAAATCATATTGCACGAGTTTATCATCGTCTGTTGTCATTTATGGCACGCGATCAAAATGTCGATACTGGTTTGCAAATATCACAATTGGATTTTAAAAATCTGTATCCGATCTATTACTTTTCGCTGGAACATCTCGATTTAACAAGACAATCCGTCGTTGATATACATTTTAGAGCTAATGTAACCAAGCCTGATGCTATTGAGAATTATAGAGCGGTTGCTGTCATTCTCAGCGACAAATCAATGCTACTCGAAGGTGTTGGAGGAAGAATGAGAGTGGTAGATGCACCAGTAGAAAACATGTAATTGAAATCGTAAACGATTTAGAATCAATCTATTATGTATAATGTCATATAGTGTTATTAGTGTTACGTTAACTCCCGGTCAATTAAAAAAATTGCAATCGGAATCAGCTAAAAAATGTGGAACCACAATCACGTTGAAACCCAACCAAATGACTGGTGGTGCAAATAAATTATCGCTGACAACTCGTCAAATAAAACATTTCAATGATGCACTTGCAGCCAAAAAAGGTGTTCAGATTACTCTTTCTGCGGCTGCTATCAAAAATATGATTAAAACAGGCGGTATATTTCCATTGTTAGCTGCGATTCCAGCATTGATTGCAGCAGCAGCCCCAGCGGTGGCTAAAGCGGCTGCGTTAGGAGCCGTTGGTACTGCAGCAGGAATGGCACTAAAGAAGGCAACTGGGAAAGGATATAAAAAAAAGGGACGATCCGTTCACGGATTGGGTCTAAGACTACCAGGAACCCCGTATTCGTGGTACAGCGGAAAGGGTCTAAGACTACCAGGAACGATTTATTAATTCAGGAATCGAAGATTCCCATGTCCAATTTTGATTTAATGGATGCGGCTAAAAAACTCGCGATTAAAAACTTCAGAGGTGTCTTTATGAAAGATCAATTACCACATCAACCAAACAGCGTTGAAACAGGTATTATTAATCTCGATAACAGCACCGGACCTGGTACTCACTGGGTTGCATACGCTATTGATCCACGTGGGATTGTTTATTTCGATTCATATGGATTAGCCCCACCAAAAGAGTTTATGCGGTATATAAAAACCCTTCCAATGAAGACTTGGTATTCTACGCTACCAACACAAACGATGATTGACCCACCAATATGTGGCAGTGAAGTATTAAATGTCCTTGACGCTATTTCAGCATCTAGAAAACCACCTCATATTGTCGTAAATGACTACACCAGCAATCGCTTTTTAGAGAGAGAAAGAGTTTTACAATAACATGATTGATATTTGGGGGAGATCTTTGAAACCCAAACCCGATGGCACTGCAACCCCTGATTCTATCAAGGATATAACAAAAAAAATTAAAGATGAAATAGCTGAGACGTTGAATTTAGAAAGTGTTGAACCCAATGAAATAGTTGTATTTCAGGACAAACAGGGTAAATTGAAATCTAGTAATATTTCTCTGGATGATATTTTAGTTAAACAACAAAACGCAATCGAGAACACCGTTGCGTTATTTTCGGATCAGGGTAAATTGAAAACCAGTAATATTTCTCTGGATGATATTTTGGTTAAACAACAAAACGCAATCGAGGATACTATCGCGTTATTTTCCGATCAGGGTAAACTAAAACCGGGTGTACTCGTTTCGACGATTACAGATCGATTAAAAACTCTCAACGATGAGTTAAACAATTCTCTGGCTGTACTAAAAATACTTGAATCTAAAATTGAAGATAACGGAAAACAGTTTATATCATTTCGTAGAAATATCATTGATAAATTTATTG
Organism: Unio delphinus; assembly: GCA_029339505.1. Taxonomy (NCBI): domain Eukaryota; kingdom Metazoa; phylum Mollusca; class Bivalvia; order Unionida; family Unionidae; genus Unio; species Unio delphinus. Next base: position 1,873,731 of record JAQISU010000147.1, read on the forward strand.
GAACCCAGTTGGATAAAATTGAAATAAAACTCCCTGATATTAAAAAATCCATCGATGAGACGAAAACTTTCATCGAAGCCGTCAAAGGTGATTTTTCGAGGATGATAACAATCATTGAAAAAACAAAAATTCCTCATGAGAAAACCAATAACGTAGTATATACAATCCAACACGGATCATTTGAGTGGACACCTACAAACAACAAATTAGATATCACTGCAACCGTTAAAGGTATTTATCGATTAACACTAGTAGCACCAATTCAATTTAATATATCATCGTCGAGTTCATCCGGGGTCAATAATGTGATATCAACGATCATCGACAAGGATAAAACTGAAAAGTTCACTATAACAGCTACTGATAAAGATTTGGCTAGAACTTCGGTATCATGGTATGTAGAATTCGTAGCGGATTTAAGTAAATAACTAAATTGAAAGGATTTCACAATTGAAAACGCTAGTGTTTTTAAAATAAAAATGATTTCATCAACTCAATGTCGCTATGATCAGGTCAGAGAATTTCAAAATAGACTCAAAACCCTCACTGAGGAATATCAAATAAAAATAAAAAAATACCGACGAAGAATCACCACAATTGATGTTATTATATACTCTGTGTCAAGCGTTCTCACTGGTGCCGGAATAATACTTGCATCTGTTACAATGATTGCCCCGGTCGTAGTTCCAATTTGCATTTCTGCGGTGGCTACAATCGGGGGTATATTAACCGGGATAGCAAAAAAGATATCATCATGCAGCCAGAGTAAACTGCAGAATTACTTACTTCAATTTCATATTGCATCAACCGCATATTCGCAATTATCATTGATGATATCGTCGTCACTCGATAATACGATTATATCAGATAGTGAATTCTCAGCGATGGTCAGTATTTTTGATTCCGCGATATCGAAATTAGAGCGACAACATGAGTATAATAACAATGACAACACCGATGGAATCAGAAAACACGAACCCAAAAAACAAAATGATCTCAATAATATCAACATTACCAGATTGTGAGTTCTCAGTGATGGTCAGTATTTATGATTCCTCGATACCAAAATTAGAAATAAATCATGAGTATAATAACAATGACGACACCGCAGGAATTACTTCAACAAATAGTGGAGAACACGAACCCAGTACAAACAAGCATGATATCAATAACATCAACGAATCCAGAATTCAGTGTGAATTTCCCCTCTCCGGTCCCAGTGAAGGAGATAGCGCTTGCAAAACTACGAGTGTATCACAGTTGGCCTAATATCAGATCAAAATCATTTGGTGGTCAACAACCCAATAATTCTTTAGTGTTTGCGAATAAGAATAAACCCGACGGAACCCCAGACTGGAAAGTTGTTTCGATACCAACAGGGTCATACCAAATAGAACAAATCAATGATGAATTCGCGCGTAGAATAAAATCGATTACTGGAGTAGAGTCAAAAATCGCTATAACAGTTCATGAACCGACGCTATCATCCGCAATTGAGATAAGCACAGAAGGATACGTAGTAGATATATATCAAAGCTCAATAAGAACCGTACTAGGATGGCCTGAATTACCGCCCCAGAGTAAAACTCTGGAGGAAACCGTTGATTTACCAGAACCACAAAAAACTGATTATGTCACAGACAGGATAAAACCTAAAAATCCAATAAGGAGTTATAAAAAATACAACATATTTATAGAGTTTTTTGGGTTAGCATACGAACATAGGGCGGAGGGTGGACCATTGCAGGAATATAATTTTGTTAACGAACCTGAAATCATTAAAAATTTCACAGCAATGAATAATGATTTATCACTGTTGTTAATATCTCTTAAGTCCGGCTCTCTCAGCCGAGATGAATTTATCAGCGTCGTAGAAACATGCAATAAAATTATCGACGATATGGAAACATTTAATTCACAAATTATTCAAGTAATACTCGATGATAAAAACCCCACGTCGAGAACAGGATTTGCAAATCAATATAAAATCCGCGTTGAAGATATCCAAACATTTAAACTACCAGGATATAACGTACCGGAACTAAAAAAACTTCTCAGTGACACCATCGATATTGGTTTTAAAATAATTCATGATGCATGGAAAAAAACAGCATCACCGGAAATAAAAATCCTCAAACACAATAATGACCTAGACGGTGGCGGCAGGCATATCGCTCCGTTCAACGTGAATATTTCAACGGTGATTGCACTTAATTTAGTGTGTGATGTTATCGAAGGAAGCTATCAAATTAATCTCGAACGATCAAATCAAGCTCAGCAAGGATATATTCTTTATTCGTTTGCACCAACAGCTCCTCCAGGATTCCTAATTATTGAAAACCCAATTAATCCTGTCTACATGCGATGCCATAATAATTCATTAACCAGAATTAATTTCAAACTCACCGACCAGTCAAATAATCTGATTGATTTACAAGAAGAGGTGTTAGCGATTAGTCTGTTTGTAAAATCATAAATGATTTTCATCCTAAAGACTCGATCAAATTATTTATTATTTTTGTTAACCCAGAACTGAAAACTTTAGCAGCAGAGAGGGTGTATGACAACAAGTTGCGACCAAAATTAACTAAAAAATCGTTTTCATTTTTTTAGTTAAAATGATTTCGTATGTAGATTTCAATCAATTTTTTTGTCTGAAAACGTTGTAGGGTTCGCCTTTTTTTGGTTAAAATAAGATTATAAGACGGCTCGGTTTAGGATTTCAATCAAATTTTGTCTAAAAACGTTGTAGGATTCACCCTCTCTGCTGCTGGATATATTAGAGCATGTATATTTGATTACTTTTGTACACTTTGTTGGAGTGTAATGTACAGAAATGCATCTGACTGTTGTGATATTGTTCAATATAATGAGATATATATATATATATATATATATATATATATATATATATATATATATATATATATATATATATATATATATATATATATAAATATATATATTGAGATGTGACACAATGTATTGATGTCTGTATGATAAGTAGTTGATATTGTGCTTTTATTACATCATGTACCATACAATAATGTAAAGGTATTTCGATGTGCATGAATGCGTGACCATTAATGTAATAGTCTTTATGATGATTGATTATTGGTTAGAACCGTTAGTGTGAGACAAGACAGCTAAGGAAATAAGCTAACGACGTTTTTGTGTTTTCACAGGAATCTTTATGGGAACAGACTTCCAGTATAGTTTAGTTCCAAGACTCTAGGAGCGACACATAATAAAAACTAGTGGAAAAGATGATTGTGAATTGAAAGCTAGTCAGAAAAGGGGTTAGGGGAAAGAGCAGTCAAGGGGGAAAAGGAGTCTGGAAGGAAGTCAGAAGGAGAGAAGGTGAGATAGGAGATATACAGATGAGTAGGAAACATTGACAGATGGAAAAGTTATCTCACACTAAATATCAAAAGATGCAATAGGCTGTCACTTTGTCGAGAGGAAGAAGAGCGATTGGAGAATTATTATCATTTGACTTGTATTAAACTGTTATTCATTTGAATATCACCTGTACACACTAATTTAACTTTCGATTTGAATATCACCTGTACACACTAATTTAACTTTCGATTTGAATATCACCTGTACACACTAATTTAACTTTCGATTTGAATATCACCTGTACACACTAATTTAACTTTCGATTTGAATATCACCTGTACACACTAATTTAACTTTCGATTTGAATATCACCTGTACACACTAATTTAACTTTCGATTTGAATATCACCTGTACACACTAATTTAACTTTCGATTTGAATATCACCTGTACACACTAATTTAACTTTCGATTTGAATATCACCTGTACACACTAATTTAACTTTCGATTTGAATATCACCTGTACACACTAATTTAACTTTCGATTTGAATATCACCTGTACACACTAATTTAACTTTCGATTTGAATATCACCTGTACACACTAATTTAACTTTCGATTTGAATATCACCTGTACACACTAATTTAACTTTCGATTTGAATATCACCTGTACACACTAATTTAACTTTCGATTTGAATATCACCTGTACACACTAATTTAACTTTTGATTTGAATATCACCTGTACACACTAATTTAACTTTCGATTTGAATATCACCTGTACACACTAATTTAACTTTCGATTTGAATATCACCTGTACACACTAATTTAACTTTTGATTTGAATATCACCTGTACACACTAATTTAACTTTCGATTTGAATATCACCTGTACACACTAATTTAACTTTCGATTTGAATATCACCTGTACACACTAATTTAACTTTCGATTTGAATATCACCTGTACACACTAATTTAACTTTCGATTTGAATATCACCTGTACACACTAATTTAACTTTCGATTTGAATATCACCTGTACACACTAATTTAACTTTCGATTTGAATATCACCTGTACACACTAATTTAACTTTCGATTTGAATATCACCTGTACACACTAATTTAACTTTCGATTTGAATATCACCTGTACACACTAATTTAACTTTCGATTTGAATATCACCTGTACACACTAATTTAACTTTCGATTTGAATATCACCTGTACACACTAATTTAACTTTCGATTTGAATATCACCTGTACACACTAATTTAACTTTTGATTTGAATATCACCTGTACACACTAATTTAACTTTCGATTTGAATATCACCTGTACACACTAATTTAACTTTCGATTTGAATATCACCTGTACACACTAATTTAACTTTCGATTTGAATATCACCTGTACACACTAATTTAACTTTCGATTTGAATATCACCTGTACACACTAATTTAACTTTCGATTTGAATATCACCTGTACACACTAATTTAACTTTCGATTTGAATATCACCTGTACACACTAATTTAACTTTCGATTTGAATATCACCTGTACACACTAATTTAACTTTCGATTTGAATATCACCTGTACACACTAATTTAACTTTCGATTTGAATATCACCTGTACACACTAATTTAACTTTCGATTTGAATATCACCTGTACACACTAATTTAACTTTCGATTTGAATATCACCTGTACACACTAATTTAACTTTCGATTTGAATATCACCTGTACACACTAATTTAACTTTTGATTTGAATATCACCTGTACACACTAATTTAACTTTCGATTTGAATATCACCTGTACACACTAATTTAACTTTCGGCATTGCTGATTGCAGGCTTGAAGCTTTACCTCTCTTTTAATCACTACCATAATTTTAATTCATACAAAATCGAGCCTGGGTGGGATTTCTATAATGATTCAAATAAAATATTGGGCATACCCCTACCCCAAAATATTGGGCGTACCCCTACCCCTACCCCAACCATAATAACACATCTATCACAATGGTGGCATAACAAATTCCGCAACACAAGTACAAGATATAAAGCATGCTCATATCATAATCTAATTATTTAAATAGTGGAGTTCTATCCCCCTCCCCACCCCTGATTCTTTGAAATTTAACTTATTTAAAATATGTTTCATATTTGTAAGCTTTGCTTTTAGGGTTATTCCATTTAAACATACAAGGTAGTTTTAAAAAAATATATGCCAGGGTACATTGATTTCACAAATTTCATATTAAAATGACAAGAAAATTTGAAACTGCATTTAAGGGGTAGTATCCAACTTTTATTTAAGTTTAATAGTTATCAGATGCATTTTTCATTTCCATTAGGTTTGTTTTGAAATAAAATGCAACATCTTAACCCTTTTTCTATAACACAATCATGCTAAAGACAGTTGGAGCAGATACCATTGCTAAACAAGAACGGGAAACAAGAAACAAAATGGAGCTCTATTAGCAACATTAATACTAACAACATCTCCATCGCAGCTTTAGTAAACTAGTACTGCTTTGATAAAAGGGGACATCAGAAAGTGCAGTCAGAAATTACTATTACTGTATAATAAATTAGCGATACAAATAACAGAAGTTTAGTACTAATAAATTGGTGATTCTTGAAAGTTATTGCTGTTCAAGAATGAAGAATTCTGCTTGCGCTCTGACTGACTTCATTGAGGTCACATTATCTGTATAAATCTGCAATCTCTAGCAGATTGTCACAGAATTAGGCGAAAATTTTAACTGATTTTTGTTGTACTTGAATTGCAAACGAAACTCACCATTTTCTTGATTTCGTCGTACACGCATTACCTGGGGTGATTAAGTGGCGTGTAACGATTTGCATGTGCCAATTTGTAATTTACATGAAATCCGAAATACTCGTTTTACGTGGTGCACTGCAAGCTTGATGTGATTTATGTTCACCTATTGAGAGTATATAAGGCGAACTATTTATCATAATTTTTTACGGGAACCAAAATATCTAATCGAAGGATAGATAACCTCGTCTTGCAAATCTCCAGCCAAAGGGGTGAGTGTTAAATTTACATTTCGTTTTATTGTGAATTTTATTCAGATTATCATTTCGTATAATGATGCTTTTATTGCAATTAAACGTGGAATATTTGGAATTACTAGTCACTTTTAGACTTTAAATACAATATCGTAATCTACGGCTTAGATTATTTTTGAGACAACTATTATTAGTCTGGTTTTGTTTATTATAGCTGATTCCGTCGTTGATTCCGTCGTTGATTCCGTCGTTGATACCGTAGAAGTACATCACTGATAGCGCATCTAATAACATCGTTGATACCGTCTCTGATACCGTAGCTGCTAACGTAGTTGTTACAATACCGTAGCTGCTAATAACATCGTTGATACCGTAGCTGTTAACACATCTGATACCATCTTTTGATAAACGTCTTTGATATCGTCTGATTTGTTGTGGGACATCTATTGTTTGTTCTGGAACATCTCTGTATAAATATCTGAATGTGCTTGTGCCGTTAATTTGTGCAAACGGAATTGAAGTATCTGTCTGTGTGTCGAACTGTCTGTTCGTCAACATCTGTGTAACATGTAAATATCCGGAAAGCTAGAAGTCCGAGTGTCGGAGCTGTCTTAGAGTTGTAAAACGTCCGGGTCGACATCTAGGGTAGTGAGGAACCGTTGGTTCTGGTAGATGTTGTATGCTGTCTGAACGTATAACTGTGGTGGATCCGTGTAGGGAAACGTCCGATAATAGTATTGGTCAACCCTCGGTTCTCGGGGAAACTGGGAGACGATTCAACTGTTGCTGAATCGTGCGGTTATACAGGGGAGACACATAGGTGTATTGAAATTATAATATAATTTAATACATTGTTGTATTTGCATGCTTATGTCAGATCGCAATAATATTTCAAGTGATCACATAGATATCAATAAAAGCTAGCAACTTGATTCAATACAAGTATATGATCGTGCTAGTTATCGCAATCCATCGTGCGATAGATAGTTTGTCGTTTGTGTTTATTTTTTTTCGTAAATCATTCTTGCATTTATTTAACTTTCGTAAAGGATTCTTGGATCTGTGTATAATCCAAGAGATCCCTTTACATTTGTGATTCCTTTTGTATTGTTATTTAATTTGTTCATGTATTGTGAATGGTTGTGAGTTTAATTGTGGGTTGAGTGCAGGAATTATTGTGTTGTTACATCTGTATTTTTTTCATTTATAATTTATTACATAAATTTATATTTTCTTTCACAAATTGTGTTTGTATTGTTCATTTAATCCACCCTCCTCTCGGTAACAATTCTGTTACACAGATACATGGATTTTCATGAAGCATAGCCTTGTTCCTCTCAATCCTGAGAATGACATTCAGCACTGGATCTAAAAGATAAACACTTTCAGTAAGAAATTAAGGAAAAGCTGACTTTGTACTGGATTTCTCTTTAATTTACGAAGGTTACTGAAAGATATACAAGAATACAGACATGAAGGACTTTATTACATTGTTTTGATTAGCTAATTATTTATTGATTTTTCTCCCATTTAGCAGTATCATATCAAAGAGGTATAAGTGTGGATGAAATTTAACAAGAAGTTTGTTTATTAAAATAACTGAGGTTTATTTGTTGCTGTTGTTTCTTACATTTCTGGTTCTGGTTTTGACAGAAACTTTTGAAACATTGAAAACAGCCAGAATACCCAAAACTACCACCTGCACAGACCCTCCAGGATTGAAGAATTATAGTTGGAGAAAACAAACAAATTTGTTTTAATCATCTGCTGTCGAGCAGAAACTTGATGTAAAAAGCCTGTCTGTGGAATCAGCTCCATCTAAATTCTGAATTTGTAACCCCCAAAGTGTGAATAGCCCAAAGTGTGAATAGCCCAAAGTGAATAGCCCAAAGTATGAATAGCCCAAAGTGTAAATAGCCCAAAGTGTGAATAGGAGTCAAGTTAATTTGTGTTCACATTCTCTCATGAGAGAACATTTTCATCTTTAAATATATGAAATTTCATTAACACCATTAACACCATAAAATCAACCAAGTATTGCAACTTTATGTCTGCCAGTCTGACTTTTTGTTGATTGCTTTTTACTTACAGAAAATACAAAAATAATGGTATATGTGTATTTATTTACAAACGCTGAGATCACTGAACAAGTCAACATGATATTTTATCCTTGGATCTATTTTTCTTCAAATAAATTTCCAAGTCGCAGCTGAATATGTGACTTATTCCAATCTGACTGAAAGAAATACAGTAGAACCTATCTTGAGAGACCACCTCTTTTGCCAAAAAGATATGGTCCCCCAAGACAGGTGGACTCTCATAACATGTCATACTGATATTGCTATATAATCATTAAATTTTTGCATTGAGAGTGTGGTCTCCCAAGACAGGTGGTCTCACACAGCAGTGTTCTTTCAAAGATGTTTTACTGTACAAGCAATAATTTACATCCTGTTTATACTTCCCAAATAAATGAGTTAATAAATTAAGGTCATATCCCATTACAGATTTTAGTCATTGCTCTTTATGTCTTTTGACATGAATAGTTGAAGCTGAACAAGAAAAATCACTCGATGTATATGTACATGTATGCTCTGTGTTATTTCCCTGTGGACACTTCCAAGAAAGAGGTTTCATTGACCCCCCCCTTTCCGTTTTCATTTGGATACGACTTAGAAAAATATATTTAAATTCTATTTCCCATATTTGAAATTGTTCTTCATTAAAATATTGATATCTACCCTAGCCAATCTTGTGTTAGATACCGAGATGATGGGTAAGCCTGTAACTTAGTTCAGTTTGGACTAACAAGGTCTCATGATGTCAATTCAGACTACTGAAATGTGTTCAGATGAGTAATTCCATCAAAAAGTTTTCAAAACGTACAAGCCATTTGAAAGTTACAGCACTTTAGACCAGTTTTTATTCATAAAAAGTTACCGTATTTTCCGGCCTATAGGTCGATGCGGAGTATAAGTCGAATTGACCAATTTTGTAAATTTTCCATCCTTCGTCCATAAATAAGTCGATTCTGAGTATAAGACGAGGCAAGGTCAATAACTTGGCTTTGTATTATATACTAACGGTAGTAACTTCCGGTTGCATGAATATTGATGGTATCGTCGTATGATATTTCATATTACCGGCAATATCCACTGCAACAAGAGCTATGATCATTCTTCCAGTTGAAAGTTTAAACCTACGGTAATTTATTTGAGAAACTTTGTCAAATACAATTATGGTACTTTATTCAGAGAACCATGCATTGGTACATACACGTGTCTAATTTATATATACATGTATTGCATGAAAAGAGTATCAACACCGTGTACTCACCAGCGAATCTTGTAACATACATTGAATCAATAATACAAATATTTCCATTGAAAATATCCACACACGGATGTAAAATATTCAATAATTTTATCATAGATCATTATGTGACTGAATTCAATGAAAAGAAAATAACAAAAATTACGTAACGGGCGTACGTAATGAATGATGAAATAGTACATGTCCGTAGATTAAATAATGGAAGCTAAAGTGTATTCTTATAATAACTACATGTACATCTCAGGATCTTTCTGTCTCTGAATTCAGTCATTGTAAATTTCAGCACATTTTCCCATCCAAGCTGCTAGTCAAAGATCTTTCAACTTGCCGCCCAGCTATTGCCTCATGTTCTTTTGATGTACTTTAATAAATACATCAGGCGGAACTGGCTGTATTTTAACCACTGAATTATGTCACTGTAAATATCAGCACAGCTAAAATGATAAAGTACCGTAGAAACATATGATTTGGGGGATTCAGTAGAATGCATGATATACATTATTTTATAAATAATCATAGAACGCTCGAGTTAATATGGATTACATCCCTTTGTAGGATAAATTAGATAAATAAAAAAAAAGCTATGCCGGTAATTGCTCACGTGTGTCCAACATTATACTGGAAAATCAAATATTAATGGACCAGTTATTTCATATCTTTTTTTTTTTTAGGAACAAACAATATGCTTTGAATTAGTACAGTACACTATAGAGTACAGACCGTAAGTGTGCTATGCGGCCCGGTGAAGTTTTTACCGATAATTGTTTTCTTTTATTTTATGTTTGAGAAATAAGAAAAAACACGCAGAATGCAAAATAAATAACGACAAAACTTACAAATATAAATGCAGTCATATTATTTTATGACAATTTATTGACATAGTAATTTAACATGAATTTGTACTTCTATGTGACCTGTTTTCGATTATGCCGATTATAGAGCAATATCAATAGCATACCGGATACTGTAATCCATATATAAGTCGATGCAATTTCAATGACAAAATCCATATATAAGTCGATTCGGAGTATAAGACGAAGACCGAACATTCAAGTCAAAAAGTCTCGACTTATATGCCGGAAAATACGGTATATGTACCATATTTATCATAAATGTTGGGACACGATAAATCAATTCAGAATGTAAATTTTTGTGCACTGTATTTTCTGTGACAGTTTATTTTCCAGTCTTAAGTTGTGGGAACATTTTAAATCATTTGAAAATTACATGTCGGAAAAGGCACTCCAACTTAATTTTTTATTTTAAAAAAATAAAACTGTGTACTTGTGATAATTTTTATTATTCCATTGCAGCATCATCTCATCAACCCAACCCGTCTTCTGCACACATATAATCCATTCATTCAGTGAACGAATATCTGTTGAGCTTTCTCATACTGTGAAAAATTATTGTTTGAAGCAACACATCTCCTTAAAAGGAAATTGAAAGGACTAAAGTCATTTATTTTTTAAAGATTTGCACAAGTCATGCTAATTCTCACACTTTCAACCCCATCTTATTGACAGTCCATCCAGGAATGAGATCATAGCACACTAGGATTTCATCCATGTTAACAATCATATTGTCTACCAAATCATCATCACTTTTGACCTTCACAAATTCATTTAGAAAATTTCTCCAAATCTTTTGCATCACTTTAAAAATTGTTTCATTCTTTCAATTTATTTTCAAAATTCCTGGGAATACTGGTCAAAAGGAAGCAAAGTAGCTTCCCTATGTGAGCTGACTTTGTATACAAAAAAAAATCAGCACACTTAAAAAATCCAAAGTCATCTTCCAAGGTTGGCTTGCTTAGAAAAAAATAACTTTTTTTAAAATTGATATTCTTTAAAAAATAATTGACTTAAAAGTATTCAAAGTCGGCTTCCAAGGTCAGTTTAATGTTTCGATTATATAATACATATATAAAATGTCTCCGATAGATATATACCTTGTAATGAAGCAACATTGAACACTGATAAAGTGAACTAATTTTTTTCAGCAGTTTAAACTATACAAATTGATTTTAAAAAAGTAAATTAAAGTCAAAGTGCTGTCAAAAATGCTCATTACATTGCTATAGGGACAGAGGTTGTCTCTAACTTGCATAATCTAAATTCAGACCAAAACTTGCTTTAACTGCATTCAAATACATGAAATTAGAGTGTTATCCATAGAACTTGCTTTAACTGCATTCAAACACTTGAAATTAGAGTGTTATCCATAGAACTTCCTTTAACTGCATTCAAACACTTGAAATTAAAGTGTTATCCATAGAACTTTCTTTAACTGCATTCAAATACTTGAAATTAGAGTGTTATCCATAGAACTTGCTTTAACTGCATTCAAATACATGAAATTAGTGTTATCCATAGAACTTGCTTTAACTGCATTCAAATACATGAAATTAGAGTGTTATCCATAGAACTTGCTTTAACTGCATTCAAACACTTGAAATTAAAGTGTTATCCATAGAACTTGCTTTAACTGCATTCAAACACTTAAAATTAGAGTGTTATCCATAGAATTTGCTTTAACTGCATTCAAATACATGAAATTAGAGTGTTATCCATAGAACTTGCTTTAACTGCATTCAAATACTTGAAATTAGAGTGTTATCCATATAACTGAACCTGAATGATGAAAGTATGCAGTATCCAGTGTCTTAAAAATACACAAAAACTTAACATCCAAATCAACAACTGTCATTCTGATTAACTTACCGAAAACATCAACTGTAGTTTGGTAACGCAGCATATCCATTTGATGATGTAATTCTTCAGGAATTGCCCACTGCCTTTACTGGATAACTGAAGAAATCAAAGAAAAAGAAACAGTTTGCATTAGATGTCTGAATACCTTGTATCCTATTGGTGGAAACAAAAAGGAATCAAAACAAATTCATCTTACATAATGTATCTTACCGACATAAAGCAGAGGTCACATTTAATTGCATAAGAGATACCAAATCTATTTATAACTATCAGAAAACTAGGCGATTACTATTTATATCTGAGTTAATATTAAGTCAGTACTCAGAATTCGGTCCCTAACACATACCCCTTCTTGTTGGATCAATAGTGTAATCATATTGTTTGTTTATTGAAAGAATTTTAGTTACTATTTGGAACAGTGTCACTTTGGTACAGTTATCTGAAAGTTGGAGGCTGTTCACAGTCAGTAACAATGCATCATTCTGAATCAAGACTGTTTTGTTACATGAAGTTTTATCACAGTACTTGTGCTTTGATTTCATCTGAGACTGTGTTGTTACATGAAGTTTTATCACAGTACTTGTGCTTTGATTTCATCTGGGACTGTGTTGTTACATGAAGTTTTATCATAGTACTTGTGCTTTGATTTCATCTGGGACTGTGTTGTTACATGAAGTTTAATCATAGTACTTGTGCTTTGATTTCATCTGAGACTGTGTTGTTACATGAAGTTTTATCATAGTACTTGTGCTTTGATTTCATCTGAGACTGTGTTGTTACATGAAGTTTTATCATAGTACTTGTGCTTTGATTTCATCTGAGACTGTGTTGTTACATGAAGTTTTATCACAGTACTTGTGCTTTGATTTCATCTGGGACTGTGTTGTTACATGAAGTTTTATCATAGTACTTGTGCTTTGATTTCATCTGAGACTGTGTTGTTACATGAAGTTTTATCATAGTACTTGTGCTTCGATTTCATCTGAGACTGTTGTTACATGACGTTTTATCATAATACTTGTGCTTTGATTTCATCTGAGACTGTGTTGTTAGATGAAGTTTTATCATAGTACTTGTGCTTTGATTTCATCTGAGACTGTGTTGTTACATGAAGTTTTATCACAGTACTTGTGCTTTGATTTCATCTGGGACTGTGTTGTTACATGAAGTTTTATCACAGTACTTGTGCTTTGATTTCATCTGGGACTGTGTTGTTACATGAAGTTTTATCATAGTACTTGTGGTTTTGATTTCATCTGAGACTGTGTTGTTACATGAAGTTTTATCACAGTACTTGTGCTTTGATTTCATCTGAGACTGTGTTGTTACATGAAGTTTTATCACAGTACTTGTGCTTTGATTTCATCTGGGACTGTGTTGTTACATGAAGTTTTATCATAGTACTTGTGGTTTTGATTTCATCTGAGACTGTGTTGTTACATGAAGTTTTATCACAGTACTTGTGCTTTGATTTCATCTGAGACTGTGTTGTTACATGAAGTTTTATCACAGTACTTGTGTTTTGATTTCATCTTGGACTGTGTTGTTACATGAAGTTTTATCATAGTACTTGTGCTTTGATTTCATCTGAGACTGTGTTGTTACATGAAGTTTTATCACAGTACTTGTGCTTTGATTTCATCTGAGACTGTGTTGTTACGTGAAGTTTTATCACAGTACTTGTGCTTTGATTTCATCTGAGACTGTGTTGTTACATGAAGTTTTATCACAGTACTTGTGCTTTGATTTCATCTGGGACTGTGTTGTTACATGAAGTTTTATCATAGTACTTGTGCTTTGATTTCATCTGGGACTGTGTTGTTACATGAAGTTTAATCACAGTACTTGTGCTTTGATTTCATCTGAGACTGTGTTGTTACATGAAGTTTTATCATAGTACTTGTGCTTTGATTTCATCTGAGACTGTGTTGTTAGATGAAGTTTTATCATAGTACTTGTGCTTTGATTTCATCTGGGACTGTGTTGTTACATGAAGTTTTATCATAGTACTTGTGCTTTGATTTCATCTGAGACTGTGTTGTTACATGAAGTTTTATCACAGTACTTGTGCTTTGATTTCATCTAAGACTGTGTTGTTACATGAAGTTTTATCATAGTACTTTGCTTTGATTTCATCTGAGACTGTGTTGTTACATGAAGTTTTATCACAGTACTTGTGTTTTGATTTCATCTTGGACTGTGTTGTTACATGAAGTTTTATCATAGTACTTGTGCTTTGATTTCATCTGAGACTGTGTTGTTAGATGAAGTTTTATCACAGTACTTGTGCTTTGATTTCATCTGAGACTGTGTTGTTACGTAAAGTTTTATCACAGTACTTGTGCTTTGATTTCATCTGAGACTGTGTTGTTACATGAAGTTTTATCACAGTACTTGTGCTTTGATTTCATCTGGGACTGTGTTGTTACATGAAGTTTTATCACAGTACTTGTGCTTTGATTTCATCTGGGACTGTGTTGTTACATGAAGTTTTATCATAGTACTTGTGGTTTTGATTTCATCTGAGACTGTGTTGTTACATGAAGTTTAATCACAGTACTTGTGCTTTGATTTCATCTGAGACTGTGTTGTTACATGAAGTTTTATCACAGTACTTGTGCTTTGATTTCATCTGGGACTGTGTTGTTACATGAAGTTTTATCATAGTACTTGTGGTTTTGATTTCATCTGAGACTGTGTTGTTACATGAAGTTTTATCACAGTACTTGTGCTTTGATTTCATCTGAGACTGTGTTGTTACATGAAGTTTTATCACAGTACTTGTGTTTTGATTTCATCTTGGACTGTGTTGTTACATGAAGTTTTATCATAGTACTTGTGCTTTGATTTCATCTGAGACTGTGTTGTTACATGAAGTTTTATCACAGTACTTGTGCTTTGATTTCATCTGAGACTGTGTTGTTACGTGAAGTTTTATCACAGTACTTGTGCTTTGATTTCATCTGAGACTGTGTTGTTACATGAAGTTTTATCACAGTACTTGTGCTTTGATTTCATCTGGGACTGTGTTGTTACATGAAGTTTTATCATAGTACTTGTGCTTTGATTTCATCTGGGACTGTGTTGTTACATGAAGTTTAATCACAGTACTTGTGCTTTGATTTCATCTGAGACTGTGTTGTTACATGAAGTTTTATCATAGTACTTGTGCTTTGATTTCATCTGAGACTGTGTTGTTAGATGAAGTTTTATCATAGTACTTGTGCTTTGATTTCATCTGGGACTGTGTTGTTACATGAAGTTTTATCATAGTACTTGTGCTTTGATTTCATCTGAGACTGTGTTGTTACATGAAGTTTTATCACAGTACTTGTGCTTTGATTTCATCTAAGACTGTGTTGTTACATGAAGTTTTATCATAGTACTTTGCTTTGATTTCATCTGAGACTGTGTTGTTACATGAAGTTTTATCACAGTACTTGTGTTTTGATTTCATCTTGGACTGTGTTGTTACATGAAGTTTTATCATAGTACTTGTGCTTTGATTTCATCTGAGACTGTGTTGTTAGATGAAGTTTTATCACAGTACTTGTGCTTTGATTTCATCTGAGACTGTGTTGTTAGATGAAGTTTTATCACAGTACTTGTGCTTTGATTTCATCTGAGACTGTGTTGTTACATGAAGTTTTATCATAGTACTTGTGCTTTGATTTCATCTGAGACTGTGTTGTTAGATGAAGTTTTATCATAGTACTTGTGCTTTGATTTCATCTGGGACTGTGTTGTTACATGAAGTTTTATCATAGTACTTGTGCTTTGATTTCATCTGAGACTGTGTTGTTACATGAAGTTTTATCACAGTACTTGTGCTTTGATTTCATCTAAGACTGTGTTGTTACATGAAGTTTTATCATAGTACTTTGCTTTGATTTCATCTGAGACTGTGTTGTTACATGAAGTTTTATCACAGTACTTGTGTTTTGATTTCATCTTGGACTGTGTTGTTACATGAAGTTTTATCATAGTACTTGTGCTTTGATTTCATCTGAGACTGTGTTGTTAGATGAAGTTTTATCACAGTACTTGTGCTTTGATTTCATCTGAGACTGTGTTGTTACGTAAAGTTTTATCACAGTACTTGTGCTTTGATTTCATCTGAGACTGTGTTGTTACGTGAAGTTTTATCATAGTACTTGTGCTTTGATTTCACCTGAGACTGTGTTGTTACGTGAAGTTTTATCATAGTACTTGTGCTTTGATTTCATCTGGGACTGTGTTGTTAGATGAAGTTTAATCATAGTACTTGTGCTTTGATTTCATCTGAGACTGTGTTGTTACATGAAGTTTAATCATAGTACTTGTGGTTTTGATTTCATCTGAGACTGTGTCGTCACATGAAGTTTTATCATAGTACTTGTGGTTTTGATTTCATCTGAGACTGTGTTGTTACATGAAGTTTTATCACAGTACTTGTGCTTTGATTTCATCTGAGACTGTGTTGTTACATGAAGTTTTATCACAGTACTTGTGCTTTGATTTCATCTGAGACTGTGTTGTTACATGAAGTTTTATCATAGTACTTGTGCTTTGATTTCATCTGAGACTGTTGTTACATGAAGTTTTATCACAGTACTTGTGCTTTGATTTCATCTGAGACTGTGTTGTTACATGAAGTTTTATCACAGTACTTGTGCTTTGATTTCATCTGGGACTGTGTTGTTACATGAAGTTTTATCACAGTACTTGTGCTTTGATTTCATCTGGGACTGTGTTGTTACATGAAGTTTTATCATAGTACTTGTGGTTTTGATTTCATCTGAGACTGTGTTGTTACATGAAGTTTTATCACAGTACTTGTGCTTTGATTTCATCTGAGACTGTTGTTACATGAAGTTTTATCACAGTACTTGTGCTTTGATTTCATCTGGGACTGTGTTGTTACATGAAGTTTTATCATAGTACTTGTGGTTTTGATTTCATCTGAGACTGTGTTGTTACATGAAGTTTTATCACAGTACTTGTGCTTTGATTTCATCTGAGACTGTGTTGTTACATGAAGTTTTATCACAGTACTTGTGCTTTGATTTCATCTAAGACTGTGTTGTTACATGAAGTTTTATCATAGTACTTTGCTTTGATTTCATCTGAGACTGTGTTGTTACATGAAGTTTTATCACAGTACTTGTGTTTTGATTTCATCTTGGACTGTGTTGTTACATGAAGTTTTATCATAGTACTTGTGCTTTGATTTCATCTGAGACTGTGTTGTTACATGAAGTTTTATCACAGTACTTGTGCTTTGATTTCATCTGAGACTGTGTTGTTACGTGAAGTTTTATCACAGTACTTGTGCTTTGATTTCATCTGAGACTGTGTTGTTACATGAAGTTTTATCACAGTACTTGTGCTTTGATTTCATCTGGGACTGTGTTGTTACATGAAGTTTTATCATAGTACTTGTGCTTTGATTTCATCTGGGACTGTGTTGTTACATGAAGTTTAATCACAGTACTTGTGCTTTGATTTCATCTGAGACTGTGTTGTTACATGAAGTTTTATCATAGTACTTGTGCTTTGATTTCATCTGAGACTGTGTTGTTAGATGAAGTTTTATCATAGTACTTGTGCTTTGATTTCATCTGGGACTGTGTTGTTACATGAAGTTTTATCATAGTACTTGTGCTTTGATTTCATCTGAGACTGTGTTGTTACATGAAGTTTTATCACAGTACTTGTGCTTTGATTTCATCTAAGACTGTGTTGTTACATGAAGTTTTATCATAGTACTTTGCTTTGATTTCATCTGAGACTGTGTTGTTACATGAAGTTTTATCACAGTACTTGTGTTTTGATTTCATCTTGGACTGTGTTGTTACATGAAGTTTTATCATAGTACTTGTGCTTTGATTTCATCTGAGACTGTGTTGTTAGATGAAGTTTTATCACAGTACTTGTGCTTTGATTTCATCTGAGACTGTGTTGTTACGTAAAGTTTTATCACAGTACTTGTGCTTTGATTTCATCTGAGACTGTGTTGTTACGTGAAGTTTTATCATAGTACTTGTGCTTTGATTTCATCTGGGACTGTGTTGTTAGATGAAGTTTAATCATAGTACTTGTGCTTTGATTTCATCTGAGACTGTGTTGTTACATGAAGTTTAATCATAGTACTTGTGGTTTTGATTTCATCTGAGACTGTGTCGTCACATGAAGTTTTATCATAGTACTTGTGGTTTTGATTTCATCTGAGACTGTGTTGTTACATGAAGTTTTATCACAGTACTTGTGCTTTGATTTCATCTGAGACTGTGTTGTTACATGAAGTTTTATCACAGTACTTGTGCTTTGATTTCATCTGAGACTGTGTTGTTACATGAAGTTTTATCATAGTACTTGTGCTTTGATTTCATCTGAGACTGTTGTTACATGAAGTTTTATCACAGTACTTGTGCTTTGATTTCGTCTGAGACTGTGTTGTTATGTGAAGTTTTATCACATTACTTGTGCTTTGATTTCATCTGAGACTGTGTTGTTACATGAAGTTTTATCACAGTACTTGTGCTTTGATTTCATCTGAGACTGTGTTGTGACATGAATTTTTATCACAGTACTTGTGTTTTGATTTCATCTTGGACTGTGTTGTTACATGAAGTTTTATCATAGTACTTGTGCTTTGATTTCATCTGAGACTGTGTTGTTACGTGAAGTTTTATCACAGTACTTGTGCTTTGATTTCATCTGAGACTGTGTTGTTACGTGAAGTTTTATCATAGTACTTGTGCCTTGATTTCATCTGAGACTGTGTTGTTACGTGAAGTTTTATCATAGTACTTGTGGTTTTGATTTCATCTGAGACTGTGTTGTTACATGAAGTTTAATCACAGTACTTGTGCTTTGATTTCATCTGAGACTGTGTTGTTACATGAAGTTTTATCATAGTACTTGTGCTTTGATTTCATCTGAGACTGTGTTGTTAGATGAAGTTTTATCATAGTACTTGTGCTTTGATTTCATCTGGGACTGTGTTGTTACATGAAGTTTTATCATAGTACTTGTGCTTTGATTTCATCTGAGACTGTGTTGTTACATGAAGTTTTATCACAGTACTTGTGCTTTGATTTCATCTAAGACTGTGTTGTTACATGAAGTTTTATCATAGTACTTTGCTTTGATTTCATCTGAGACTGTGTTGTTACATGAAGTTTTATCACAGTACTTGTGTTTTGATTTCATCTTGGACTGTGTTGTTACATGAAGTTTTATCATAGTACTTGTGCTTTGATTTCATCTGAGACTGTGTTGTTAGATGAAGTTTTATCACAGTACTTGTGCTTTGATTTCATCTGAGACTGTGTTGTTACGTAAAGTTTTATCACAGTACTTGTGCTTTGATTTCATCTGAGACTGTGTTGTTACATGAAGTTTTATCACAGTACTTGTGCTTTGATTTCATCTGGGACTGTGTTGTTACATGAAGTTTTATCACAGTACTTGTGCTTTGATTTCATCTGGGACTGTGTTGTTACATGAAGTTTTATCATAGTACTTGTGGTTTTGATTTCATCTGAGACTGTGTTGTTACATGAAGTTTTATCACAGTACTTGTGCTTTGATTTCATCTGAGACTGTGTTGTTACATGAAGTTTTATCACAGTACTTGTGCTTTGATTTCATCTGGGACTGTGTTGTTACATGAAGTTTTATCATAGTACTTGTGGTTTTGATTTCATCTGAGACTGTGTTGTTACATGAAGTTTTATCACAGTACTTGTGCTTTGATTTCATCTGAGACTGTGTTGTTACATGAAGTTTTATCACAGTACTTGTGTTTTGATTTCATCTTGGACTGTGTTGTTACATGAAGTTTTATCATAGTACTTGTGCTTTGATTTCATCTGAGACTGTGTTGTTACATGAAGTTTTATCACAGTACTTGTGCTTTGATTTCATCTGAGACTGTGTTGTTACGTGAAGTTTTATCACAGTACTTGTGCTTTGATTTCATCTGAGACTGTGTTGTTACATGAAGTTTTATCACAGTACTTGTGCTTTGATTTCATCTGGGACTGTGTTGTTACATGAAGTTTTATCATAGTACTTGTGCTTTGATTTCATCTGGGACTGTGTTGTTACATGAAGTTTAATCACAGTACTTGTGCTTTGATTTCATCTGAGACTGTGTTGTTACATGAAGTTTTATCATAGTACTTGTGCTTTGATTTCATCTGAGACTGTGTTGTTAGATGAAGTTTTATCATAGTACTTGTGCTTTGATTTCATCTGGGACTGTGTTGTTACATGAAGTTTTATCATAGTACTTGTGCTTTGATTTCATCTGAGACTGTGTTGTTACATGAAGTTTTATCACAGTACTTGTGCTTTGATTTCATCTAAGACTGTGTTGTTACATGAAGTTTTATCATAGTACTTTGCTTTGATTTCATCTGAGACTGTGTTGTTACATGAAGTTTTATCACAGTACTTGTGTTTCGATTTCATCTTGGACTGTGTTGTTACATGAAGTTTTATCATAGTACTTGTGCTTTGATTTCATCTGAGACTGTGTTGTTAGATGAAGTTTTATCACAGTACTTGTGCTTTGATTTCATCTGAGACTGTGTTGTTACGTAAAGTTTTATCACAGTACTTGTGCTTTGATTTCATCTGAGACTGTGTTGTTACGTGAAGTTTTATCATAGTACTTGTGCTTTGATTTCACCTGAGACTGTGTTGTTACGTGAAGTTTTATCATAGTACTTGTGCTTTGATTTCATCTGGGACTGTGTTGTTAGATGAAGTTTAATCATAGTACTTGTGCTTTGATTTCATCTGAGACTGTGTTGTTACATGAAGTTTAATCATAGTACTTGTGGTTTTGATTTCATCTGAGACTGTGTCGTCACATGAAGTTTTATCATAGTACTTGTGGTTTTGATTTCATCTGAGACTGTGTTGTTACATGAAGTTTTATCACAGTACTTGTGCTTTGATTTCATCTGAGACTGTGTTGTTACATGAAGTTTTATCACAGTACTTGTGCTTTGATTTCATCTGAGACTGTGTTGTTACATGAAGTTTTATCATAGTACTTGTGCTTTGATTTCATCTGAGACTGTTGTTACATGAAGTTTTATCACAGTACTTGTGCTTTGATTTCATCTGAGACTGTGTTGTTACATGAAGTTTTATCACAGTACTTGTGCTTTGATTTCATCTGGGACTGTGTTGTTACATGAAGTTTTATCACAGTACTTGTGCTTTGATTTCATCTGGGACTGTGTTGTTACATGAAGTTTTATCATAGTACTTGTGGTTTTGATTTCATCTGAGACTGTGTTGTTACATGAAGTTTTATCACAGTACTTGTGCTTTGATTTCATCTGAGACTGTTGTTACATGAAGTTTTATCACAGTACTTGTGCTTTGATTTCATCTGGGACTGTGTTGTTACATGAAGTTTTATCATAGTACTTGTGGTTTTGATTTCATCTGAGACTGTGTTGTTACATGAAGTTTTATCACAGTACTTGTGCTTTGATTTCATCTGAGACTGTGTTGTTACATGAAGTTTTATCACAGTACTTGTGCTTTGATTTCATCTAAGACTGTGTTGTTACATGAAGTTTTATCATAGTACTTTGCTTTGATTTCATCTGAGACTGTGTTGTTACATGAAGTTTTATCACAGTACTTGTGTTTTGATTTCATCTTGGACTGTGTTGTTACATGAAGTTTTATCATAGTACTTGTGCTTTGATTTCATCTGAGACTGTGTTGTTACATGAAGTTTTATCACAGTACTTGTGCTTTGATTTCATCTGAGACTGTGTTGTTACGTGAAGTTTTATCACAGTACTTGTGCTTTGATTTCATCTGAGACTGTGTTGTTACATGAAGTTTTATCACAGTACTTGTGCTTTGATTTCATCTGGGACTGTGTTGTTACATGAAGTTTTATCATAGTACTTGTGCTTTGATTTCATCTGGGACTGTGTTGTTACATGAAGTTTAATCACAGTACTTGTGCTTTGATTTCATCTGAGACTGTGTTGTTACATGAAGTTTTATCATAGTACTTGTGCTTTGATTTCATCTGAGACTGTGTTGTTAGATGAAGTTTTATCATAGTACTTGTGCTTTGATTTCATCTGGGACTGTGTTGTTACATGAAGTTTTATCATAGTACTTGTGCTTTGATTTCATCTGAGACTGTGTTGTTACATGAAGTTTTATCACAGTACTTGTGCTTTGATTTCATCTAAGACTGTGTTGTTACATGAAGTTTTATCATAGTACTTTGCTTTGATTTCATCTGAGACTGTGTTGTTACATGAAGTTTTATCACAGTACTTGTGTTTTGATTTCATCTTGGACTGTGTTGTTACATGAAGTTTTATCATAGTACTTGTGCTTTGATTTCATCTGAGACTGTGTTGTTAGATGAAGTTTTATCACAGTACTTGTGCTTTGATTTCATCTGAGACTGTGTTGTTACGTAAAGTTTTATCACAGTACTTGTGCTTTGATTTCATCTGAGACTGTGTTGTTACGTGAAGTTTTATCATAGTACTTGTGCTTTGATTTCATCTGGGACTGTGTTGTTAGATGAAGTTTAATCATAGTACTTGTGCTTTGATTTCATCTGAGACTGTGTTGTTACATGAAGTTTAATCATAGTACTTGTGGTTTTGATTTCATCTGAGACTGTGTCGTCACATGAAGTTTTATCATAGTACTTGTGGTTTTGATTTCATCTGAGACTGTGTTGTTACATGAAGTTTTATCACAGTACTTGTGCTTTGATTTCATCTGAGACTGTGTTGTTACATGAAGTTTTATCACAGTACTTGTGCTTTGATTTCATCTGAGACTGTGTTGTTACATGAAGTTTTATCATAGTACTTGTGCTTTGATTTCATCTGAGACTGTTGTTACATGAAGTTTTATCACAGTACTTGTGCTTTGATTTCATCTGAGACTGTGTTGTTATGTGAAGTTTTATCACATTACTTGTGCTTTGATTTCATCTGAGACTGTGTTGTTACATGAAGTTTTATCACAGTACTTGTGCTTTGATTTCATCTGAGACTGTGTTGTTACATGAATTTTTATCACAGTACTTGTGTTTTGATTTCATCTTGGACTGTGTTGTTACATGAAGTTTTATCATAGTACTTGTGCTTTGATTTCATCTGAGACTGTGTTGTTACGTGAAGTTTTATCACAGTACTTGTGCTTTGATTTCATCTGAGACTGTGTTGTTACGTGAAGTTTTATCATAGTACTTGTGCCTTGATTTCATCTGAGACTGTGTTGTTACGTGAAGTTTTATCATAGTACTTGTGGTTTTGATTTCATCTGAGACTGTGTTGTTAGATG